>MU278461.1:195815-659102 GCA_022385745.1 Cubamyces sp. BRFM 1775 | reverse complement strand
ATTAGCGCCGGATACGTGATTGCCAAACGCGTCGCCAAAGCTCACGCTTTGCAGAAGGCCTCCCCCTCTACTCAATGATCATCTGTACATTTCGTTGCTCAACATATCGGGGTGCACATTATGAGGCTCACTGAGACGGAAAACCTGTCTATGAACTTTTTATTTGGGCGCCGAGGGCGAATGACGAGAGATCTGACCTGATGTCCGTGTCACGGGGGGTGTAAACATATCTCATCCGCCCCTCAGCATACACCATGCCGTCTGGCGTAATTCTAGTCATATATCCTTGAATAATCCGCGAAGAAGTACCTATATACCAATTGATGGGTTTGTCAAGGCCGTGGATGAGGGGCTAGGGTAGTTCTGCAAAAAAGTCACGCTTTTGCAGAACCCCCCACATGATAGTATACAAGACTCAGAGGCTGACGCCGGTGCTTGCAAGGTTGAGCAGCAGGCACTCAGGAAGCGCCGTGTTGTCAAGGTGAGTGTGACTGCGTGACTGGACGCGTTTGGACGCGTCGCGTCACAGAGGCGGGTTCCCTTCACGAGCGTTCGGGACCGAGAGAGAGAGAGAGAGAGAGAGAGAGAGAAGCCGCGGAGATGAGGTTGCTTGAGCTTCGGAAGTCGAGCGATGTGGTAAGACGAGTGATCTGCATATGCACTGCGCATATTGTCATGAAATAACATAGGAGCGAACGCCTCTGCGGGAAACTGGCTGATGTGTACGAAAAGGGCAATGAAGATGTGTCCGGGGTCCAGACTTACACGCTGCCACCGAGAGAGAGAGAGAGATCAGAGGCGGGGCAAGAGAGGGAGCAGCCAAAGTCTTTCATCCCAAACCTCATCCAACTTGAACATAAGAAACCCTCAGACTCTCCTCCGGGGCCTTCCAGTTCACCTTGCTTTCCTTCACAATCACGAGTTCTTGGCTTGACTGCTTATAATTCCTTTGCTCTGTCTATAGTTCTCCTCTCCTGGTCCCGTTCGTTCCTTCCCGACTTCTAGTTCGAAAACATGTCCGTCCCTTCTTCCCCCAACCAGGCTCCCGGAGAGATCCTTTCCAGTCCCGTATCCCCTCCTACGCGCACCGTCGCCATTATCAAGAACCATGCGCTCAACCATAGATTCGACATCGAGCTGCGTATTTCGGACGCAGGCTTCGAGGTACGATTGAGAGCGCCTGCGCGCGCGAGTAGTCCACCGAGCTGATCGGATGTCGCGACGCCTATACTTTAGATCGTGAAAGAAAGACAGATGGAGTTCGACATTGAGACCGACCCGGACACGCTCTTTGAGCTGTTCGGGAGCGACTATGAGTCCTTTGCCGAGTAAGTACTCGCCTGCCCCTGTTCGCTAGCCCCTGTGATCCCCTTGCATCCATTCTTGTTCCATTCCTCACAATTAATCGCATGTCCACTATAGGGGCCCTGTGTGGGTATATGTCCTCGAGCGCAGGCGCGCCGTCGAAGTCTGGCACTCCCTCATGGGCGACCCCGACCCCGAGGTCGCGCGCAACGATACCCCCAACTCCCTCCGCGCCCTCTACGGTATCTCCGCAGCCCAAAACGCCGTCATGGGCTCAACCGACGTCCAGATCGCTGAGATGCAGATCCAGGCTATATTCGCCTCCTCGCCTCCTTTCCCCACCACCGAACTCCCCGACGTGGGGCACCCCGACTACGACCACGTTCCTGCCGGTTCGCTCCGCTCTGTGTCCTCTTCCGTCCTGGAGGCACTTCGGAGCGGCCAATCTGTAAACGGCTATGCCGCCTCGTCTACCGCGGGCACGTCTACCAATGGCGTAGGCAAGTCCACCTTCAAGGCCCGCGCCCTGCCGGCTACGCACGCTGCGCCTGATATTGTGCCGCGCATGTCCAAGGCGGCGGCCCTTCGTGCAGGCATCGCAATCGAGACTCCGAAGCGTGCCCCGCCCACCAAAGAGCGTCTCGCGCAAACGTTTGCAAATGTGCCCGGGCACAAGCGTGCCGAAACGATCACCGTCGCGTCCACTGCTCCGCCTGTAGTCGCCCCGCGCATGACGCGCGCCGCCTCGTTGAGGCTGGGGATCAAGCCCGAGGAGAAGCCAAAACGGCCGTCGACGAGCAACGGCAGTACTGCGGCCGCCGCGAAGGACCCGAAGCAAACCTTCGATGGCGTGCCGGGACACAAGCGTAGGGAAACGATCTCGGTCGCGAGCACCCGTCCGCCTACTGTCGCTCCTAGATTGAACAAGAGCGCGGCACTGAGACAGCAAAAGGAGGCTGCGCCGCCGTCATCCTTCATGTGTACGTTTCTGACTCTGCCAGCTAGTCTGCGATATACTCACACGTCTTGTCCAGTCCGCCAGCCGTCGTCGCAAGGTGCTCCCGCACGTTCTTCCTCCCGGCAGTCCTTCAGCGGCACCGGCTCCGCCCGCCCCACCGTCTCCCGCCCACCGTCCGCTGCATCCACAAACGGAGGCTCCCGTCCGATGCTATCCCGTACCACCTCCCTCTCCTCCAGGCCCGGCCCGCGCCCCTCCACCGCCCCGTCCGCTAAGTCCACCGGGACCGTGCCCAGGATGAAACCTGCGAACGGCAATGCAGGTGCCGCCAAGCAGAACGGCTCTGAGAGCGCACAGGAGACCGCCCCTGCGAAGCCTCGCCCGCGCCCGAGCAGCTTGCAGGCGCCTACGGTCGCCCCGAGGACGAACAAGAGTGCACTGCTGAGGGCGGCGAAGATGGCTGGTGCGGCTTTGAGCTCTACGGGCGCGAAGGGCAAGCCTGCTCCTGCTCCCCGGGCCGTCAGGGCATGACCAACTTACTCTCAAGCATTGACCTGTAACCGAAATCGTCCATTCCCCTGAGACGGCGAATCTACACCAGGAATCTTCCCTACCGAGCACTTGCTACCGACACAGGCAGCCTGCACTGATGTCCATCGGCGCCTGTCCTCACATAGACGCATATACCGGCGCCGCAGCTAGCATTCGCCACGCAGCGTACGCCTCCCGATATCCGTTCACGACACCCTTGGATGACCCCTATGGTACTCTCCGCTCTTGATTATGCGCCCATCTTGATATTCCCCTTGTCTTCTCTGGTTTCACGGTCTGTGCCCCTTCTGTGAATACGCGAATATTCTTCCACACGAAACATGAACTCTAGCACAGGTGGCCAGCGTTTTGCGCCGTATAATACGCTCTTCCTCACCTCGGGCAGCCTTGCTTTCCACACCGTTCAAGTTCTTCATACCAAGGCTGCCCCTTTTTGGTCGGACTGTCGTTGCTCGCAGTGCTCTATCGTGCTCCCTCTCGTCTACTATGCGCATCTCAGTCGATCTTCCAGTCCGTCCTCGTTTCCACTGCTTCAAGTGTTGTATGAGTACTCCCTTCCGAATGCTAGAGATGTTGCAGGTGGACGCCCGGGGCACCCGTCCCCGCGATAGCGAACTTTGGAACGGTACATTCATTGGTGAGTGGGGAGTTCAGGTAAGTGTTACTAGTACATTCTCTGCTTGGCATGACATCCATACAGTACAGTCCTTCTAACGCCGTCTTCGCGATTTGATCTCATATCCTCCCCTACAGTGTATCCTTCATGCGATGACTTTGCCATCGACGATCTGCGACGTCTCGAGGATGCGGATCGCCTCGCGTGCAGCCTTGATTCCGCTCGCCATCATTGCACCGAAAGTAGGGCCCATGCGGTTCGACCCGTCGTGCTCGGACAGCTCCATACCTGCATGGCGACCCGTCAGCTCATACCCCGCACAAACGCATGCAGCACGCCAAAAGGACGGTAGACATACCGGTCATGATCAGCCCTGGCGCAACCTCGCGCGTGCCATTGACGATCGCAGGCTCGGCGCGGTTCATGTCTAGGCCGCGCATGTTCCCGAGCTCCTTGAGGAGGCCCATGCTCACGAGCCGCTTCGCGGAGAACGCGCCCATGGGCCCGTCATGGCCCGTCGCGCTCACGATGACGGGCGCGGTGATGACGTTCGGGTCCATGCACGACTGCGTGTCGTGGTTGAGCGCGACGAGCGTCCAGTTGGTGACGACGCCCGCGACGCGCTGCGCGCGCCCGGCGGGGTCGCGCGCGTCCGGGCGCACGATGAGGTCCTCGACGGCGGTCGCGTTCATGAGCACGACGTTCGGGAACGCGAGCACGCGCGAGAGGATCGTCGAGGTGAAGAGCGCGGCGTGCTTCACGACGACGAACGCGCCCTCGTCTTCGTACGGCACGCCGAGCTCGTGGAGGAACCGGTCTGCGGGCTTGCGCACGACCATGGGTGTCATCAGCTGTCCGCCGAGCCATGCGCCGCCGCCTGGGCGAGCAGGTGAGTGAGCATGCTGTTGACGCGCATCGGGATGGGCATACCGGGCGCGACGTTGGCTTCGATGATTGTGATCTTCAGGTCTGGGCGCGACTTGGCCAGGTGGTATGCGCAGGACAAGCCTGCGCTCCCGGCACCGATGATCACGACGTCCGAGATGGCTCGCTCATACATCATATTGAAGTAACTGTCTCGGGGAGCGTGGTTGTCAGATTCTGGGTGTGATCGGGAAAGGTTGCACGGGCTCACCGCTTGATCATCGCTCTCGACACCTGAGCTTCCTCGATCGGCGCGAAGCGGTAGTCGCCCGCGTAGTCCTCTTTGACATCGTAGGTCCCGTTGGTCACGTCGGCCTTGATACCAGCCTTGTCAACGAGCAGGGGTGCCTCATCGGGCTGCGAGCCGTAGATCACTGCGGGTGCCATGGTGGTTTGTGGTCGATAGCAAAGGAGATCCTACGCTATCGCTGGAGCCTCAATACTGCCGCATTTATAGGATGCGCTGCCGCTGGGCAGGAGCAGCACGGACCACCCGAGGCCAGCCAGCCACAGCTGCCCATCAGCCCCGTTCGTCATCCGATATGCAACGCGACTGCCCCAATGGTTTGAGGGACGGCCCGCGGGCGCGCTCTCTTTGCGCGAAGGGTGGTCACTCGAGTCACTCGACGGAGGTTCGGAACAGCGTCGTGCGCTTCTCGACGGGAGGAGCAGGGTGCGTTCACACACCGATGTTCGATGGGCGCGCGATAGCCCTCCTAAAGCCCGGGCGATGTATATTCGCACGTCCACCTCTGGACGGGTTCTTGTGGGGGTCCGCTGTGGTCAGAATTCTGCGAAGGGGGAGGCTCCACGGTCCGGATGCACCCTACTCTGCGCTCACTGGTCGCGACTCGCGTGAGTACCGAGTTTACTTCGGTAGTGCGAGCAGGCACGCACTATGTACGGTGTTCCGTGGAGCTAGGCCGTACTTTGACCCACCCGTCGGGGAATATGGTATGTGCCATGCATAGGAGCCATACCAGCTATCGTGTTCGAAGTCAAAACGCGTCAGATCATAACCTACAGCCTAGCTCTGGTAGTTCTTACCAAAGCTACTTGCCTCTCCAAATCCAGAGTCCTGGATCCGGTCTAGCTGCAGAGTCGTGAACCGCGGACCACATCAGTCACGGCTGGAAGATTTCTTGTGATTCTCTATTAGGCCTGTTGTGGGCAACTGATCTTTACACAGGAAGCCGGATCTGATATGATACAGAAGGATATTGAAGCTCCAGCCGATAGTCAGAGTTGGAACATTTCACCACCAAGCAACCTTATGGGACGCGCTCAGCCAATAAACACAGTAGGTGTACAATTCAATTCTCGAAACAATTATAGACTAAAGACATACCAACGTTATAGCCAAATGTGTACTAATCAAAGCATATCCGCGGCTCAAGCTTTGCGTGCGTGTGCGTATACCTGAAGCATACTATACTACCAACCACTGGAGTGTAGCGGCCTCAGTATGTTCCTTGTGAGAGTCTGTCAGGCACCCACCTCAGCGGGGACTCCGGAGGTCATGAGAAGTCCGTCGTGGATCATCCAGGTCAGTATCCGAGTCTTTCGCCAAGGGCATCTGAACGGTTCTTCGAATCGACGCCAAAATCGTTTATTGCCGTGAACAGTATACTGTTTCCCCCGTTCACCGCATTTTCTGCAAAATTTGCAAGCACGAATCACAGAGTTAACCTATGCAATCGACAGTCACCAAGAGGTTCAGCCATCACTGAAATTGACCAGATCTGCCCAAGTCGCAGTTGAAGTTACACGACCCAAGGATGCAGTAAGGGAAACAGTACGGGGCGTCCTTGTCATGGATATGATTAGCTATGTATGAGCAGGGGGGCACCCGAAGGAGCAACAGTCGGATTGTCCGAAGCTCGTTGGACCTTGCTTTCAAAGCACCGGCTTTCTCGCCGACTGTCACCCACTGGAGGACTCCGATAGGTTGGAAGCATCCTTCCAATGCCTCGATTGGGGAGGTTGCCAACCAACAGTCTTTGCTCTAGGCGTGCTCATCTATTCTACAACTAGCACGAAGCATGAATCGCCTGCGCCAAGTAGTGTACAAGATCTCAAGTACGTTATCATGATTTCGACTAAATTCCTAGTGAACTATAGCACAATACGCAAACTATCCTATTCGAGGATGGCCGTCGAAGCAACATGTCACCAAGGGTCGCCGGTCTGTATGAGCCCTCGTGTGAGTACTCTGTCCGCGGCTCGTAGAAAGGAACATGTTCCTCTCATAGTGTGCGAGTGAACTCACCGGTTAGAAGCTAGGCTCGTCAACCTCGAAGAAGGAATTGAAGTTCCCGCCAATTACATTGAAGCATGTGTTCTGTGCCGGGAACGGGATCGTCTCCTCGCAGAAATCGACGCCGACGGAGATGGTGAACGGAAGGGACGAGTTGTCCGGATTGATGAGCGCGGTCGAGAAGTATTCGCCTACGCCGGTGCATTCGTCGAGGAATAGAATGTTCTCCACGGGCAATTCGGCGCAGGTCTGGCAATCCGAGTCCCCGCAGATGGCGACGAGCGTGCTGGACGCCTGTCGCGGCGTGACCTTCGGGCGCGAGCTGCTGGTGGCGCTGATGCTGGCGGATCGAGGCGGGATGCGGTCCCGAGCGGCAGTGTCCAGGCGTAGTTCCGCTACGGGGAACGTGGCTGCGATCCCGGTGGTGGACGATTGGGGGATAGGAGGGATGGCGTAGATGGCCTGAGTAAAGAGACTGACGGCGAGTACGGTGAATGAGGCGCGCATTGTGGGCAGGGTCGTCGTTTGTCGATGCACTGAGGCTGCTTTGAACTTTCTGGGGGAGCGTCGACGAATGAAGGAGCTCTTGCAGCTCGTCGAAGTATTTTATATGTTACCTCCCTCCGCAGAGCACGAAGCTTACTCCGTCTTGAAAGGCACCAGGACGATGTAGCCGGCTTGGACGACAGCGGCCACAGTCTGCGGCAAGTTTTTCATGAGAGTCCCGCACACTCATTGAGTGGGGAGGATCGTAGGTGGTTCGCTCCTTTGACATCGGGCTTCTAGCTCAGCGTCCGAGCTATGCGCGATGCCCTTCGGGTATCACACAGAGGCGGGCACACTGAGGACGTGTGGGTCGAGAGGGCCTTCGCTAGGCCGTTGAAACTATGTATGATTAAGTATCAATTCATGTTGACGTCCTGTACTAGCGCTAATTTGAACATACCAGTAGTGGCGAGGTAGTGAGTTATCGAACAGGATTTGTACAACTCACCTTGGGCGGGCCATACACGCAGAAGGTTGATTTTGTATTGAGACCGAGGCTTCTCCCAACCCCTGAGGTGATTGAGAATAGGCATAGAGTGCACCCGATGTATGGGAATATTGGCGGTGGCGGCGAAACTTAGTACAGCAGCGTGTAAACGAGCTCGAGGATATGTAGTATAGCTCGTGACTTCTCAGCTTCATAGCCGAGTCAGGGCTCCTCGAAGTCGTCAGTACACATAAAGCAGAGAATACCTTAGCCTTGTAGCAGAGTATGCCAGAAGGCGGTCACTGGCGTCGTTCTTGTTCTTCGCGTACTGTTCGTCAGCTTGCCGATCGACAGCTAGCCGACAGGCTTATAGAACATGCCTGGTTGATAATTGTGAGAGGAGACACTGGCAGCTACTGAGCAATGGGCGCAGGTTCGGAGAACGCACCCAAATGCGCCATGCACATAAATGCATGTCGTGCCGACTACCTACCACCGCTATTGATGCATGTCAGGAGCCAAGTTCGAGTTTAATAGCCGAGGAGCACAGGTTTGGGCCGCTGCTACTCACCTCCGCGACACCCGACATCTGTGGATGGGCAGCGGGATGAAGCCGGTCTCCACGGCTTGGATGTCGTGGGCAGTGGCTGAAGTCCGAGAGAACGGAAGTCGCTGAAACGGCGTGAGCACCCCTCGCACGATAAAGCGGCCAGTCGTCCGACAAACAGTCAGCTTTCCCCTAGTGCTTCCACCACGACGAGCGTGCGGGAAGAGCGCGGTGAGAATCGCGGCAGACCTTCGATTCCGAGTCACGACGACGAGCAGTGCGCTTGAAAGCGTCCAAGTCGAGCTCTGCAGCAGTGCTCCCACACCTCTCATCCTCAACGCGCACGCCGCACACTATGGCGAGCGTCCCCCTCCCCGTGCAGAACCTAGTCCTCGGCGGCGATCCGCTGTCGCTCGACCGCATCCGGGCGATCCTCACGCGCCTCGAGGACACCATCATCTTCTCGCTCATCGAGCGCGCCCAGTTCGCGCACAACCCCAAGGCATACCGCCGCGGCGAGTTCCAGGAGCTCAAGGACATCGGCTTCAACGGCAGCTGGCTCGAGTGGTTCCTGAAGGAGACCGAGACCTTCCACGGTGAGCCCATACTAGGCAAATCCGCGATCCGGACGCTAAAGGAGATCGTGGTGGTTCGCAGCAAAGGCGAGGAGATACACCAGGTGAGCGCTGCTCCTGCCTCCATCCCTCCCCGCCTACCACCATTCGCCTCCGCTCGTCCATCGAGTCCGTCTGAACGAGCCCATTGCCCCGCCATGCAGCCCTGAAGAGTACCCGTTCACGGACCCGAAGGAGCTGCCTCCCCCGATCCTGAAGCCGTTCCCGCACCCGCCGATCCTGCACCCGAACCAGGTGAACGTGAACGCGTCCATCCTCTCCTTCTACGTGCAGCACATCGTGCCGCGCATCACCCGCCAGGCGACGCTCGCGCTCTCCGCCGCGAAGCGCGCGAACGGCATCACCGGCGACGACGAGTTCGAGGACGACGGCAACTACGGCAGCGCCGCGTTCGTCGACCTCGAGGTCCTCCAGGCGATCTCGAAGCGTGTGCATTACGGTACGTGCACCAATGTCCATCTCTTCTCTATCTCCATCTTCATCTTCTGCCTCCTGCTTTTCCCCCCTTGCCCCCTCGCGTTCTCCCCGACCTGCCCCCGAATTGGCTTCTAAACTTATTGCCAAACTGACTGACTGACCGACCGACCGACTCGCGGGGCCCTCGCCCTCGCCCTCGTACCGCCGCCCTTCGCCGCGCAACAACAGGCAAGTTCGTCTCCGAGAGCAAGTTCCGGGACGACCCCGCCGCGTTCGTCCCGCACATCCAGGCGCGGAACCGCGACGCGCTCGCGGCGCTGATCACGAAGCCCGAGGTCGAGCGCAAGCTGCTGCAGCGCCTGCGGAACAAGGCGAACCTCTACGCGCTCAACTTCTCGCCCGAGGGCGAGCCCCTCGACGACTCCGCGACGCGCAAGATCGACGTCGACGGCGTCGTCGAGCTCTACGAGCACTACATCATCCCGCTGACGAAGGAGGTCGAGGTGCGTGGCTGTTGTTGTTATCGGGTCTCGGTGGCATCTAGCATCTTTCCGTCTGACGTTGTATCTGAATCGTTCAGGTCGATTACTTGTTGGTGAGGCTGGACGGGCTCTCGCAGGAGGAGGTTGACGCGCTGGCGTCGAAGCGGAAGCAGAAGAGTTGATAGTGATAGTCGATAATGGATAGAACGCCATCCATACATGCCGTCCGATTGTACGTATCGCGATGTAGGAGTTTGTTGTTGTAGATGATGATATATGGATGTAAAGTCAAGCAGCAGCAGCCATAACAGCGGCAACAGCGGCAGCGGATATTCGATAATCGGTAATAAGCAAACGAACGTCGAAGCGGTATCATGTACGCGAAAAAGGTATGCAAACTACAGATGGAAAAGCAGCAAAAAAGGCAAGTGGTATAGTAGACACAAATGAGCGCGCGTGCGAACCAAGAGAGGGATACATATACGGATGGGGGGTAGCGGTGGATGGAGGCCCAGTCGATCCGATGAGTAGGGAGAGCATATACAGAGTGGTATGAAGCACAGACAGATACCAAATAAATCAAAGACCCAGATCTACGACGTCGATGAAGGTTTCAATATCATATCGAAGAGGGAGATGGTGGGAGGCTGACCTTCCAGCAATCGGCGAGTTTCGTCTTCGCTGATATTCCTTGTCGCGCGCCTGGCGAGCAGCTTCTCCGTCCTGTACTTCTCGTACAGCACTTCCTTGGTGCGTATTTTCAACATCTAGGCACGACCACGACCATCAGTAACACACTTCTTGCCATCGCCCGCCCGTCCCGCCGAGTCGTCGTGGCGAACAAATGAACAAGCAGCACACTCACCTTCATGTGCGTAGACAACACCGCTGTGCGCAGCGCCGCAAAGTCACAGTGCTCGGGGGACAGCACGTCGACCGTGCCCCACCTGAACTTGCGCACGAACACGCCCCGCAGATCCGCAGGCGGTCCCGCCAGGTACGCTGCAAAGTTGCGCACCGACGACGGGGTAGACGGGCTCACGGGCGACGCGGCAGAGTGCGCGACTGACGGCGCGTGTCCGTCCTCCGAGGGCGACAGCGTATGCACCGACATGCGTTCGTCCCCATTCGCATTCGTATTCGCATGCCCGTTAATGGCAGCGTGCCCATTCGGGCTCTTGAGGTGCGCGCGGCGACGACGATGGTGCTCGGGGGTGATGATCGCAAACGGCAGCTGCGCGCTCAGGTCCGTCTTCGCGACGATGTGCGCCGAGAAGCGCACGCTCGCGACGCTCTCCGTGTCGTTGATCTCGAGCGTCGGCTCCTCGGCCTCCGTCAGGTCGAGCCGCGAGCGCGATCGGGACGAGCGCGTCCGCGAGAGGCGCGTCGCGCGCAGCTTGATCACGGGGCGCGACGGCCGCTCTACCGGCTCGTCCGCCTCCTCGTCGCTGTGCTCGCGGCTCCCGTTCCCGTGCCCGTTCGCGCTGGGGGAGGCGCCGCCGCCGTTCGTCTGCCCGGCGGTGCTCCGGGGGCGCTCTTCGCCCGCCGCGACGGGGCCGAAGACGCCAAAGTCGAGGTCCGCGGCGAGCAGATCGCGGCGGATGACCTTCTTGATCGCCGCGAGCTTCCCGTCCGTGAGCGAGTCCGCCTTGGCGACGACGGGGAGCACGTTCGCGCGCGCGGAGAGGCGGCGGATGACGCGGATGTCGACGGGGGACATCGTCAGGTGGCTCTCGTGCGTCTCGTCGTCCGAGTCGTCGTCGTCGTCGGACTCGTCGCCCGACGTCGCCGCTGACTGTTCCGAGGGCTTGTACGAGATGGTCGTCTCGGAGCGGACTTTGGTGGGGAACGAGGACGCGGCGCGGCGCACGGCTTCGGTCGTCACCGTCGAAGGATCAATCATGTAGATGCATCTGTCGGACGTCGAGGGGGCGTGAGCGGATGGCGCACGCCAGGAACGTCACGACGTCAGGAATACCTACAAGTGAATGTGCTGGTCGCCTTTGCTCTGACGGACGACCTTCGATTCCTACGCACTCAATCAGCACTGGCCGCAGATGCGCTCGCACAGCGGGGAGGGAGAGGCACCCGCTGCTCTCACGGGTGCGGATGACGGACGACGTACCTCGTTGAGCGTGTCCGAGAACTGCGCGTCGAGATACTTGACCATGGACGAGACCTGGCGCTCGAGCTTAAGCTCGTGGCCTTCCTGGAAATCCAAGCCGGGCGTGTCGATGACGGAGAGCAACAACCGATCATACTTGCTCTCGCAAATCTCTACACACGCTGTCTGGATGGATTCCGTCCGTTTGGGTGCGCCTCGGAGGAAGCGCTCCATCGCGGCTTTCTGGTCCGCAGTCGCAGTGGGAGAGGGCTCGGCCGTCTCGAGGATGAGCCGCAAGAGGGAGGTCTTGCCAGTACCTTGTGCTCCAGCGACCTGTAGTCCCAATACCGCGTATGTACAGAGCAGATATCGTGAAGAAGGGACGGGTGGTGACATTGTAAGCGGGCGCGCAAAGAGAGTCGCCACTAACAAGACGCACCATGATATTGAAAGTAGTCGGGTTCCGGACGCGTCTCTGGCTAGGACGCGGCCGTCCCTGCAGCGAATGCTTGCGCGTCTCAAACGCAGATGGGGGATGGGACATGTACAACGAAGAAATCGGGCCCCCGTTGCCGTTGGCGTCGGCGGCCTTGCCGGGAGAGGACCATGGCTTGTGGAATGGGACGGGGCCGTTCGAGTCGGTGGTGAACGAGGTCTTGGCCGCGCCTCTGGGGGGCGAGGAGGGGGAGTCTGCCTGCGGGAGCTGGGTGACGTCGACGAGGTTGCTCGGCCAGGGGATGCTCTGGGCGGAGAGCTCGGGGAGGGAGGGCGAGGTGCGCAGGACGGGCGGGCTGTCTGAGGCCTTCTTCTGCGGCTTGCGGCGGAAGCTGAACATGGTTGCGCGCGTCGAGTGGGTGTATCACAGCAGGCGGACGGGAAAAGATGCAAGAAAGGAGAGTGTGGGGAGAGTCGAGAGATACGGGGACTCTAGACTGAGGACTCGAGGGACGACCAGCGCGGAGAGAGAGAAAGAGACAATGGCATGCAGCGCGGCGCAAGAGGAACGCAAAGTGCTTCGGAGCGCACGGTGGCTGTCAGAGTGAGAAGGGATAGTACTGCTCAGGTTCAGGCTCAGGCTTAGGCTGCAACCAGCTCACTGCATACGCTGGGCGCGGTGGCGGCTTTGTTCAGACTTGGCGACGCGTCCGGATTCATAAGGGCCCTTGCCCAAATCAGGCCATCCTCTCCCCCACGCTCACGCTCTCCCTCTCCGTTCCAGCGACCGGCCACAGCCCGACAACGCGACATGGGTGCAAGACGTTAGATAGGATACGGCAGCCTAAAACGCGAGCAGACAGACAGCAGCACAAAAAACGCTATAGTACATCTTCCAGTGCACAACGAGCGTACGTATCGGTATCTCGCGGAGTCGACAGGCATCAACATGCATCCTAAAACCCAAAAACAGACCGGGAACGGCGGGAATACGCGCGGGGAGTGTGGTAGAGAAGAAAGGAGCGGGGTGAGGAAATGAATCAGACACAGACACAAAGCAAATCGTCAACCGCATGCTGTGCCATGCTGGGGAATCAGGCCGGGAGGGTGGGGGAATATGAGTTTCTGCTGGGCTAGTTGGAGAGGCTGCACGAGAGGAGGGAGGGGACGGCAGGGCAGAAGGTGAGCAGATCAGAGGAGGAAATTCAGGACGACCAGGACATTTTCTACGGCGGACGGTCAGCGCACGACTCGGGTCCCATTCTTGTAGTACAGTGTCCCGCGTGGAGTATAGACATAGGAGCTAGAACAAAGTGGGGGAAAAAAGGGGGGGGAGGGGAAAAGCAGGTATGAGTGTCTCTGTGCGTGTGCGTGCGGGGGGAGTAAAGGTGGCCTACGGCGCATTGAGCACCGCGATCGACGGGGTGCTCAGCTCGGCCGCGAGACGCATTTTCTTCATCGCCGGCTGGTGCGCGATGTCCGCCGGGTCGAGCTCGCCGATCGAGCGCACGACCGAGTCCGACAGGCTCGGCATGGCGAGCGTGACCGGGCCCGACGACGCGGGGGACGAGCGGGACGAGGCCGAGGCGGACGCGTCCGGGGGCGTCGTCGCCGTGCTGCTCTTTGACCGGGCCTTGGACATCGGGTCGTTGACGTAGTTGCACCGCAGCGATCGCCGCGAGCAGCTGCTGCACGTGGGATGCGCCCCGTCGCACCTCGTCTTGCGCGCTGTAGGGTGTGCGGATCGGCCGCCAGTCAGCACCACAAGCCCTTCTTCTCGGTGACGTCGGCTAAAGCTACGGAGAGGAAGACGTACCACGACAGAAGTTGCACGCGACGATCTTTGATCCCCCGCCCCCGCGTGCGCCACGAGAAGGCGCAGTAGAGGGTGCCCGCCTGCGCGTCGTCGACACGGAGGAGTCCGAGTCCTTGTACGACGGCGGGGCGGACACCGTCTGCTGGTGCTCGTCCTGTTGCTGGGGTGGGGGCGCGGAGAGCGTGGCAATCGGCGGGAGCTCGGTGTTGAGGGACGGGCGGCGGGAGGACGGGGTGTTCGAGGGCATGCCGAGGCCAGCAGAGGAGGTGATCGGGGGGAGGACGGCGGAGGAGGCTTCTTCTCGGGGCTCGACCGCGGCGCTGAGAGGAGGAAGCGGTTCCGTCAGAAGCATGCTCACGTTCGAGCTTCTCCGGGAGTGCGGTGCGGATGACGCGGAGGGTGCGGACGGGACCTCCGGAGACTGCGAAGGGTGATCGATCTCTCCAGACCCGTCTTCAAGGCTGTCACCCTCGCTCTCGCTGCCGTACTGTTTCCGCTGCTTGGCCCCAGCAGTGCGGCGCTTGTTGTTCGCCGTGTAGTCGCACGGGTTCTGGCGCTTGTAGCACTGTCCGCATGCCGGCCTCCCGCCATCGCACTTGAGCTTCCGCGCTGCAGCCCAAACAGATCCCTCGTGAGAACGGGGTCGTTCGACAATCACCACATGGGAACGCAGAAGCGGAACTTACACCTGCAGAAGTTGCATGCCACCGTGATCTTTTTGGCCCGCTGACGCTGGGATCCTGTGGGTACAAACGGCGCGGCGTGAGCAAGCGGTCCTCGGAGCGATCCACCCAAACGGCAGCCCAACACGCCAACACAAGCGACCCCGTCGCATCCCGTCGAAAGCAGTGAGAACGAGCACAAGGAGGATCTGACTGACTTGCAGAGGTCGTCGTCTTCGGCGAAAGCTCGTGCATCGCCGTCGTGTTCAGCACCGGCGCAGACAGCGGCTCACCATTCACTGCCACCGCCGAGCGCGGCACGGACAGAGGGGGGTGTCCGTTCGCGTTGGCATGAGAAGGCGCGGTGTCTATCGCGAGGATTGGCCGGGACCCCCGCATCGGCGGAAGACGCGTAACTGCCGCCGGCTGAGAAGATCGGACTGGGAGGGGCGGAGGCGGCTGCACCTCCGACTTGAATTTCTCGAACAAGTACTGCCGCGTGTACTTTTGCAGCGTCTGCGAGTAAAGACCGAGATGATGTCAGCACACGAACGCTACCGCAAACCTTCAGAACGTCGAGCGTGTACCTCCATGTGATGGAAAATGGCCCCGCGCAGGTGGAGGAATTCGCAGTGGCTCGCGTCCATGACGTCGAGCGACCCCCACCGGTACTGCCTCACAAACTTGCCCGGGACGGTTTTGGATGCTGACTGCGATTTGGGGGCGACCCGCTTGGGTGGCGCGTACTGGTGCATCAGGTCGGACCGCGACAGCGGTGTGCGCGCGACACCGTCGCTGTGCGAGTACATATCTGGAGAGATCAGGGAAAACGGCAGCCTCAAGAGTGTCGGCGTGATCGGTGTGGAGGGCGGGGTGCCGTTGGTGCCGTTGAGGTGTTTCATGTAGCCCGCTTCGGTCTTGTGCTTCAGAGCCGCCTTCGACTCCAGCTGTGCATACAGGGGGATGTCGAGGTCGAAGATGCCGAAGCCAATGCCAGCCTCGGCAAGATCTCTGCGAATGGCCATCTTCACGGCAGTGAGGCGGTCAGTCGTGAGAGTGTCTGCGCACGCCACTACGGGCAGCACGTTGACGCGCGACGAGAGCCGGCGAATGGCGGTGATGTCCGCGGGAGGGAGGATGGGGCGGCATAGCACGGGGTTGCTAGCCACAGGGGGTTCTAGGATGACAGGCTCGGACTCATGGGTAGAAAGACTGTTGGTACGTGCACGAGGTACAGGGGGCGCTGGTGGTGCAGGTACGGAGGGTGGTACTATGTGATTTGGGTCGAGGAAATAAATGCATCTGCGCGCAACAGTTCAGTTAGACGTGAATCATCAGAAAAGCGGGGGGAGAGCGCACGCACAGATGTACATGGTGGTCGCCGTGGAGGGCCTTGCGTTCCTGAGACGCGCACGGCGCGGGTGAGCGGTTAGCGGCTTACGGGCGCCTATGCGGCAAAGAGAGGCCTGCCACTCACATCGTCCAAGCTCTCCCCGAGACGCGCCTCGACGTGTCGGAGGATCTCTTGCAGTGCGCGCTCGGACGCGTGCTTGTCGTCAAAGTCGAGCGAGGGCGTGTCGATGAGGGTGAGAGTGACGGGAAGCTCCTCGTCGAGCCCGTCAGGCGCCAGGTCAACGTCGATAGACACGGTCCGGACATGCGAAGTGTGTACGCTGGAGCCCTGGACGAACTTTGCGACGGACGCGAGCTGGTCGCGGGAGACGGTGGAGGAGACGGTGCTGGTGTCGAGGAGGAGCCTGAGGAAGGAGGTCTTGCCTGTGCGGCGGCCAGCGACCATGAGGGTGTAGCCGGGAGCATCGCCGTCGGACATGATGTCTGCAGGGTCTGGGCGGGAGCGGCTCGGACAGCGGATGTGGGCAGGCTTGCCGTTGGAGCTGGAGTGGTGGTGGCGGTCGTAGGGACCTAGCTCGCGGTCGACCTCGCCGCGACGATGGCGATGGTCGATGTGGTCCATGAGAGAGAGAGGGGGAGGAAGGGGAGAGGAGAAGGAGCGGCGGAGAGGATATGGTGCGGATGTGCGGGGGTGGGGGGCGTCCGCTAGCTAGGGACGGTCTGGGCGGATTCGTTCTCGAACGCCTACAACCATCAGCGAGGTTCCGGCGCCGGCATAGCCGCTCGGTCAGGCTCAGCGATCCGAATCGAATTCAGAGGCTGTCCAATTGCAAGGGTCCTTGCATCGGAGCCCTCTTCCGCCCTATCAACCGGCCCCGCTTCCGAGCCCAATCCTTGTTTCACCTCCATTACTCCGTCCGCCATTACATCAGTCTTTCCTTTACATCGTCATTATAGCACTCCCCCATTATACAGTACTACTACTACTATCTGTAAAAACAACGCTTCGTACTCTACCGTACCAATGGATATATCTACTATGCTTCTAGCAGGCAGCCGCAGCGCAGCGCCAGCAGCAATAGGAATGATTAGCTAGCTTAACCCACGCCCCTCCACGTTCCCATTACGCTCGAGCCTCGCCGCCGTCCATCCAGCTAGCGCCAGCCCAACGCTAACGGACCAACGGACCTCGTCCGAGAATCAGGGCGTGCGTGTCTAACTGTCAACCTCACCCGGCAACGGCGAAGCCCATGGGAAATGAAAGCTCGCCTGCGCATGTGCATGCACGCACCCTGTCCCGGTCCAGGCAGAGAAGCGGAGAGGTCGAGTGCATATCACCCACCGTCTCACGCCCACTCCGCGGCATCCACCCCTCTCCCCCATGTGCCGCCGCAGCGGGCAGTCTCTATTGCGAACCCTCCTCTCCTCGCCCTGGTCCAGGCGGCGGTTGGCGATAGAAGTCGTCCAGTTCCGGGTAGTCGATGTATTCTTCCAGCTCCGCGTAGTCCATCGCCGCCACGCTCCCTTCCCCACCCTCTTCAGAGTCGGGGACAGAGGGGGCAGACGAGACGTTTGACGCGTTCGACGACCGCACGCTGTCGGAAGCCACGCTCCGGCTCATGCCCCGTCCCACGCTGAGGCCGTGGAAGTGGAAGGGCGGAAGCTGGCCTCCGCTGTATGACGACGCTGCAGACGGAGGACGGTATGCGAATCCGGGATAGGTGGGGACGGGGCCAGTGAGGATGGGCTCGAACGTTTGCTGCGGGATGGACGAGGGGCCCGCCTGGGCTGTCGCAGAGGTAGACGCAGACGCAGGCGCAGATGGGGGCGCAGAAGTCGAAGCCGAAGCGGAGGCAGAGACAGATCCCGCACGAGGGCTGGTGCTGGTGCTGGTGCTGGTAGTCGCCTGAGCAGACGTAGCCGGCGCCGCTTCCGCGTTCGAGGGTCCCGCGGCTTCCGGCGCCGGGGCGCTCGCAGTGGCAGTACCAGTACTCGCACTCCCGCTGGCAACCTCCGCCGTCCGCGCTGCATCCGCTGAGCCGCCCACCGCGGAGTCGGGCTGCTGATGCTGCTGCTGCTTCGTGCGCTTGCGAGAGCTGCCCCTGGGCGTTTTGCCTGGGCCGCGACGCTTGGGCTGCTGCTCGTACGTGCACGGGTGGTTGCGCTTCCTGCAGTTGGCGCAGGAAGGTTTCTGGCCGTCGCAGCGCAGTTTCCGGGCTATCGTGCCGAACGAGACGGGGAGCGAAAAGGCAACGACGTCAGCCCCAGTCGCACCGAGCGGGAATTGAATGCAGAATAAAGGTGAGCGTGGGTCTAGACGACAGCCTGACGGCCGTGACGAGCTGGGAAGTCCTGCTTACCTCGGCAGAAGTGACAGGCAATCAGCGTCTTCTTCGACTTTGGCGCTTGCGTTGCATGCTCCGAGCTCGAAGACGTCGTGCTCTCAGCTTGCGGCTCTGACCGTGCCCGCCGTCGTCGTTTCCCCGACGGACCCCTCGCCGCCTCCACCGCCACCGCCTCGTCCACCGCGTCGAACGGCCCGCCCGTCCTCTCCCTTGAGCCTTCCCCCGTCGTCTCCTCAACGGTCTCCCTCGAGGACGGCCCTGCGGCTCCTCCAGAAGGCACAGACTGAGACGCAGCAGCTTCCGGGGCAGGCACCGGCTCTACAGCTGGGGGCAGGATCGTCGCCCTCAGCGGTGAAAGGGTGGTGACGGAATATGCCGTTGATCCAACCACGACAGGATAATTGTCCGCCGTCGATGATGCTGGACTTCCCCGCCCACTTTCGGACGGCCGTCTCGAAGAAGGTCCTGCTTCGGGGGCTCGCCGTGCACTTGCTGCAGGCCGGGCGGTCCGTACGCTCACCTCGTTCCCCCCGGCAAGGAACCCCGTTGCTGACGTCGCGCTAGCGCTGCGGCCCACATCTGCTCGGTTCGGTTTCAGATTCCCCATTCAAACCGTCGGAAATTTGTTGCTCACCTCGCTCGCTGTCGCTAGCATCTCTTCGGCGGCGAGTTGCAGAGCTTGTTGCAGAAGCAGGCGCCGCTTCTGGGAGAAGCTCTCCCTGCGTTTTCTTTGTCCTCGCCTTCCGCTTGCGTCCGCTCGTCTGCGGCTCCTCAGGAACAGGCAGTCGTGAAGGTCCGGCAACGGGGGGAGAAGGAGGGGAAACGGTGAAAGAAATCGACTGCGGAGGAGCTCGCGGCGCGGGCGCAAGGGCGCTCCTATCCGGACTGCCTAGTCTGGCAGCTGCCGGGGGTGATCCAGCGACGCTCTCTGGGCTCCAGGAAATTGGACGAAGTTGCGGGCCTGGCGCGGGGACAGACCGTGCGGGCGAAAGCGATGACGTGGATGCGTAGAAGGCGGGATCCGTGCGCAGGATACGCTGAGGCTGGAATGGCGGTAGCGGAAGCGCAGGTACGGCGCCAACGCTCGACGGTTCGCCCGCCCTGTGCAAAATTGGAGATACGCTTTGTCGTCGACTGCCCGATGGTTCGACGTCGCGAACGCCGTGAAAGACGTCCCGAGGTAAGCTGAACGAGGGGAGCTGCTGCTCCGTGTCCGGCGCTGGAGGAACGGGACCAGGGCCGTCCCCGAACGGGATAGCACCACCTGCGTCCCTCCCACGCAGAAGGAGCTCTTGCGCAGCCTCTCGATTTGGGCTCTCTGAAGGCTCTGACGGGCCTGACACCATCAACCGATGGAGGCTGGCCGGAAGCGAACTGTGCCGTTGTTGTGGCTGACCACGCCCGCGACGCTCCATGCCGGTGTAACGTGGACCTTGCTCAGTGACTGTCCGCAGCTAATGACGATAGCTCCAGGTGTTGCGCAAAGCAGCAGCAGTGAAGATGGCGGTGGAGGATGACGAGCCCATATGCCACAGGCGCGTGTATCGCGGTGGGGGAGTCGATGACAAGGAGATCTTTGGGAGAAAAAGGCCGGGTGAGTTTGTCTGTTCAAAAACCGAAAACGAGGGACAGGAGGTACAGCCCCGTTATTGGGGCGCCGCCGTCTCTACCCTGCTGAAAAGATCGACCCGAGAGAGTTTGCTTCCGCTACAGAGGCCAGGGGGCGGGCGCAAATCGTCAGCCCTCGAACGACGCGCCGGGAGAGAGCCGAGGTGCATAGCAGACTTTGCAGATCGCGGTACCGCAAGCGCTGGATGAACGGGGATGCGGTCAAGAAACGATCGATGTCAGCCACTCCGACACCGACACTCAGGTAGCCCCGCTCATGGCGCGCGGTTGTTATTGCGACGCCGCCGCGCGGCGGTGGCCCATACTGACTACACTCTGCACTAGTCCAGATGCTATCTAACGGCTCGGCAGCCCGTGCGCTGGCGTCATTGTGCGTGCACGAGCGCGGCGGGGTGGAGAGGGAACGGTTGTCATCGCGCTCGAGAGGGACGCTGATTTGGTCGGGGTGGAAATTCACCACAGCGCGATGATCTGCCCACCGGTTTAGCTGTTGCGCTGTAGAACGAGTCACGGTCACACCCTCCAGCCGAAACACGATCGACGTTACGGTGACAGGCAATATACTTGGCCCCTAGGGCTCGCTGCTGCAAAAGTCGCGTCCGCCCCGCGGTGCTGGTAACATGGGCCGCTGCGCTCGCGTGCGGGCGCAGGACGCGGAGCTCCAAGCCTCCTGTGTGGTTTGCGCCGCCGCCGTCGGTGGCAGAATATGGGAAACCCGGACCGCGTGCGTCACCCGCCCCTGGCGCGGGCCCGGGCTCTCGCACGCGCTTTTTGGCCCGCCGCGCCAATCCGGGTTACGGCGGTGGCGTATTTTGGGTAGAAACACCCTCCGCCACATGGTCGCTGTCACCGGCGTGCGTTCCGATAGGCTCGATCAGGTGGCCCGGGTCCTAAACTTTTGGGGGGACATCGCCCGGTTTGCTCAGAACGCTATCTCGATCTGGATCGTGGGAGCCGCCGCCTGCAAACAGACGCTCAGCGCTGATATCGGGGGCGCCGGCCGTGAGTGCGTGCCTCTGCCCGCCCGCGTCGGTTCTTCGCGTCGCTTGCGCAGGGCGCCGCATCGTTGTTTGGCGTGAACGACTCTTCGGGGCCGCCTGCGCATTGTGCGCGGTCTTGGGACATGAAACAGCCGCAGCTAGGGTGACCTGTTCCGTATGCAAATTGACTTCAGAACGCAGCGAGATCGCGGGTCCCGCCGCCAGATCTCGGGCTCCCGCCGAAAGCAGTGCAGTGCGCGTATATGTTCCACGAATGGGCATGCGTCACAGCTCACGTGCTGCGTGTCACAACCAATGATGACTCGTCCGTTTCGAGCGATCGAGTCAGGCGCCGCTTCTGCCACTAGCTGCTATACGGTGACGCGCTTGTCTGCTACTACCTGCATCTGAGGAGCTCAGCGCGTCGACGTCGCCACCATGCACTCCTGGTCCTCGACACTGCCCGCACGCGCGGTGCTCAAGCGCAGCCCGCGAAGACTGTTCACGACCTCCGCACCGGCATGCAGCGAGAAGCCCATCATGAACCGGTACAGCCGGACGGTCACGAAGCCCAAGACACAGGGCGCGAGTCAGGCCATGCTGTACGACACAGATGGCATTCGCCACGATGATGATTTTGACAAGGCGATGGTTGGAGTCGCGAGTGTTTGGTGAGTGACACGTCTGTTGCCCGTGTCGGACGCGTAATTGACTGGACGAAGGTATGAGGGAAACCCGTGAGTACATTCCCGGAATGATTGTAGCTATCACTCAATTTCTATGCGCGCACAGATGTAACAAGCACTTGCTTGGCCTCGGACAACACGTCAAAAAGTCTCTCATTGACTCAGGCATCATTGGCTACCAGTTCGGTACTGTCGGCGTCAGGTGCGAATGTCTCTTCACCGCCGCATGTGGGATGCTTTCTTACCTCGCTCCGCGCATGGTATGTAGTGATGGGATCAGTATGGGAACAAAAGCTATGTCCTACTCGCTGCAGTCTCGTGACCTCATCGCGGACTCCGTCGAAACCGCTGCCGGAGGTCACTGGCTGGACGGATTGGTCGTCATTCCTGGATGCGACAAGAACATGCCCGGTGTTCTCATGGCATGTGAGTCAACCCGCATATATGCAACGTTGTATTCATGAGTTAACTTCCGTATAGTGG
Organism: Cubamyces sp. BRFM 1775; assembly: GCA_022385745.1. Lineage (NCBI taxonomy): Eukaryota > Fungi > Basidiomycota > Agaricomycetes > Polyporales > Polyporaceae > Cubamyces > Cubamyces sp. BRFM 1775. The sequence continues at coordinate 636,943 of MU278461.1, read as the reverse complement.
GAAGGTTGAACAGACCTGGTATCATGGTCTACGGAGGCACTATCCGTCCAGGTTCATGCGAGGGCGCGCCCCAGCTTGATATCGTCTCCGCGTTCCAGTCGTACGGCAAGTACCTGCAGGACGGTAAGACCGAGGCTGCCGAACGGGAACGGTACAACACTATTCGGCACGCGTGCCCTGGGCCTGGTGCTTGCGGTGGAGTATGTTCCGTTCTCTCCACCCATTTGGTTTGAATTCGCTGACGCGTGTATAATCACTAGATGTACACCGCAAACACCATGGCTAGTGCTGCGGAGGCCATGGGTATGACACTGCCCGGGTCCTCCTCGTTCCCTGCGGAGTACCCAGAGAAGATCAAGGAGTGCGAGTCGATCGGTTCGGCCATGTACCATCTCCTCGAGAAGAACATCAGGCCCCGGGATATCATGACGCGTTCAGCCTTTGAAAACGCTATGGTCGGTTCCTTGCCATGTGCTGTATGGCCACAACTGACTCCCCTTCAGGTTCTGACGATGATTCTTGGCGGCTCGACGAACGCCGTCCTCCACCTTATCGCCGTCGCCCACTCGGTCGGTATCAACTTGACTATCGACGACTTCCAAGCTGTCTCCGACCGCGTGCCCTTCATTGCGGACCTCAAGCCTAGCGGTAAATACGTCATGGAAGACGTCTACAAGCTCGGCGGTATTCCTAGTATGGCAGCTTCTATTACCTCGATCTGGGCGGACGTGATCATTAATTACCTGCGTGACCGTGACAGAGATCCTGGCGTATCTGCTCAAGAACAACTTGATCGACGGAAACAATTTGACTGTCACCGGCCGTACCCTCGGCGAGAACCTCGAGCGATGGACGCACGAACATGGGGAGCTTGAGTTCACCCGACAGGATGTTATTCGCCCGCTGGAGAAGCCGATTAAGGAGACCGGTCACTTGCGGTGCGCTTCCATGACCTTGTTTCATAGAAATGGCAAATTGCTCACGCGTGGTGCATCGTACAGCATTCTGCGAGGCAACCTTGCGCCTGGTGGAGCCGTCGCGAAGATCACTGGAAAGGAAGGCCTGAGCTTCACTGGCAAGGCCCGTGCGTTCGACTCGGAAGACGAGTTCGTCGCTGCTGTGGAGAGCGGCTCGATCAAGAAGGGCGAGAAGACCGTCGTTATCCTTCGCTACCTCGGTCCGAAGGGTGGCCCTGGTACGTTCACTTTATCTCACAAATTGCGTCGGGGACTGTTTTGTTCCGCGGCGGTCCCCCATGAATATCGTGCCACTCAACGAACGATCCCCCTTTCTGTCACTTGCAGGAATGCCCGAGATGCTCAAGCCTACTAGCCTGATCATGGGCGCTGGCCTTGGCCACGACGTCGCGTGTCTTACGGACGGCCGATTCAGCGGCGGGTATGTTGTTCCTCTGGTCATCCTTTTCCACAGACATCCCCTCACCACTGACTTTGCTCTCCTATGTCCGCCATTACGTTTCCTCCGCTGAATAACGGACGCCGCACAGATCGCACGGTTTCTGCATCGGGCACGTCGTCCCTGAAGCGCAGGTCGGGGGTCCGATCGCCCTCGTCCGCGACGGGGACGTAATCTCCGTGGACGCCGTGAAGAACACGATCGAGCTGCAAGTGCCGGCCGACGAGCTGGAGCGGCGGCGCGCCGCTTGGACACCTCCCCCGCTCAAGGTGTCGCAAGGCACGCTTTACAAATACACCAAGCTCGTCGAGGACGCGAGCAGGGGCTGCATTACCGATGCCTGAGCCCCGGGGCCCTGAAAATTGACGCCTCCTCGGTACCGAGTAAGGTGAGGAGGGCGGGGGTGTCGGTGCCGAATACGGGCCCCACACGCGAGGATCGTCGTTGGCCGCTGCAGCGCTGCCGCCCTGGCGTGGCATAACCGCCTCGCAGCCGGGAGAACCAAAGTACGTTACTCAGGGGGAGGTATCTTATTCAAGGCAATCGTCTGCCCGATCTGGACGTCGCTATAGGAGGAGCAGGAGCAGGAGAGCCTCAGGGACAATTATACATTCGACTTTCTGGAACTTCGGATTTAATTCCACCCCGGTCCGTGGTCTGCTTCGGAATGGAGAGAAAAGCGCAAAAGAGCTTGTCGGGTCCGACGCACATGGCGGTAGCGGCGGAAGGGATCTCACGAGGCTGATGTATGCCTCCGCGAGTCTCTTTTCGTCCGCGTGAGACAGGTTGCGTGTGCACACGGTGCGTCGTGATAATTACGAGGTGGCGGATGCGTGCCCCTGGCGGGCTTCCGAATACTGAAGGCGGGTAATCCGCATTTGGGCACGGTCGCGTGTCATCACTGGCAGGAGGCATCCATTATCCACCATCCTCATCGCCCACGGATACAAGTGTAAGGCAGCCTGTTTCTTGTATTCCGCCCGTAGTCGAGTCCTATCTGGGAGACGTCTGTGTGTTATTTACGGTATATCAGACGGCTAACCGCAAATCTGAATGCTGTATCCTGGGTATGCATAATCGGGAATAGGTAGCGGTTCGGAGTGAGGATTACCCGCACCGTTGAGCGAGCGATAGCTCACCACGCCCTATTCCCCTACTTTCACCGATTGTGGCATTCGGGATGCCCCCTCCAGCATATACACACGTTGCAACCCGTGAGGCCACTTGGCCGCTCCATCTTTGATTTTAGCGCTGGCGTGGTACTTGGTGGAGGCTGTGCTAAACGGGTGCATGGCAGTACTACTAGGTAGTACGTACTATTGTACCGCTTGCAGCCTAGTTTCCACGGTGTCCATTGGGAATGACGCTGGTATTACTAACAGCTTCGTGATGGAGTCGCCAGTACACGACTACGAGCCCGGAGTTACGCTACTCACGTCACGACCATCAGCTTGAGCCAAAGGTTTGTCCATGCTACCAGCACTAGATGTTCGAATCACGGACGCTGATGTGATCTTACAAGCTGTGTACTAGATTCTATCGTTGTCGCTAGCCAAATCTATATCTCCCTGGGTGCTGCCATACTGACAGCTGAGCCATAACAGCCAATGTGCGCCGACCCATCTATCGGTGCACTCCGTCTCGCTCACCGCGCATTAATAGATCATGTGGCTTATCCGCACGGATAACTTCGCTCTACAGCAGGTCAACAATCCCGAGAACATATCCTACGCCATCCTATCTCATGTCTGGGACATCGGAGGCGAGCAGTCATTTCAGGACATACAGAAAATCCACGAAGAAGAACGTCGTCATCACGGAGGCGATGACTCGGACGCATACCGCGAGGCCGTCCGGCGCAGGATCTCACCTAAGGTTCGGAGCTTCTGTGACGCTGCGAGCAAAGACGACTTCACCTTGGGCTGGATCGATACGTGCTGCATCGATAAGCAGAGCAGCGCCGAGCTTTCTGAAGCCATCAATTCTATGTACGCGTGGTACGCGCATGCGGACATCTGCTACGCCTACCTGCGCGATGTACCGGACGACGAAGACCCTCTGTCGCCTTATTCGGCGTTTCTAAGCAGCGCTTGGTTCACGAGAGGCTGGACTCTGCAGGAACTCATCGCCCCCAAGAACGTGATGTTTCTGTCGGCGCGCTGGTCCTTTCTGGGCACGAAAAACACGCTTTCCGACACCATCACGACTGTCACGGGGATCAGTGCGGGCGTGCTCAATCACGCCGTACCGTTGGACAGCGTCCCTGTCGCCACCAGGATGAGCTGGGCGTCCAAGCGGGTTACGACAAGAGTCGAGGACGAGGCTTACTCTCTCATGGGCGTATTCGGCGTCAACATGCCTACGCTATATGGAGAAGGGAGAAGCGCGTTTACGCGTCTCCAGGAAGAGATTCTGAAGCGGATTCCGGACCAGAGCTTGTTCGTATGGGGCTCTCAGCTTCGGGACTATGCCTATCTGCTCTCAAGTCCCTCCTCGTCTGCGAATGCGCCGCGCCTCGGCCGGGAGGATGTGCGCTATCCGCTTCTGGCCCCCTCGCCTTCCGATTTCACCGAGTCTCCTCCAGTGGAGCAGGTATCTACGCAGGATCTTGCGACGGTTCTCGGCCTCCGAGACGTTCCAATACCCGAATACTCGTTCACCGCATACGGTATCCGAACACGCCTCCCGATCGCCCGTCTTGTCACAGCTCAAAGCGGCGACCTGTACTTCGCACTTCTTGCTTGCAAGCACCCACCCACAGGCTGCTTTTACGCTCTCATTATCAAGGATCGAGGTGGCGGGATGCCCTACGACGTCGGCACTCGAGCAGGAGCGCACCGGAGCTTCTTTCGGATAGCTTTGTTCCACCCTTCCCCCCATGGGCCGGGGCGCCATCTCTTTGACCAAATCATGGTCGGGGATGTGTATCTTACGCGATTTCCACGGAAAACTGGTCGCGTTGTGGTCCTTCTGGAGCCCGTTACGGATGAGGGGTACGATTCTGTCAAGGTGGTTCTCCCGGCATGGATGCGGCGGAGAATCCAATCGAACCAGTATTTTCTGGAGGGTGACGACGACGAGAAGTTGCTCTCCGCGACAAACAAGTGCTGGAAGATCGTCTTTTCCCGTCCATACGCTGAGCCGGGGCTCGAACGCATCACTATCTACATCAGGCGAGACGTAGGCTGCCAACGAGTACTCGCCGCCGATGTGTTCTTCCATAATGGACCCTCCCCTCCGCCTCCTCCATGTACAGGCGACCATGTAGCAGGGTGGCCTGGGCCTTGTGGCCAATCCCGGGACCAAGCTGGGAGATACGCCCTCACCCTCAGCTTCCAGATGTGTCCAGGAGAACACAAGGTGGCGCTAGGGAACATACCACTTGTGCTAGTTGGAGTTGACTTGACGCAGCTAGTACGGCAGGTGTCAGTACCTCCTGGGGCTCTCATCTACCGTCAATGATCTTCGATGGTGTGAGTGGCCTCCGTACGATTGTTGAATACGGACTCCATCCTAGGATAGCTCAATCGCGATTAATTTACTATCCATCCTCCCCATCTCCTACGGGGTCATCTACGATCTCATCGCTTCAGCCGCGGTGGCTTGAGCGGGGTCCACTGCTGATGAGATGTCATAATATTATGGATACACTTTCGTATATATTTACATATAACCTGCACGACGGAATTGATAGTAGTATGACGACGATGAACATGCTGGCCTGCGTTGGGCGTCATATAGACAGAACGAGTGGTGCTAACGTGCTAAATCTCTTCCTGTCGTCATGGGTTGTCTAGCAGCACCAGAATCCCAGATTTCCTTCCATGCCTGACCGCTACGCGTGCATACCTCGCCAACCTTACGCCATACATCCAAGAGGTCAGACATGCGCGGGATCGGAAGTAGAGTCACAGAAGCAGTAGGCATCTGTACCGCAAGGCCGGCCCGGAGGGAGCCCAACGCAATGGAGGACTGGTCGGAGATTGCAGCCAGCAACAACTTGGGCAAGCCATGAATGTCGGCTACTTCGTGACGAGCCTCGGTCCCGTCAGGGAGAGATACATCCGACCCTGAGTCGTCTTCACTGTCCAATGTCTCACGGCGCTCCAAGTGAACCTCCTCGTCAAGCGACAATAGGCGTGTGCTGCTCTGGCCTGGAAACAAGACAGATTCGGCGTCTCCGGGATCCGTGTGGGTGAGAAGCCGGAGGGCTGGGTCGTCAAGGTCGATGCCGAGTAGGGATGAGAAGAATGAGAGTAAGGGGATGTGAACACGGGGAAGAGGCACTTCCCCTTGTGCGGACGTGGGTATCAAAGACGACGCCGTGCTGAGCGTTCTGACCCTCGATCCTGTCCGGGAGCGGCGCCGGTACCTGGCATGCGAGCGGTGTTGGGCACCAGGTGCATCGAAGTGGTACGGAGACGAGAGTGGAAAACGGCGTGTGCTGCTGGGGTCTGGACCGATTGATGGCTCGAAATCCACTAGACCCACGCGTACGACCTCGCCTTCGAGTGCCCAGGACTCATCTGACTCCGATATTTCTGCGACCGGATCGCTTGCCGCGTCCCAGAGCTCGACCTCTATATCCGTGGGGTCTTCCGAGGGAGTCGCCACGCCCTCATATCGGAAGGAAATATCAGAAGGGGTGTACGCAATGCCGCTAGTCGACCCGCGCCGACCTCCGGGGGTGCCATTCCACGCCCTCGATGTTGTCCGCGAGTCAGAAGGACATGAGAAGTCGAAGTCTGTTGGTGCGGATGTCACGGATGCACCAGGACTGGATGGGGTTGAAGCAGGACTTGGGAAGATGTATATGGAGGTCTCGGGGAGCTCGCGAAGCGGTGCGTCCCTAACGTGCTCCCGTCCGGTCAGATTTTGGTCGTTATGGGGAGAAGACGTTGCCCGAGAAGATGAATGTGATCGTCGCGGCACATAATAGGTAGACATGAGAGGTCGTGATAGAGAAGGAAGAGGAGTAGTAGCTCTAGAGGGCGGGAGAGGGAGGATAGGGGCGCAATGCTGCTCTTATCTTGAGAGCCTAGGAATGAGGCGCGACATAGGTTGACATCGCGCAAAGAGTAGCCGAGAACGGTCTGAGTGCTGAAGGATGGCTCTCGACCAAGTTGGACCCACCTAGTCTAGATGTTCGGGAAACGCAGCGCTCGACTCGGACCTCTCACTGGCAGAGCCTGTTGATTGAGGCGCAGGATCAGAATCCTGCTCCAAGATTTGCGGAGAGTCGATTATAACAGCACAAGTAGATAGAGACGTAAACGCAGGTATAATATAAAAGTAGACGAAGACCGACGTGCCCCTCCGGTTAGTCGAGGTCGTGGTGGTCGGGAGCAACTTGTGCGCGCTGAACTCCAAGGCGCCGGCAGGTTGACTCCACGAGGCTCAGCGGACAACGACGACGTCTGGCGTGTGTGCTCGATAATATGCGACTGCTGCAATTCGCCATATTACGAGTAACTGAATGCTATCTGTTAAACAAACGGTGCTAGTGGGCATGAACACAAGTACATATTGCCAGGCTGCCAGTGTGCCCCGCCGTTACTAACCCTAAGGACCCCGATCATGCCCAAATACGGAACCCTATACAGGATGCTGGTCAACGACGTCTGTCGGCTCGTGAGCCACCATAACCTGCAGCTTACTTCCATCCGCCATGTCTGTCTGTCCGCCCTATGCGCCCTTCTTTGGCTTCGCGGGTGTTGCCTCCGCCGTATGTACTACGGATAACTACGCTACTAATTTCTATGCTGACTCGCTTCTTTGCGACGCAGATGATATTCAGCAGTGCGTCTTTCTGTCCTCTAAGGTCGATGGACGCGGCCACCGTATCTCACGGGCATCGTTTGTGAAACATAGCTGTGGGTGCTGCGTACGGCACGTCGAAGTCTGGTATTGGGATTGCTGGTCTGGGGACGTTCAAGCCTGAGCTCATCATGAAGGTGCGTAATAACTTGGTAGTCAGGGAGTGCTCGTATTCATGCACATTCTGTCCTTTACAGTCCCTCATTCCTGTCGTAATGTCGGGTATCATTGCTGTGTACGGTCTGGTGGTATCAGTGCTGATTGCTGGCGGACGTGAGTACTCGAATGCATGCACTGCCAGACTGCGTCTCAAGAGACTTTCCTCGTACACGGCCACATGCTCTCCATCGACCAGTCAAGCCTACGGACTACTCCTTATATGCAGGCTTCATCCATCTTGGTGCAGGGCTTGCTTGCGGATTCACAGGACTTGCCGCGGGATATGCTATTGGATATGTCGGAGACTCGGTACGTCATTCTAATGGTAACTACGTCGCTAATTTCTCCACCAACGCATGTCTTTTGAACGTACAGTGCGTACGCGCATACGTCTTCGAATCCAAAGTATTCGTCACGATGGTCCTCATCCTCATCTTCGGCGAGGTATTGGGGTTGTACGGGTAAGCAGTATGACTGGCCTGAACCACTCTCACATCTACTAACGACTCATGAAGACTCATCGTGGCTCTGATCATGAACTCCCGGGCGTCGGAAGCAGCGCGATGCCCGTGAAGGTTTATTCTCGTACCTTTGCTCTGGCACATACCTTACCGTTCCTGCCCTACTTGCGTGATGGACTTCGCATGGAACAATGTCATAACATACATACCCCGTACGCGCCGACCATTCATAAGAATACATAGCAGTTCAGAGGCTGCGGAATGTAGACAGGTATCCTATCTCCTTGCACGGGGGCTGCGGCTGCGGCTTTCGCTCCTGTAGCGGCGCTTCCTGGGAGGGCTCCTACTGTGGCTCCTTCGGGAGCGCGAGCTGTCGTCGGAGGCCTCTGAGCCTGACGAACTGTCAGAGTCCGACGAGTCTGAAGAGCCACTTGAACTATCCGTGTCGGAATCAGAGTCGCTGTCCGACGAGGAAGACGACGACCTGCTCCTGCTCCTAGAGAAAGAGTTAGTATATGCTGCAATAGCATCGTCTTGAGAACATACCTTCGTCGCTTCTTGGACGAACCCTCCCCTCTGTCTGACAACGTCTGACTCTTCGCACGCTCCTTCTCCTTCTCCGCAAGAATGCGGTTGGCAGTGCCACTCCTACGACAGTAACGATGAGCACAACAGAGACCTCGTGCAGCCTTACAGCTCTGCGATACGTACTTTGACTTGAACTCCTCTGGTACTTCGACAGAGGGCTTCCCCTCCGCCTTAAGCTTCGCGAGCAGCTTCGGGTTCTCGAGCATCTTGGTGCGCGAGGGACGGGTGATATACGGGCGCGATCCCTTGCACTCGTATATGAAGTGCCCTAGGAATCCATCGAATGTCAGTAAGTCCCATTACGCGCAATGACAGCTTAGACGGAACGAAGTCCACAACGCACCTGTTCCGAGGCATTTCTGGCAGACAGTGGATGCGGTCGCCCGGGGTTGGTTGGCAGTCTTGCGGTGGGGTGCGTACTTGGACATCGTTCACGGGTATTTTGCGTATGCTTACTAGAGGGCAACTGAGCACAGAATACAAAGTGTTGAATCTGACGAGAACAAGAGGAAGATGAGGAGAAGTGAAGCCTAAGAGTACTTTCAGCAGAAGGTGGGTGAAGAGTGTGGTGTAAGCCCAAGATGCGGTCGCAGGATAGCGCCTAGTCAGGAAGGAAGTTAACACTTACTATGATAGTCTAGTAGTACTATAGCATGATAATATCACTATTATCGCATCTGTAATGTTGAGACCCGGGTACTTATTCACGTCTACAATTAGGCTCAATAGCAGCTTATTATCTTGACTTACTAGATAGTAAGCGGATGAAGTACAAAGGTCCTGATCAATGCTCGGACCTGCCACACTCCTTGGACCTCATGTCCATCACCCACGACGCTTACACTGAACCATAGTTGAATTCTTACAATCATATCTTGGATCGGCTCTGCTCACCGTTCGACACGACAGTTCGCATCCATGGCCTCCTACTTGGACTCTTTACGGCCACTACTCCCTCCCGCCATTGGTAAACAGCTCGACAATGTCCTTGTTCCCGAGGCGAGACCTCTGGTTGAAACAATACTGCGACTCGCCGTCGGTGCGCCAGCACCAGATGACATAGCTGTCTCAGACTGGGATTCACTGCACGACCGTGCCGCGAAAATCGTCGAGGAGCTCAAAAGCTCTCACCATGGCCGGTCACAAAAACGTTCGAGAGAGGATGAGCCGCTTCCGTCGATGAAGAGGCTAAAGTCGAATGGCGACGACTCCGAGGCTTCGCCCGCCGAGCATGATCCCCCTCTCTTCACCCTGAATGCGTTGTCCGTGTCCTCACCCATCCGCAAGAAGGTGAACATCACCGTGCACCGATCCTCCATCCGCCTCACGAACCCCGCCACCCAAAATGAGGAGCACCCGCCGATACCTCTCGCAGCCCTACAGCGCGCATTCCTCCTCTCCACACGCGGGAAGAGCAAACCGCACTGGACGGTCGCGCTCATGGCGTCGGACGTCCCCGCGCCCACAGGCAAGGCCGCGGAAGCCCTGAAAACCACCCCTGTCCCACAGCTCGTGTTCGGCCTGGATGCGACGCTTACTGCGAACTACACGACAACATCTTATGACGCTTCAGGTTCTGCTAAAACGGAGCCATATACCAAGGGCAGCGCGTCCCTACCCGCGCTACGCTCTTTCCTGTCCCATATACCCATCTCTACACTTGAACCGTCGACGACCATCTTTCGTAGCGCCGCGGCGCCGTCCGGAGACGGCGTGGCGGGCGTGGAAGCGTACCGAGGTGCGAAGCAGGGTACACTCTGGTTCTTGCACGAGGGCGTGCTCTGGGACGGCAAACCGTGCGAATTCTTCGCGCTTGAGCACCTTGCGCCCGCCGCAAGGAACGAACAGACCTACGATGGCGTGCGGACGCTCAGTGCGACTGGACGGACGTGCTCTGTCATCCTCCGCCGAATAGGGGGCGGTCCCGCCAAGAACCCTACAAATGGCCATCAAAAGGGCGATGATGTCGGGGATGAAGAGAGCGATGACGAGGCCGAGGGAGAGGATATCGATTTTGGGATGGTCGATGGACGGGAGCAGGAGACCATCGGGCGCTGGATAAAGACACATCGACATCTCTTCGGGAAGTCTCCTCAGTCCTCGCCCTCTCAGAATGCGGGGTCTGCAGCTGCGGATTCCAAAGGCAAGGGGAAAGCAAAGGCCGACGATCCCCGCGCGGAGGACACGGAGGACGAAGAGGACTCCGACTTCACGATGGACAGCTCCGACGAAGAGAGCAGTGGCGACGACAGCGACGCGTCGGGGAGCGATGCAGGCGAAGGGGGAGAAGGCTCGGACGATGATGACGAGGGGAACGCCAGCGACGATGTGACGGACGATGAGGTGGAGAAGCTAGACCCTGCGCACCATCCTCTGCTGCGTCCTGGCGCGATGCCGCGCATGTCGCGAGCTGCAGTGGATGCTGTTGTTGGGATGGTCGAGCAGGACCTGATGGGCGGTGCGAGACGCGGCATGCAGGCTGACGACGAGAGTGAGGAGGAGGATGAGCTTGAAGACTGACCTGATTGTATCGTCTAGTTCTTTACACTACAGGAATACTTGTGCTTCAGAGGATCACTAGCTTCATCGCGGACAATGCACATCCGGCCCACCCAGGCGGCAACATAAGTTTCTATGACCATAAACTGGTACTTGTGGCACAAGACATTCAGTCGCACGAGTCTGAGTCAAGGACACACAAACAGCATCAAATTGCCAGTGTCCTGCACTGCCGCAGCTGCATGACTCCCTTTGCAACACTGCAGCCACTCACACGTTAATTAGGCACCTGCAGCACCACAATAAGCGACTATGGACGAGATATAAAGTGCAGCGTGCGCACTGGTCGTGTTGTATAACGTTCATCGCACCCATCCTCCTCAGACAGCCGACTAAATCTTGGCCTTCTCCACTAATCTGCTACGTCTCCCAAAGTCGACCACAGCCTCTTGGACGCTCCAAGCCTAGCTCACCCAAACTCGACCGTAGACCCCAGGTTCTCAGAAGGCTTATCATGGGCGGAAACGCATTCAAAGCCGTCATCCTCGCTGAAAATGCCGCGTTCCCTCGAATGCCGCCCCAAGTCTACAACGCCCTCAAGGCAGCGCTTCAACCCATCCTACAGAAGCTCTACACTTACGCCGTCGTCCCGCACGAAGCCCCCGAGAAGGCCGACCACGGGGACCTGGACTTTGTCGTATGCGGTCCACGCGCGTCGCAACTGACCCGCGACGAGGTCAAGGCGGCACTGCGTGCCGCGCACAGCGTCCCGATGGAGGGCAACCGTACGAGCAACTTCGCGATACCGGCGAACGCGTTCGAGGACGTCGCACGCGCGTGCCGAGAGTGCGCGGACGAATCGCTCCGAGCGGCGGTTGTTTACTTTCAAGTGGACGTGAACGTGTGTGGGGATCATGCCCAGTGGGAACGCACTGTGTTTTGTCATTCGTATGGCGACCTAGGTCTCATACTTGGTCTGCTAGTGCAAACGGCTGGGTTGTCGCTCAGTGTATACGGTTTGAGGGTGAGCTCAGTGCGGTGTCTACAGCAGTTTCGCAGAAGGACTGACGCTGTGCGTGGAATAGCTCATAGAGCCTATCGGGACCCCGCCGCAGACGTTCTATGTTTCCACTTCCATGTCCGACGTGCTCGACTTCCTGGGGCTGTCGATGGAGAGATGGAAGCGAGGCTTTACGAGCGAAGCGGAGATCTTCGACTGGGTGACGTCCTCGCCCTTCGCCATGGCGCTCGCAGAGCGGCTCAAGGCCAAGGATGACGGCAGCGACGCGTCGCCGTCTGGGAAAGACCGGGGAGAGGGCCGCGCCATGCGACAGAACTTCATCGCGTTGCTACAGAGTTACGAGTTCCCGGAGGAGGTACAGTCAAGCGTGGGATCCTCAGTTTTCGCGACGTGGGGAAATAGGAGGGAGAAGCTCGAGGCCACCCTGAAGCATTTCGGGAAGGACAAAGAGTATGCGGCGATCCTGAACGCGGCACAAGCGGCCGTGCGCGCAAAGGCGGTGCTGAACGGGAAGAACGTGCAGGAGTGGACGGGTATCATGGGCATGCCTGCGCGCTACATCCTCGACGAGATGAAAGAGCGTCTGGCGAAGTTGCAGCTTGGGTCTGAGCCAGATGGCGACGCGGTAGCGTCGTCCGTGGTCAGGGAGATCCCTGCGTGGCAATACCCGCTGCTGGAGATGTCTGACGAGGAGGTGCGCGAGCTGATGGTAAAGGTCAAGGAGGATCTCGACGCTGCCGGGAAGTTGGAGTATGACTGGCGCGCCGCGAAGGCAGCAAAGCTTGCACGGAAGAGGCAGGCAGAGCTGGCTGCGGGTACGATGGATGACCAAGTAGCCGTAGCTGTGGAAGCATAGTCACAACAGGACACGTAGAGAGCGTAGATTCAGCTACCGAGGCGCTTTCCATGTATTATCATGTGTTGTTCTAATACCGACGTACTTAGCTCTACAACTGTACAATTCTACAACATCGAAGTTTGTCCTCGTCCTTGAGTCTTCGTACCGCGATATATATCTAGACGGCGCCATCAGTAAGAGTGTCGCACAAGTCCCGGAACACCGCGCAAGGTCGTACCCTTCACGCCTGTGTGCCAAACACCGGCCTTGCACTCTCCTCGGTCCAGTTGAGAGAGCCATTCTAGGACCGGCTCTACGACCTCTTCAGGCATCTACGGGCGCGGCGTCAACACGTGTCCAAACGCACATAGAGTGATAGGTTTACATACACCGGTAAAGTTGTGGTCTGCTTCCTCGACGTAACGGAGCGTATGTGTTCCCGGACTGCGCGCGCCGTATATGCGAGCATAGATGAATGCATCATATGGTGGTACGACTGCGTCCTTGAGGCCATGCAGGGTGAGCACGTCTATGTGGGCGGGAAACTGGTCCCAGACGATGGATGTATCGACGCTCGCGAATTGATCGTAGTCCTCGCGATATATCCTACCAATGGGATGAGTTCATGACTAAAGAGGTATGGACGAAGATGTGCTGACTTAGTCTCGAATGGCTTCCGCGCAACTACCGCTTTGCGTAATACATAACCTTGCGACTTTAGTTGCGCTTGGTTCTGCTCCAAGTCGTCTGCTTCGTAACTTAGTCCACTGGTCGTCGCGCGCGCGGGTCACTGCTCCTTACCATACACTTTCTAGTAAAACTCAGTCAGGCTTGTCCATACCGAGATGCCCTCGACGCACCTCCATCCTATATCGTCCAGCAACGTTGACGTAGCGCCTGACGTTCTTTGCATGGCCATCACGGTGTTTGCACATCCACAGAAGGGAGACGACACTTCCTCGCGAATGTCCCACAAGCATGTCGATGACATACCCATATTCCTTCGTCAGATAGTCTACTACGACCTCTAGGTCTAGTACGTCGTCGTGGAAACGACCAAAGCGCCATGTCCCTGGCGTCTCGTGGTTGCCACTGGGGGTTACAGCCCCGTTAAGCTAGGGTAATTGAATTGAATGTTGACGGACATGCGCACCGGAAGTCGAAGCGGAATGAGTCCAGTGGTAGTTTGAGCGCGAGGCGCTTCTGGAACAGGTAGTCCTTGTGTCTGTTCAAATAGATGCGAATGCATGCATTGAGCATCATTGTAGTAAGTCCTCTGCTCGAGCCAGAGAACTAATTACTTGCCCCATGGCACCATGAAGAATCTGTAGGCAATATATTGTGAGTACACATACTCCTGAATCCGATAGATGATTCATTACCAAAGCTATCTTCCGGCCCTGGGTAGGCTGTTCCGGGGCGACTTGCTCCAGTATACCGGCTATGGCACAGTCTTGCACATGCGGATGAGGAATCGCGAGCTTCGTCGTCTTCTGAGTCGTGGTTTCCTGAGTGACCGTCATCCTTCCTCCGTCTGCAAACTCCGTCCGCGTCCTGGGCTGATGAGAGGGGAATAAGAGGGGAGAAAGGACAAGCTGAGCATAGCGTCCGAGTCCGGGGAACTTGGAGGCAACATTGGCCGAGCCGTGAGCATGCTCTCTTCCGCCACCCGGGCTCCGGCTCGCAATCACAGTGCCGCGGCCCGGAGCTGCCCCGCACAGATGTTCGCCCATAATGGGTAGGCGTGGGAAACTGCGTAACTACACCAGTGACCAAGGCACGGATGGGCGCTTGACGCTGCTACTGTGCGTTCAGGCTGCTCGGACATGGAGGCCCTACTCTTCAACGTACGTGCTTTTCGTGTTGTTTTCCTGTACTGTATGCTGAGATACTGGTTTGGCTGTACTAGGTTGATAGCGGCTTCTTGGAGGGCATCGTTAGAGGGTACAAGGCTGGTCTCCTTACCCAGAACCAGTACAACAACCTCACCCAATGCGAGACCATTGAGGGTACGTACCGCCGCACGCGCATCCGCATTCTCCGCATTCTTCAGTCGTGAGCAGAATGCTCACATAACTGAAACTACGAAGACTTCCGGACACAGCTGTCCGCGACGGACTATGGCAACTTCCTCGCCAACGAACCCCTCCCCATCTCCACCTCCACCATCTCGGACAAGGCGACGCAAGTGCTCGTCGACCAGTTCAACTATCTCCGGAGCAATGCCGTCGAGCCCTTGAGCAAGTTCCTAGAATACATGACGTGGGTTGCGAATCGTTGGTGAGGCTTGAGGGCGTTTCATGTGCTGATATGTTGCGAACAGGTACGCATACATGATCGACAACGTCATTCTCATCATCACCGGAACGCTGCACGGGAGAAACACGAACGAGCTTCTTCAACGATGTCACCCACTCGGAGTGTTTGACACTATGCCTGCACTCTGTGTCGCGACGAACGTTGAAGAACTCTACCACACCGTGCTCGTCGAGACTCCCCTAGGTGCGTACTATGTCTGCATGCTATACCCGTCCGCAGTCACCGACACGCGCTCCCGATCCTCCTCTCCCAAACCCTTGGACACCCACCTCCAGCGCCCTACTTCCGCGACTCCGTCACCGCCGCGGACCTCGACGACCTCAACATCGAGATCATCCGGAACACGCTCTACAAGGCCTACCTCGAGGACTTCGACGCCTTCTGCCGCACACTCGGCGGGCCGACCGCGGAGGTCATGCACCGCATCCTCTCCTTCGAGGCCGACCGCCGCGCGATCAACATCACGATCAACTCGTTCGGCACGCAGCTCTCCAAGGAGCAGCGCGCGAAGCTCTTCCCCACCATCGGCCGCCTCTTTCCCGAGGGCAACAACGCGCTCGCCCGCGCGGACGACATCGACCAGGTCCGCCAGGCGTGCGAGCCCATCGCCGAGTACCGCGCCTTCTTCGACGCGTCCGGTGCGGGCGGGGGTGCGGGCGGGGCGCGCCCGAACGGCACGGGCCACGGGGGCGGCTCGGAGAGCACGGCGAACCTGCTCGGGGACCTGGGCGACGACCTGGGCGGGGGCGCGGCGGACCTCGAGGACCGGTTCTTCGTGCACGAGGTGCACCTGAACAAGCTCGCGTTTCTGCAGCAGTTCCAGTACGCGGTGTTCTACAGCTACATCAAGCTCAAGGAGCAGGAGATCAGGAGCCTGACGTGGATCGCGGAATGTATTGCGCAGAACGCGCGCGACAGGATACACGACTACATCCCCACCTTCTGAGCGCGGAGGCACCTTGTTCTTTTGTACGGCATGGACTGGCGTAATCATATACCTTTCTTTCTCTGTGTCATTTTGACAACGACGTGGGACGGTGACCCTGTACCAAGTCTTCGGCGCAGGTACATCACGAGCGTGAGTGCTGCTGCAAGCTCGCGGAGAACCGCGACAAGCAAGTATGGATGAGCAGGTCTGCTATACATTACAACATTATTCAATCCTACAATACAATCTTACAGTGACGACAACATTGGGTATTCTACCCCATTGCAACAATACTGGTCGAGCCATTAGGCAAGACATAATAAGAGGGTGTCGGCGGAACGCCCGCAGCTTAACACGAGTCGGCGAGGTAATCTTCAGCCCACTACCGAGGACTCGGCCTTAGGCCTCAGCCCGAGAGGATAGCCTGTTTGGTATGCAGGTCTCCTGTCTGCACCTCGCGCGTCTCGGGGTGCTCTTTGTACACCGCCTCGACAGACGCCTCTCTGCTCTTCGGCTGGCGCTCGGGCTGCGAAGCTTCGCTCGCAGGGGTCGCGATCGACGACGTCTCGGACGTGCTCCCTGACCCGGACGGTTGGGAAGGTTCTGAAGGGGGCGACGTCTCCTCTGTAGGCTGCTGCTGTTCCGTCGTTGGCGCTGCTGGCTGCGCTTCTGACGCATCCTTCGCCTGCGTTTCAGCCTCCTTCGCTGGCTTGCCATGCAGCTCGCCTGGGGCGATCGCAATCGTCTCGCGCTCGCCACGAAGCCACTTCTCGCGCCTCTGCTGGCGGTCGTGCATCCAGGGACCGGCATTGCTCTTCATGCACCCGCCCTGGCCTTCGCACGTGCACGTGCCGCCGAGCGAAGAAGGGAGGGCATCTGCGTCAATGAGCTCGAGAAGCGCGCCGCGGTAGTCGGAACCGTATATGGCGACCTTCGCGACGGTCTCTTTCGCGAGCCAGGGCTTCATGACGTTCCAGATCGTCGAGAAGCCCATCGGGGCGTTGACGATCGCGAGCTGTGCCATGCTACGGATTACGCGCGTGAGCAAGCCATACATGAAGGAAGGGTCGGGACAGGAGGGGTGGACGGACGTACGTCTCGGGGAAGTAGTCTTGTGACACTTGAAACGAGCTCCTCGCGAAGTCCTTCATCTGCCAGAACTGGCTGATACTGATACGGCGGCATTAGTCACTGCCACGCGCGAGACTCTGGGAGACAGGGGCAAAACAAGCATGGTACGCACCCGAAGCCGGATAGATCGACCACGACAAATGTTCCCAGGATGGGCTTGCCCGCGGCTTCTGCGGCGGCGGGAAGGACTTCGCGCGTGAGAGCCTCGCAGTTGACGACAACGGTCTGCCAGAAGCGTTCCAACGTCATTTTCTTCTGTAGTTTGTTGAGGTTGATGCCGCCGAAATGGTGGAAGTTCAGTGGACGGCCTTTCTGTGGCGCGCGACGTTAGGGTGTCGAGTACGACCAGCGGTGGCGGGGCGTACTAACCTTGTCAACCTATAGACAGTGCGGATGAGCTAGAAGTATAAGAGTCTGAAAAGGAAGAAGCGCACCTTGTGGAAGTAGAGCGGCCAACAGTCGAAGACATGGTCGCGCTCTGGATACTGGGAGAATCGGTCGGTCGCTGAAAGTGAAGGCGATGGCGGTATGTGCAACTATGACGTACGTCAAAAGGGTCAATCTGACGGTATAGCTCGTCGATTCCGACGCCCTCTACGGTCTTGCGCCAATGCTGGCAATTCTTCCACATGAGCGTGGCTTGCTTCAGGTTAAACTGGCGCGCGCGCAAGAAGCGGCTGGATGCGTCCCGTCGACGTCAAGCTCGGAACGAATGTCAAGAAGTGACTGAACGTACAGGAGGGTGTCGTCATCGGTGCCGATGCTGTCCCCATCGTGGATGAGATCCTGCTGCTGCAGGGTCTCGCGGAACTGTTTGAGGATGGCTTCCTTGTCTTTGGGAGCCATTGCGGTGGGTGTATGCGCAAGTGAGGAAGGAGAGGGTTAAGACAGAGTAGAGGTGAAGATGAGAGGAGGAGGTGGCGGGTGGTGAAGAGGAAGGAGAGAGAGGGTGAGCGTCATGCTGATGATGAGGAAGGGGGGGCCGGAGTCGGATATGGGATGAGAGCAGATGGGTTTGCCTGTCCTGGCTTGTCCGAGCCCGTCTGCTCCGAGTCCAGCCCTCCTCTTTCCTGCGCCATCCAACTGGAGTCAGCCCAAGCGCGTCACCGATTGGCCAATCCTCTTCCGCTCCGGCGCTCCTTCCGCGTCTCCTCGGCTGACAAACTCCCATACTAGGTAACCCCACCACTCATCTCCGGCCCACGCGGACATTTCTCTCTGCGCCATGACTAACCTCCCATCCCTCCTCGCCCGTCCCCTGCGGCCCGAATTCAATCCACGCTGGTCTCCATCAGTCTTTATGACTCTTACATTACGCGACACTCCCTTCTAAGATCCACCCATCCTCACCATGTGTAGCTCTTCTGTCGCAGGTCGAAACGAGTCCCCCACCTGTTTGAGGCGCACCCCTAGGTTTATTCATCCTTTATCTGGAGCATGGATGCTGGAGCACGCGGCCTGCAGTGCGACCCTGTCCAGTCGAAACATTAACAGCCTCGGTGGCTTCAATTTAATATTGGGCGACCGGCGATGAACTTAGTCGCCTGCCTAAAAAGGACTTGCTGCGGCGAGTGCCGAAGCTTGCGTGGGACCACCGGCCGTTCCTCTTCCTTTCATTGACGAGTAAGCCTTGCGCATGACACTCAACTATCCAGCATGCCCTTGTTTTGTCGACTCTAACTGGCTTGGTTTTCTTCATTGAAGAATGACTTTAGTGAAGGATGATACTCAACACACGCATACTGGGGTAGACATCACAGTATGTCTTAGGCTCGGGGCATGGAAGCGTAGTACCGTCGAATCAAGAGAGATCCTCATGAACCAACCCCAGCAGTCTCAGACTTTGAAGGACGCGGATACTCGATGTGCGCCCGACTCCTTCCCTCACGGTCGTCGTCTGCCCGAACTGTTCCCATCCAGATCACGTCATGTACTCTCACAACGACCGATCCGATCCAGCCTCTCTTGTTTATCCAGAGATGGACGTATTGCCACACTGCATCCTCGAGGGCAAATTATCGCGTCGATATTCCTTGATACTAATTTATGAGAATGCACATGTTTCTGTAGCTTCTCGTGCCTGCTAACTGTTTATGCTGCGTGATAGAATTCACATCCAGGGCCACAACACTCCTTAAATGCGATTGAAATACAGGTCGGCCACATCTCATGTTGCATCCTGTTCTTCAACTAACTGATCATCTGGCGGACGATGTAGTATGGGCCTCACGATGACATCTTGGAAGCCTTTAGGGCAACAAGCTTCGTCCAAACCGCACGGAAGGTATTGATGTCTCGAATCCGACAGATAGATGCATCTGCCATCCCCTTGAGAAATCCCCCGTGCGGCGTACAAATGTAAGTCCTTAAGTCCGTTCTCAGCATACATCCGTTCTTCCACTGGGAACTGACACAAACGTGATATAGATGGATATCCATACCCGCCTCTCTGGCTACAGAACTATCTTTGCCTCCGGCCGATTTTCTTATGGGGAGGCTGTGGTCTGTATCTTCTTCAGGGACCGTCACAACCCGGAGCCCCCTCAAAAAGTCATATATCCCTCCTGCCCATGCTCCCCCGACAGTCTGCCGCCGTCGTCCGCACTTCCCCATGCTCCCCGTACTGTCTAGCCTCCTTCTCTCGTGCCTCGCCGCCGCTTTTGTCTTCGCGCTAGTGGTGCGCGCAGTACCCTACGCAGATTCTCCCGTGCGGAGCAGGGTCCCTGTCGAAGCCGCACAGCCTAAGCTCGTCGTCGCGCGTCACATTGTCGGCCTTACGGGCGGAGGAGGCCCTGGAGACTACGTCAACGACACATGGGAGAACGACATGACGCTCGCGTTCTCGAAGGGAATCGACGCCTTTGCGCTGAGCGTCGGCGCTGATGACTTCACCTTCGATCAAGTCGATCTAGCGTACGTAGTGCACGCCTCTCTCGCCGACGACCGTGACCTTCCGTGGCTCGGGGAGAGGATGTACAACATCTCACCGAGTTTTTCACTCTTAGGTACACGGCTGCAGAGAACCTGCGCCTCGGCTTCACGCTGTTCCTCTCATTAGACATGGCGTACGCAAACGGCGGCTTCTATCACGGGTCCTAATCTGATTTACAGGAATGCCCAGCGCTATCAATGCAACCTATGATTGCAGCACATGGGGCGCAGCCAGATACATTCGCAACCTGACGCGCACGTTCATCGGCCGCTCGAGCCAACTGGTGGTCTTCGACGACTCCGCGCTCGTGTCCGCGGTCTCAGGCGAGAATTGCACCTTTGGCGAAGAGGACGCGGCGACGGGCTGGGAGACGCAGTTCACGGGGCATCCGGATCTTGCGGAGGTCATCTACTTTGTGCCCGCGTTCGCGGTCGACCCAGAGAGTTTCGGCGACTTTGCAGATGTCATCAATGGGGATTTCAATGTGAGTGCACTATTATGAATCATGGAGAGCACTCGCGGGCGTGTCGACGGTGCGCTCATATGACACTCTCTGTATAGTACAATGGGTCATGGCAGACGAACCTTACCACCAGTGCGACGGGCTACTCGGAGGACCTTGGGCAGTTGACCGACGGTGTCAATATGACGGTGCAGCAACAGGACACCCTCTTCGGGCTTCTGAACTACACATTCGACAGCGACGAGAGGCACATCCAAGGGCTCATCAACGCCACGAACAGCACCCAGAGCTTGTACATGACTTCCGTGTCGCCCTGGTTCTTTACGCACTCTGGGCCGCAGCTCGAAAACAACGTGAGTCCTTCCTCAGCTGCGCGCAAATCGCGTAGCCACTCATACTCATAGCATCCTCCTTAGTCCATATTCGACTGCGACGACCACCTCTTCGTGCGGCGCTGGCAGAACATCATCGACCACCGCGACCAGGTCGACATCGTGCAGCTCGTATCCTGGAACGACTACGGCGAGTCGCACTACATGGGCCCGATCGAGGGCAACATTCCGCCTGAAGCCCAGTATTGGACATTTGGATACGATCATCAAGGTACTGTATCAGTCCATGTTGTTCTCGCAAGCTTAAGTGTCGCACGGCGAGACTGCTGACTCTCGGGGCGCGTACCCCTCGCCGTGGCAGGTTTCCTCGAGGTCGTGAGTTACTTCTCGGAGTGGTTCAAGACCGGAGAACAGCCTGCGATTTTGAACGACCAAATACTCATGTGGGCACGCCCGCACGCTCAAAGCGCGAAAGCGAGCGACGACCCCCTCCCCCCGCCTGCCAATTACCAGCTTGTACGTCCCCCATCTCCGGAGCCCCAGAGCCCCCCCCCCCCTCTCTTTCGCTGCTTCTCTTTCCCCCGAACGCGACGCTGACTCGGGGCTCCCATACGCAGGTGCAGGACCAGCTATGGGCGGTCGTGTTCGCAGCCGCGCCAGCCAACGCGACGCTCGCGACCGCAGACACCGTGAACACGACGTTCCAGATCGACAGCACGGGTTTGTACCTCTACAACACGTCGCTCACGCCCGACGGGTACATGCGCGGCACGCTGGAGCGTGACGGCGAGGTGGTCGTCGACATCATGCCGCCCCCCGAGGAGTACACGTTTCGCACGGATCCGTCGAGTTACAATTTCAACGTGTTCGTGGCGCTCGGCGCGGCGTTGTAGCACGCTGCATGCGCTCGGCGCGGATGCAGTGGTGGTTGGTACCTCGTGATATTGCGTTAATGCTGCTGAGGACGAGGGATATGAGTGATGCTGGGCAATTGCACATGCATGTGTTTGGTCGCAGGATTGGAGGCTGTATCGTGTGGCAAGTGCTGTGCGATGTGCGGAGCTTATACCTTTATTTATATACGTCAGGGAGGCAAGAACTATACGGACCGTATGCTGTAGATGCACTGGAATGAGGAGTGAATGTATCCCCGGCCCCTCCTGTCAGCGGCATAGTATGCTCGAGGAGGATGACCGTAGTCACTTCGCGCAGGCCCAGCGTGAGCGACGGTTGCGGCGCAAGTATCAGCGGAGGTGTGGTGTTGCTGAACGAGATGTACAGTCGATCGTACGGCGCAGGAACCGCCAATTGCCAGCGCGGTGGGAGCGAGACGACTCGGCGGCGTCGCATAGTAGTAGGAAAAGACTATCTGTGCGCGTTGGCTTGGAATGGCGGTGCGCCCATCTGGCATCGCAGCTGGCGGCGTCGGAGGGAATCAGGCAGCTAAGATGCGCAGGGGCGCAGTGGGGATGTCGGTCAGCGCTCAGACAATGTAGATCGGCTGAGGACAGAGTAAGCGAGTGCCCAGCCGACGAGGGCCCTCCTCATTGACGAGCTCATCCCACCGCCTAGCATGGTTTCGTTCGATAGGTTTGTCCGAGCCACCCTTCGGTACGCAGTGCCAGGCTGTCTTCGCCCGCGCAGCCGGGCTACGCGGACTGATGATGGGTATGCGACCCACATAGTCTCGAGTCTTGCCAGATGCTGCCGAGCACAATGTCAATGACTTTGCGATGATATCGTGGTATAGATGCGCAACAACCAACAGTGCAGCAGCTGATAGCGATCTGTCGAAATGTCAGTCTGTGCATTGATGACAGTTGACTGGGCGGCGCGGCCCCGAACATGAGGCTACTCGGCGAAAATCATCTCACCGGGCTTCAATATTGTGAGCCACAGTATTCTTGAGTTTCTGTTGAATACATATTGACTTCGGGGATGCATTGAAATCCCGTATGCCAATGTGTTTTCGGACTCGACTGGATTGAAGTGAAGTGTTGACAAGTTGTTCGAGTCTTAGTCCAACGCGCCTAGTACGGGGTTTGGGAGTAGGCGAGGTGCTCAAAAAGGAAAGGGAGAAAGTTCGCTGTTCTGGGCGCTAGCAGACGCTTGCTGAACGACCACCACTAGGTCGACCTCGCTACCACGAAACTGCGGCCAGCAAAAGTCCTGGATATCTGTTATGAAAGCTGATATTTAGAAGCTGAGGGGAACGCATCGAGCGGATGCGTATCGTACACTTTGACAGAACGACCGGTGGGCGAAGTTCAAGTTGCCGTCATACCCCTGGTATCCATCACTGGCAAGGCCGAGTCCATCACCAACGACTAGGTGCTATACATACTCAAGTTGCGATGATGGATATGCTCTGCACGGATGCTCACTTCAACACGATACTGGCTGCAGGGTATAAATACCGCAGACATAATGGATACCTTCAGCGGCCTCAACAGCTCGTTCCTCAGCTACTTCGACTGTGACGTTGAACGTCCCGTCCTTCCACCCTTTCTTTCGCCCAGCTTCTTCGGTGCAGGAACACCACTACCTTACGACAGAACCCTTGAAGGGTAACGACCGAATTCCCTGGCATGATGATCTCTTTTGGCAAGGTTGGAGCGCTGGTCGCCGTTGCGGGCATGGCGGCAGCATACCCGTTGACCTGGAAGAGGCAGGATGCTGGTACAAAGCTGGTAGTTGCTCACCATATTGTTGGTATCACCGGGGGCAACCCCGCGGGAGCATTCACCCTGGATACCTGGACCAACGACATCAAGCTTGCTTCGTCGAATGGCATCGACGGCTTTGCTTTGAACATCGGTGCGGACGACTTCACTTTCCAGCAAGTCGGTTTTGCGTACGCGATATACATGATATGCATGGCTATTCATGCTGGCTTACCCGACTTGTACGTAGCTATCAGGCGGCTGCAAGTGTTAGCCCTGACTTCAAGCTCTTTCTGTCATTGGATATGGGGTACGCCATTTGCCCCTGTTACCCGTATACAACCGTCTCATGGGGATCTTTCTTCAGTGCCATTGACGCGCAGATTGGTTGCAACAAGACCGAGGCCGGCGAATTCCTTCGCAACGTGACGAACACGTTCATCACCCAGCCCAGCCAGCTCCAAATCGACGGCAAACCGTTGGTCTCAACATTCGCTGGGGAGCTCTGTAATCTCGGCGGGGCAGACGTCTTCACTGGCTGGAACACCGAATTTACACAACATCCTGACATAGCGGGCAAAATCCACTTCGTCCCCTCGTTCTTCATCGACATCCAGCAGTTCAAGAATTTCAACGACGTGCTGGACGGGGACTTTAACGTACGTAACCCATTCCAGAAACGCTTGTCGTCTAGTAGGATATTATTCTAATCCTTCAACAGTTCAACGGTGGATGGCCGATTACGTTCACTGCGGACAATGGCGCTGCTCAACAAACCCTCGGTCTTAGTCCCAACGACAACCTTGACAGCCTCTCTCCCGATCAGCAAGGCATCATCGCGAGTCAGATAGGCAGTTTCGATGTAGACGACGAGCATATCACCCAGCTGGCTCTCGTAGCGAACAGCGCACACACCTACATGACGGCGGTTTCCCCGTGGTTCTTCACGCACTTCAATGAGCAACAGGGAAACAAGAACGTCCGTCCTGACGATGTTCCAATTTCCGTCTGTCACATCGCGTGGGCTGATATGTTCATGATTTGCAGTTCATCTTCGACGCCGACGACCACCTGTACGTCACGAGATGGCAGAACCTCATCCAGAACCGTGACAAGGTCGACATTGCTCAGATAGTCACATGGAACGACTTCGGCGAGTCTCACTACATTGGGCCGATCGAGGGTAATCTCCCGAACGGTTCAGAGGTGTGGACAACTGGCTTCGACCATCAAGGTACCTTAGTTACTCTTGCAAAGCAGCATTCGGATGGCTCACTTTGCGTTCAGGATTCCTCCAGATGACCAACCACTTCGCGACCTGGTTCAAAACTGGCACCGAGCCACCGATCACTGCTGACCAACTCGTCATGTGGGCGCGTCCTCATCCCAAAGATGCCACGCCTTCCAGCGACCCGCTTACTGCCCCTTCCAACTTCCAGCTCGTGAGTTCTGCACACATTTACTTACTACATCATGACGCTGACAAGATCATTGATTGACCTACTGGCCAGACCCAAGACCAGCTTTGGGCAGTCGTCCTTGCCACTGCCCCTGGCAGTCTTACGCTTGCAACGGGGGACACCGCAACCCAGACGTTCGATGTGCAAGCTGGCGTCAACAAGTTCAACATGTCCCTCACGCCTGGTGGATTCATGCAAGGCACGCTCACGCGCAACAATGCCACCGTGATCGACCTCAAGCCCGACGGGTACACGTTCAACCCGAACCCGACGACGTTCAACTTCAACGTCTTCGTCGCTGCGGCTTCTGCGGACGCGAGCGGCGCAGCTGCTGCTCCACCTGCATCGACGGACCCTGCTTCGCCCCCAACGTCGACAGATCCTGCTGCTCCTCCAGCATCCACAGACTCTGCTGCGCCTCCAGCGACCACAGAGTCGACTGCGCTCCCAGCATCCACCGACCCAGCTACGTCCCCGACCTCTACTGATCCTGCTGCACCTCCGGCCTCCACGGATCCTGTTGTCAGTGCGGCTCCCACTGACACTGCCGCTGTACCCCCAGCGTCTTCTGTCCCTGTCGATACAACTGCGGCTGCAGCACCCACTGATCCCACTGCCGCATCTGCGCCGTCTGCTTGAGGCGTTCGTCGCGACCTGCGGACTTCCCACTGATGGCGCGGGTCATATGGGGCGCTTCGGATTTCTGTCGTTATCCATCTGTGTTACTGTCGTAGTAGAGAAGCTGGGCAATTGTATTACTAGCTTCGAGTTCGGGGTGGAAAAGCAAGGGGGGAGCATAAGAGGTAAAAGAAGCGTGATGAACGTGAAGGTCCGTAACGGTCCGTAAGGCGAAGGGCATAATGCAGCCGGAGAACAAGACGATAAGCCTACAGGCGTGTTATGGCTAATACGCCGCTATCAAAATCCGTGGTACCCTGAGCACAGTATGAGGGGGTTCATCCTCGCAGTACCGGGAAGGTTCACACACCGTCCACAGCAGTCGTCGAGCGCGCATGTACGCTCGGCCCCCTCGATAGTGCGGAGACGGAGACGGACGCCGAGTTCGTTCCGGGGCCTGTGGCGTCCGTAGCAGACTTCATATCATCAGCCTCAGCGCTCTTTGCACCATTTGCGAACCAGGAGCTTTGGCTGCGGAGTTGGTGGAGGCTCTGCAGATGCGTAACTATGTCAGGACCGAGGGGAAGACGAGGAGAGGGAATCGACGTACCGGAATGATAGGGGGACGCTCAGGGAGGGCAGCCTAAGCAGAGCATGATATGAGTATCTCGTCTGGTCCATAGGTATTATGCAGGACAGGACGCACCCCGTTGAGTTCACGTTCCAGGCGATACCGGATCTGCGCATCTGCGATCTCAGCGTCATGAGCGACGCCTCGAACAAGATCGCGACTGTTTAGACTATTTGATACAAGGGGTCGAGGGTCAATGTTAGTGCCGGTACGGTTGGTCGCAGTACCTGGAGCAACGTACGTGGACAACAAGGACATGGCGTGCACTGGAAATGTGCACATCAGCATCACGACGGATCGCTCTGCACAGTTGGACCAATTAACCTTTGCTGCTTGCCATGTGGAACGACATCCAGACTAAACGGGGCCGCAGCACGAAGTACTATGCAGCATATTCGATCAACACACGCAGGGGAAGTCAGCCCAGTCCTGCGGCTCACCGTGATTGTGGTCATCACTTGCATCAAGCTGTAGAAACGTCACGCTGTCAATGCGTCGCTCTAGGCATCTAAATCGAGTGGCGTGACTCACGTAGACAGCAGACCGCGGTTTACTATGTTGACCATTGCGTCTCGAACGACGCCCTTGCTACATAGGATCGGGCGTTTTGTTGGCGAGTACTTTAGATGGCGACAGTATCGCAACTATACCTAGAATGATGTTTACACTTCGAGCACAGCCAGTAGAGCGTTGCGTTGATCATCACGTCCGTCGCGATTTGTAGGGCTGCGCTCGCAGCAGAGAGGCCCTACAGAAACATGAGCCTCTGTCTTGGGTTAGACATCAACAAAGCTTACGTCGACGTATGCGGGGTGAGGGCTTGATAAACCGAAGGCCGAGCTGTGAATGTCGTTCATTACAGAGACGATACCCCGAATGTATCGAAGTCGCTCTACCTTTGTACGGTCGCAGCTAAGGAGAGTATCGACTGAGCGACAGATGAGAGGTACAATTGAAGAGCGAGGGCGACTCACCCAAGCCAGTCACTTCAATTGTGACGATACATCAGCAGACGTTATGAATTCGCTGGAGACCTTTGCGACACACCAAAAGCGACAATCGACACCAAACCCTAGCAAGGACTTTGTCAGTTAACATACATGACAAGATAGTATAGGCACCGCGTACGATGAATGCTGGAAGGTACCAATAGCGTCTTCCCACTATCCGAAGGCGTTGAGCACATGGTATACGTTATGGTACGCCCCAAACTGCCTACATTGCCAGATTCTTCCGACGAAATACCTAGCAAAGACTATTGTAAGGAAGCTCAAGACCATAAAGCGCATGGTTACAGCGCATGGTTGATCGCACCCACATTTGTACCATGAATACAACCGCGAACTGAAAAGCTACACGCTCAGTATTTTCGAGCTCTTCGCGGTAACCTTGCTTTCAATTTGACGCCACTGACCGAGAATGCCCGTTCGACCTCGACGCTCCTGTAGGTTCGCGCAGCCATAGGCAAACAAGCAGCCAGTAAACGTGCCTAAGGAATCAACGCCAATTACTGAATCTAACTCACTCTGGGACTTCGATAGACGCAAAAGTCAGATTGCGCCGAGCGACGGCAAATATGTACACCGCCTGCATCGACAGGGCCATCGTCGTGGAATCGAACAACCAGAGTACCAAAATCTACACTCGACGTCGTATCATCTCAATTGCAGAACGTCATAATTTGGACGTACGAAGAACTTCATCGCGAGGCAGTCTTTCCGGTAACGGTCAAAATATTGGAGGTTCTGCAAGAACGTAAGACCATAAAACCTTGCAGTATGTCAACATGGTCAGAACACCTTGTGACGTTGCTAGATGAACAAGAGGCATACATGGCAGCGAGAATAGTCCCAAGGACGTATACACCGACGGTGCTGTCCTGAGAGACGTGGTCCGGGACGGATGGCCACCACATAGCGGGAAGAAATGACGGCTAGAAGCCTTGAGAGCGGTATGGCCGCAGAGGGGGGTGGAGGGGAAGGAGGAGGCGACGCTCGCGACGGGCTCGAGCTACGGGGTCATTATATACAGGCCCAGAGAGGATTGGAAGATACCACTTCCAAGTTGTATACTTGCACCGA
Organism: Cubamyces sp. BRFM 1775; assembly: GCA_022385745.1. Taxonomy (NCBI): domain Eukaryota; kingdom Fungi; phylum Basidiomycota; class Agaricomycetes; order Polyporales; family Polyporaceae; genus Cubamyces; species Cubamyces sp. BRFM 1775. The sequence continues at coordinate 608,586 of MU278461.1, read as the reverse complement.
GCCGACTTCTCTGTTCCCTCTAGATAGCCATGAATTCAGTGACCAGCTCTGAGTTGCTCATCCCACCGTCAGAGCACTTCCGTGGACGTGGAGACTAAAAGCCAGATTCATGCACCAGTAGAGATTGGTACACCTGTGATCGTGATACATGGTGAGCTAGTTGAAGACGTTGGAGATGCATGTCAATTGGCAGAGCGCTAGGATGTTGTTTGTGCGGCATGTCGACCTTCTGATCATTGATTGGGTGGATTTTGTGGGACCAATGGAAGGACTACACCGGAGGCAAAGATGCCAAACAGCGCGTAGCAGATGCCACGTACCGGGCGCGGTGCACTCACTGGTCAATGACGTCGAAGATGCGAGTGTTATCGCGTGCATTATGATAGCTATATGATAGCAGAAGAAGAGTGGCGACATGACTACTTCTTCTTGACAGTCTTCATCCGAACCCTCTCGTTCCCCACAATGACACCCTGTATACTGGGTGAACGGAGAGGCAATGTATGTTTGGGATTGAGCGCACCTTTCCCTTGTACGGTTCTGGGGGCCTCAACCTCCGGATTTGCGCGGCAAATAGTCCGAGCTTGTGCTTGTCCGTACAGCTAAGGACAATCTTGGTAGGCTGTGGTACCTCGATTTTGATGTGGTCCGGGACGGACATGAAGACGGGATGTGAGAAACCAAGCTTCATGTTCAGGCGTTGGCCGCTGCGACCTTCGCCCTTGCCTCGGGGGTCGGCCTCAAGCGCAGCACGGTAACCGACGCCGACGAGGTAGACGGGAGTGGTGAAGCCCTCGGTCATACCGATGATGGCGTTGTGGATGAGTGTGCGGGTGAGGCCCCACATGGCGCGTTGCTTGCGCTCCTTTGGGTTCTCGACGGCCACGGTTATCGTGTTCGGCGCGGTGTTGGAGAGCTTCAAGAAGGGATGGAGTGGCACGAAGGTCTCGCCGAGAGGACCCTTGACGGAGACAGCGGTGGGGGTAGGCTCGAGAGAGACAGTTGGCGGGTAGACTATGGGTTTCTTGCCGACGTTGGAGACAAGACCAGCTGCAACGGCAGAGGAGGAGTGGAAGGAACGGAAGGCCTGGCGGGCCTCAGCCTGCCACCGGAGAATCATCCTCGCTCGCTGCTGAAGTCGACGACCAGACACAGTTGGACGCCGAGAGTACTGGCACGACAGAGTGTGACACCCAAATTCTGCCGGCCACGCGTAAGTGACCGTCACACAGGGGGAACGTGACACATGTCACAGAACGCGGTATGTCGCGTGCACGTGAGAGAGCAGGCTGATTCCGAAAATGTCAATATTCTTGACTCGAGGCCTTGCAAGGCAGCTACAGCTCTTTCCAGCCACTAGATCGTCCTGTACTGCCCATCGATTCCACCTATCATTGCTCAGAAAGATGTCCGCCAGCGCCGCCCTTGCAAAACTACCCTCGCCTCTCCGAGATCTCGTCGCCGCCGCTGCGCAGGACGGCAGTGAGGACTTTGGCAGATCCGAGAAGGACAAGGCCGAGGTCGCGGAATGGATCGACAAGGTCGCCCAGGGCGAGGTCGCAAAGCCCGACAACTTCAAGGTGAGTGCCTCGCGTGCCACGCTGTAATTGATCTTGACGGGAAGTAGGACCTCGAAACAACCCTTGTTCCTCGCACATACATCGTGAGCAATTACTTCACGGCCGCCGACGCGGCTCTCTACGGCGCACTTCACCCCGCACTGGTATGCGGCCTCTTCCCGGCCCAACGTGTACATACTGACGCTCCTCGATCAGTCACAACTGCAGCCAGCGCAATACTACTCTCATCCCGCCATTACCCGTTACTTCGATCACATCCAGCACTACCCGTCCGTTCGTAAGGCTGCGGAGCCCCTAGCACCCGCCTTCTCCGTGGTTCAGTTTGACCTCGAAAACGCGCCGCACCAGGAGCGCAAGGCTGAGCCACCTAAGAAGAAGGAAAAGACGAAGGCCGCGCCCGCTGCTCCTGAAGGCGAGGCGCCTGCAGCCGCGGTTAAGGCCGACAAGGCGGAGAAGAAGGCCAAGAAGGCCGAAGAGGGTGACAAAGCGGCCGAGCAGGGCCAGAAAGAGGGGAAAGCGCAGAAGAAGGAGAAGAAGGCTAAGGAGCCCAAACCCCAGGAGGACAAGAAGAAGGCCGAGGATGCGGGCGAGCCGGTGCCGTCCATGATTGACCTCCGCGTCGGTCGTATCGTTGACAGTCAGTGCTGTGCCGCACCGCCGCTATTAATCCGAAGCTAACAAGGACATGCAGTTAAAAAGCACCCCGACGCCGATGGTCTCTATGTCGAGGTATGTGTGCATCTTGTAGCTGGACCCCGGAAAGCTTACCAATATACCCCAGCAAATTGACTTTGCTGAGGAGACCGGTCCTCGGACAGTCGTCTCTGGTCTTGTGCACTACATTCCCATAGAGGACATGCGTGACAAGATCCTCGTCGGTGTGGTAAGATACATTCCTACTATTCACCGTTGCCACAAACTCACTCGCAGAACGCAGTGCAACCTGAAGCCTGCGAACATGCGTGGTGTCAAGTCCTTTGCCATGGTCCTCTGCGTACGTACATCACCTCCCCTCTTTCCTCAACCTACTCATCCTGGCATATCAGGCGACACACAAAGATGGCAAGGACGCCGGCATCGAGCTCGTGCAGCCCCCTGCAGGCGCCAAGCCCGGCGACCGTGTGTATTTCGAGGGCTTCGAGGCGAACGAGCCGCTCTCGCAGCTCAACCCGAAGAAGAAGATCTTCGAGACGATCCAGCCCGGCTTCACGACGCTCGAGACGCACGAGGCCGCGTGGGTCAACCCTGCGACGGGCAGCGTACACAAGATCAGGACCAAGGACGGCGTGTGCATCGCACCCAAGTTCGTTGGTGCTTCGTTGTCATAATCACATGTCTCCGCTACCATGGTTGGGTCATTGGAAGTGGGTTGTAGTGTAAGTAGTCATTGGCCCGGAGGGCTTGTATTTGTCGTGCTATAGAGACTGTTCTCCATCAACCATTGTGGGAGTACCGCCGAAGCGCATTGCGTCCGGATAACTGGAACTAATGCGTAACAATCCAGAGTTTATGATATACAGGAAGCAGTCTATCCAAGTACCGAACTGCGTAGAACGTGAACTATATATACCCCGCTTACAGCTTCTACGTCTGTTGGCATGTTCCCGACCCACTACTCCGCATCGTACCGGCCCTTCCCTGTGTCGAAGTTCGTCCCGACCTTCTGAAGGAGGAAGTCACCATATACGACCGGCTGGTAGGTTTTCTCTGGGCCGCGGAGCTTGCGCAGAGCACGATCTTCCTCCTGCATGCGCAGGGCAGTAGGAAGCGGCTCGATGCGTGCATCGAAGTTGGGCTCGAAGAAGAACGGTATGCTGCAGTGTGTGGTCAGAGTCGCGAGCTCCGGAAAGTGGTGAATGTGCTCACGAGACGCTGTTTGTGGCAGATGCGTCGGAGACAAGTGGCGGTCAAGATGTTGCACGTTGGCATGATCCTCGCGGTTCTACCACACGCACCGATAGTTCGAACCTCTGTGCACGACACGGTGCAGCGTGCTCTTGTACAAGCCATTCGTCCATATCTCCCACACTAAGCGAGCATGATGTCAGTAGGTTGAGCATCCCGAACGGCGCATCCGGTCTGGCACGGCGTACTTTCACCGATGTTGCAGACAATGCAGCCTGGGATGGGGTCTGCGTTTATCCATTGGCCGCCTTCCTCTACCTCCTGTTCTGGTGGCAAGGTGTCCTTCTTCTCTACTAGTAGCCCAGGGTGGTCGAGGAATACTTGCAGCGCGCCCGGCGTAGGGTCTGCGTAGAGAAATCTGCAGGATATAGGTTCAATCAGGCGGAGAGTCATGTCTGCGTATGAGATATTCACGTCAGACATCCGTAATCTCTATATATTCTAGCTCAGTGAAGGGGAGTACGCCATATGCGGATGGCAACATCACCTGTGTGCCCCGCACGAAAAGCCGTCATCATCGTTAGGTAGCGGCGGGTATCCTGTATTCGTGGGGTCAACCCGCGTTCAGAATTGACGAATTCACGAACACAAGCCTATGATCCGCATAACCCAGAAGCTGTCGTCAATCTTGCTACGAAGGTCAGCCCACTCTTCGGGTGTTAGGCCCAAGCCGGTAGCCATCCTGTTACGGCATAACTCATTCAACCAGTTTCTTCGTCGGTGATAATGTTTTTGATGCTCACGCCTCCATAACTATCATACCGAGCTCCTTCATCTTTCCAATCCAGCGCTCGTACTTCTCCCTGAAGCCCGGAATGGCAGGCCATTGATTCTCCCCCCAGAGGGGTTTGGTCTTGTCAGGTTCCTCTACTGGGCGGTAGAGGTCGATGGCTTCATGATTGTCTGCCTTGCCATTGGTGACGTTCTCCTTCAACCTCTGGTAGCCTGGATGCCATCAGCCCCATGGTGCAGAATATAAGTCATCTACAATTGCACACCTCGCGCGTGGTCCTCCTTTGCGATAGAAATCTTGTCCTTCTCAGCTTGTGGCAACGCAAAGAATTCACGCGCGAGGCGGGTGAGCTCTTCGGGCTCGGATGGATCTGCGAAAGCCGAGATGTCGAGGTAGAAGAAGCCATACTCGGCGCAGGCTGCATGGAGGGCTGCTGCCGCGGATAAACGGCCGTGGGCGTGCGGATTCAAGAACGGTTCAATACTGATGATAGGCAGCGAAGCGAGCTTAGGCGCATCCGACGCGCCCTCTACTGAGGCGAATGCGGGGTTCATGTCGGAGGTCGAGGAGCGTGAAGCTCTGCATGATACCGGTCGGCTGATATCATATGTGCTCCTAGTGGACGAGATTAGCACAGAGGAATGCGGGGCAGATAAGATCATGGGCGGGAGTAGAGAGAGATTAGATTAGATGAAGAGACGCCCATTACACTCTCGCGAGTTGGCGGAGGCTCGACTCGCATCTTGACGCGTACGACCCAAGTACTCCTTTCTCAGTCCGCACACGTTGCTTCCCTTCTCTCGTATACGCCGTCCACCACCAGAACAAAGCGCTACCAGACGCGATTCTGTCCATTGACATCATGGCTCAGTCCTTCACAACCATCTCTGCGGACGGCCGCCGCTCTATGGGAGCTACAACCTCTGGTTTCAACTCAGAGGAAGAGATCGACCAGCTTGACTCGGGTCTGGACGACGTTGACGAAGAAGACGACATGGAGCCCGAGGTGGAAGAAGAGGAGAGTGTGTCGACACTCAAAGGTCGCAAAAAGCTCGGTGTACGCGTTCCTGGACAAACGCTCCTCCCACAAGACAAGGTGGACAACATCTTGCAGGCAGAAGGTGCGGCCAAGTGATGTACCCGTTGTCCCTGCCTCTGACGCGACCTCCTATCAGGCGCCGGCCCTCATATGTCTAAAGAGGCCGTGTTCATGCTCTCCATAGCCACTGTGAGCATTCCAACCCGCCCGATTTATGGATACAGTCGCTCATACGCCCTCGCGTACAGGAAGAGTTCATCAAAAAGCTAGCAGAGGCAGGGTACAAGCAAACCCTCTCCGATAATCGCCAGCATGTTCAGTATCGCGACATGGGTGAGTATACTATGCAAGAGCTTTGTTACGAACATTCATTCATAGCGAACATAGCAACCCTCACAGAGCAGCGCTCTGAATACAGGTTTCTCGAAGGTCGTACTTCCCATTCCTTGGTACCATAATTTAGCTGACTGATATCCAGATACCATTCCAAGACCTATGTCTATTAGGGACGCCATGGCACTTCGTGCCGCAAAAGAACGCGAACTACATGAGGACGATCCCGCCATTTCAGCAGCGCCACCTTCATCCCCTCCTCTAATGCCTATCACTGCGCCAAGTGCAACCACAAGTATTAGTACGGCTAGGGCTAAGCCTAAAGCCCGCCAGTCCCTTCCGGCGGAGACAAACGGGAAGCCGAAAACAAATGGCAACGCTAGCGCTAGCATTGCTGGTGGTTCTGCAAGCGCGGGGCCCAGTGCTGCCAGCCTCGCAGCACGCAACCGCGTGCGCGATAGCAACGGGAGGTGGCGCAAAGCTAACACCGCGAACGGGATTACACATGCAAGCAATACACCGAGCGTCTCCGCGAGCACGGGAACGCGAGCAGGTAGTGCGCGCATCCGCAATCGCTCTGCAAGAGCGCGCGAAGCTGCCGAGGCAGCGGAGAATGGTAGCCACGCAGTTCACCAGAACGGCGCGTCGCCACACCCCAACGGTCGAAGCGCGAGCAGCGCGAGTCTGCACCAGGGTGAGCACGCAGTATTCTCGAACAATATTTCGCGAAAGGATGTTCATTATGACTTGGCCCATATAGATCTGAACGCTTCTCCAGGGTCGGCAGCACAGGGAGACCGCTGGAGCGCTTCAGGCTCAATCACAGGGCCTGCAAGTGGTTACTTGGAGGAGAGCAACCGTGTATCCTTCGGTGCCAGGAGCAGTATGACGGATAATCCTGGTCGGACGATCTACTCTCAGCAACGCCCGCCACCTCAGCCTCGATGACCAAGATTCCTAGATACCACATGTTCCTTCTGATTAGCTGTACTACCTCGCTGTCCTGCTTGCACGCACCCTTCGCTTCTCGAATTATATTGTATCAGGTTCGTACAAAACGGCTGCACGTTTCGCTGGATGCGTTAACCATTATGATTGTATGCAGATAATGTACAAATGTTGCACCCCTATCGTACACCCCGCATCACTACATTTCTGTGGAGAGATTGTGCGTGGCCGTTACTCGACGTTGATCTGCACGCTACCAACGTCCTCCGCCTTCGGAACCGTCACAGTGAGTACTCCATCCGAGAGTTTCGCAGTGACCTTGCTGCTGTCCACAGGAGTGGGTAGCACGACAGTGCGAGTGAAGCTCGCCGTCCCGGAGAACAGCCGCTCCGTTGAGAGGGCAGTCGACTCGGGCTGTTTCGTCGTCAGAGCCTGGGTGCCTGTTCGCGATACGTGGATCAGCGTGCTTGCTCGCTTTAGACCGAGCAGATAGATCAGCGTACCTTCTGAAGCTCCGTCAGTTGTGCCTGATGATCCAGCTGCCGAAGAGGACGCGTCGACGGTCTGCGCCTGCTGGGGCTGCTCGCCCGAGCGGCTGAAGACCTTGCCTTCGATCGTCAGCGTCCGGCCGCCGTCGCCGATGCGGACGTTCACGTTCTCCTTCTTCACGCCGGGCAGCTCGGCCTCGACAACGTACTTGTCGCCTTGTTCGGAGACGTCGACTGCCGGGCGGAGCATCGAGGGTGAGTTGAAGAAGGGATCGTCGAAGAACTCGCGTGGCGGGAAGCGCCCGCCCATGTACGAGGGAGAGCGGCCGAGGGGTTCTTCCAGCATGCGGAAGAGGGGACGGAGTTCACGGAAGAAGTGCCGTGCGAGCGACATGATGTAATGAGAGAAGTCGAAAGAGGAGAGTGGTTATGTGGTAGTTAGAGGGGTATATGTTAGTCTGTCGTGAGTGTTGCGTTGTTCAGTTGAAGAATTGCAGGTCAACTCTGGAGGGTTTTATACCAGCTGCGCGAGGTCACGACGAATTGTCTGGAAATGGCCCATTTCGTCAGGGGTGCTCTCGCGCGTTCGTCTGAACTCATCCGTTGTGTCATGCGAAAAGATCCAGACAAAGCCAGAGGAGTCGGTCGAACGCAGTGGAAGCGCCCGCCACGTGCCGCGCACACTGTTGTACACTTGTCAAAAGCGGCAAGTACAGACACCAGCAACCAATGTACCGTCTGACTGCCACGTTCCCCCCGAAAATTGTTTTCTCCGAAGGAGAGTTGTCATAATGGTCGAGTAAGTTATGTGAGAAGTCCTACACTAATATTACAGGCACAGATACATAGGTAGCAGACAGCCGGGCTGTCTCGGAATGTCATCGAACCACGGCGGTAGTCGGAATAGCGTACTGTCCATAATCAGTCTCTGCCAGGCCACTCGACTACCCAATGAGCGGAGACCATATGCTCCTGATCATCGTCATCCTCGAACTTGAGCTTGTACATGGGAACGGTGGGCTGCTTCGTCGCACCGGCGCCCTATGAAGGAAAGCGAGATACGAGATGCCATCAGTTTTCCTGTCGCACGTAGAGGCGAGAATGCCTTACACGTCCTGACGGGTTGAGGTCTCTCGGACTTGCGATGACTTCCGCCCGGTAGAAGCAGCTGGTGTCCGGGTACAAGGCCATGACTGTGGAGCCAGCGGCGAACTCCGGATACGCGCTGAGGTGCGCAGCACTGTCCGGAGGCGCGGTCGGATCTGGAAGCGGAATGATAGCGCGCAGAGTGGTGTTGTAACGCCTGAGAGGATGTCAGGAACTCGAGGAGAACGCTGCAAATGAGATATACTGACTGTCCCGGCGAACCATCCTCTTGTGGTTCTGGATCCTGGACTTCGTACCTAGGGGGCATAGGGTTAGCCACATGCCATACCCAATGAATGCAACGATTATATACCGATTCTTATCCTGATTGATACACTTGGTAACAACGGCTAGGATCCACTCCTCGTCCTTACCACCCGTTGCGCCGTCGGCCTTGTTGGTATTCGGCGGCGGATGAAAGGCGACTTTGCGCCCTTCCTGTAGAGGAAGCTGCTTCGCCAACGCTTCTCGTCGAGCTTTGGGCTCACGTGAGAAGGGTATCGTGGGCTGCGGACCGACAGAGCCTCGCGGAGGGACCGTTATGGACATCGACCGCACAGGTGCTGCGCTCGCAGTCGGCGTTGCCGCAGGAGGAATGGAAGGCGAAGGCCCTCGAGGTCGCTTATTGCGCTTTTCTGTGGCTAAGAGGTCAATGCGTGAATATTGTACGAGTGGCGAGAGGATCTGACCTGGCGCTATTGCTTCCGACGCCTTTCGCAGGGCAATGAGGACTGATAGGCGTTCAAGCACATCATCCACAGCCCTATGTCGCAGTTAGGTTCAGTTCATGGTGTCGGAATAATGCTACCTACTCTGCATCCTTTTCCGCGGTTGATTTAACCTCAGATAGGCCCGTATGCAATTTCTTGTATAAGGATCTGACTCCGTCGAAGCCTTCTGAGGGGAGTGTGTCATCCGTGGGCCACTGCGAGAGCAGCCGATGGACACGGCCGACTGTGTCGTCACGCTCGTGCTCAGAAAGCATCGACGACAACTTGTTCAACTGGGCAGCGGCCTGCGACCAGCATTCAACCTCTGCAACGTCGCATCATCAGCATTTCGCATCGTATGTCACGAGCGTATGACACCGCCCCGGAGGAGGCCGGTGAGTCGACGCTAGGGAGAATAGTCACCTTCGGAGGACGCAGGCCGCTTGGAGACGCCACGCCTGCTCGCCATGTCTGTCCTCGACAAAATTGTGCGTGGGGGTTTGGGAGAGGGAGCGCGAGAGACAATGTATGCCTGTCGCGGTGAAGCACGATTGTGGTATTCCATCCGACACGCCGGGTCCGCGACTACCAACTCTCGCAAGTCCGCGATCCTGTTTCGGATCTCGATCAACCGGCGGTGACGGCCGACACGTGACTGTGTATACAACATCTTAGCGCCCGATGGCCTGAGCCGCGCCGCGCTGGCTTGAATGCCGTTCAGCTACTTCAGTCTTCAGCTACTGTCCAACTATGGTGAAAAAGCCGACGAACAATACGGCCATTCAGGTGAGAGTGAAAATGAAACATATGTAGCATCAACCACGGAAGGTTCTGTCTTCATCCTCTTATGCGCATGTCGACAAGTTGCTATACATTGATGGCATGTGCCAATTAATACAACTATCCACGTAACGTACATCGGCAGCAGGTGGTGCTACAGGTGGCGGATCTGAGCGAAAGGCTACTTGGGTTTCCGGGAAGAATTCAGGACGGTTTCGTTGATGGAGCGAGTTTTCGTAGAGATACATCGTAAACAACTACGGTAGATCAGTTAAGGTGAGCCAGACCGAGAAGGAAAACCTCACCTTCTTCGATCTTCTTGATGTCATACTTGAGACTATCGTATCGGCGCCGGAGGAGATCATTCTTGAGATTGAGCTGAGAAGAGGTGAACAATCCCGCCAGCTCTCCGAAAGTCAGTCATGTTATACCATCGAGAAGCCCGCAAATACGTCCTTCACGAATAGAGATATCTTAATTGGTTGTTCGAAGTCGCCAAGGGTGACCGCGTTTACGGCTAGCCGCGACTACGCTGCTTCAGTTGGCTTGGATTACTGACGTGTCAATCGACTCACCAATTCATTTACGAGATTAATGACACCATGGAGATAGTCTTCTACAGACAACGCGAATCTGTCTTGCCAAGCTGGGTTGACTGAAGAGCGTGTTGGCGAGGGTACAATGTCAAGGCCGTGCCGGAACAGACAGAACTTACTGCCGAGGATATCTGCAACTTGTTCTAAGGAGAGAAGGCCTCCGCTGTGTAGATACTCGACTAGTGTGGCGGAGAATACTGCAGAGCGCAAAGAGTTGGACCACATGTCTTTCCACTTCCAGAACTGGTTCGGAGGAATGATTTCTGCCAAAGCAGCAGTTGTCTCACGACAACTCGCTAGTACAGGACGTGCGGTGTCCAGCAAAGCCGGCACTGGGATCAATTGCCGTGAGTATGGTCGGACACGTTTTATCAAATGGAGACTTCACTCTGCTCCGAGCGGGTCGAGTGAATTCGGTTCAAGATTCCGGAGAGAGACCGCGCCTTCTTGTCAAATTCAGTCACTTGTTCCTTGATTTTCTGATACCGGGAACGTGAGCTCGTCGCGCGGCTTCAGGGTCCTTACATTTGAATCTTCCGCACCTCCCTAATTTCTACATCAGCATCAAGCATAGTGTTGATTTTCTCTAGATTTTGTGCGTCCATGGTGAGATGTGGTAGGTACCGCAGCACGGTTGTATGCGCGCCTACGAACCTAGACGTGAAGTCAAGGGCTCGCGATTACTAAGCAAGGGCAAACGAGAGTAAATAACGCGCTTTGAGGAACGCGTCTACTGACCGTGGTCGTGGTCCTCTCGCAGTGGCTGGCTTCTCCTTGCATACCCCCGTCTTACAACGCTGTTTCTTGGGCTCTCTACTCTTCTTGAAGGTTACTGTTGCTCTTGTATTATCTGAGGAAGGCTCTCTTTGAGCACTCCTATGGCCCCGCAGCCGCGAAACCACGATGAGGTGAAGAAGAAACTTGCTGAATTGCGGGATGCACCTCAGACCCTTGTCGGAGACGAAGATCTGCGGCTTACCTCGACTTACTTGCTGGGGTCTCTGAAGAAACCAGAAAATGGCGCGGAGCCACCTCTCATTCACGACCACTGGTTCTGCTCTCAAGCGCACGAGGTCACGAGAGAGGCCGCCACTTTCCTCATCCGCTTACATGCGTACAATAGCAGCTCGGTCGACATCTGGCGGTCGCAGCTCAAACGCGTTATTACTCGCTGCTGCTACTGCGTAAGAGGGCTCCATGAGGCGGAGATTATGTCCAGACATACGTACGTTCGTGTGGATTTGGAACCGACTATCTAGCTGACAGCCAGACTATAGCTATTTCGGAGCGTTCGCGGAACCAGTCCTGAAGAACTTCTATGATAACTTCCACAAGTTCCTCACCGATATGGCGGTTGCGGCTCTAGCGGAGAAGGGCTTCACTGCTAGCGTGAATGACGGTCGTGAACGGACGCTGGCCGACGCTCCTGCTGCTGTTACCTTCCTCATCTTGACCTACCTCCATATGCTTCAAGATACTCGGATCATAGCGTTGTTACATCTGTTCTGCCCTCGCGATCTGGTGAAGACTTGGCCTTCCGACATACCTCCTCCGGTCTTGCTTGCACTGGCTTTCGACGACGTATCCGAAGTACGTTCATGGGCGCAGAAGCAGACGACAATCTGCGAGGTCGCGCCGATCCCGATGGAGAACTTTCTTCCTGCGCACTCGATGGTCTTGAAAGCAGCTACGGAGTGCATCGCGTCTTCTCGTTCCATGGGTGAATGCTTGGGTTCGGAGTACAAGCTCGCCTTTGTCACCGACGTTCCTTCGCGTTGGTCAAGTTACACGACCCTGCTCCGCTTTATACCAATCGAGTTGTTCCGGTCAAGCAAGTCGTTCGATCTGGATGTCCGTCACATCGTGATTGGCCACCTGCATGACACCGGAAACCGTCAGCTACTTTCCCCTTCTTCGATTTCATTATGCTGACATATTACGGGTTGCTTCGTCTCGTACATGCACTATACCGTATGCCGAGAATAGATTTCATCGACGTCCTGAAATGTTTCGTGATTGTGTTGAGGCGCATGGGTCCAGATATTTGGCAAGGCGAGGGCCCCGAATGGGCACATGTTGTTTTCAACTCTATCAAAGACAACACACGATTCTCCGACGTTCTGTGCAACCTTCCCGCGCCCGTTCCAAAAGACGATTGGCAGCTCAAGTGGATAGAAGTCTACGCCAATACCGTCGCGAGGCTTCCGGTATTCAAGGACATCCTGCCATCCGTACTTCAGTTCCTATGTGAAGAGCTGCAACATGATCGCTTCAAGCCAGTCCGACCTAATGCCATGAGTATCGCCTCAAGAGTAGGTAATCAATCGTTATCGCGCGAGTCATGCTTAGAATGGTTATAGCTCCTGCTCGCTATCCTTTCCTCCCAAGGCAAAGATGGAGCTTCGAAGCAAGCTTTGGCACTCGACTTGCTGACGGTCCACTCCGCTGCCTTTGTCAATGTCGCGTTTGGTCGATCACATTCCGAAGAAACGTGGGCGGACGCAAGGAGGCAGGTCAGAAGGTTGCTGAAGCAAGCGCTCCTGACGAACATCCGCAATCTGGGGGCCACCGTCACCTCCTTGTGCATGGGCAATTCAGACGCGTCGACCTCTGCACGCTCTCTCATCTACGAGCAAATATGGAAGGACGTCTACGAGGGCGTTACGGGGAACGATTCGGACGCGATCGCTCTACTGCTCTCCGTCCTTTCACAGATATCGCATATGGACGACCTGAAACCCGTCGCCTTCGAAGAGACTTTCAGGAAGTCAGACTCTCCGAGCGTATGTCAAACGTCACTCGTGGCCGTCAACAGTGCCCTTGCCACCCTTAGGAACGGTTTCAGGGACGTCGTCAGTCGCTATACAGATCTCAGCCTAGGCTCTGCTGCTGTTGAACTCCTCGGTCGCGAGGACACCGTCAAGCATGTCACATCCCTCATGTTCTCTCCTGTCGAGGCGCTGCAAGAAGCTGCACAGGGCTTGGTCGCGCTTGCATACGATGTCGATGGCCGTCTCGAGTGCTTCCGTGCGCTTCTGGAACACTTCCCCGACGCCGCGTTCAGCGGAATCATAGACGTCCTCACTACGTACAACACGTTCGCAAAGGCAGTCCCAGAGGCATGCTCCTTATCCCAGGCACTGGCACGCTGCTTGACGGATGTTATAGATGCGCTTTGCACTTCTACCGCCTCCGGTCTGCTCTTAGATTCCTCGTACCTCGCTTCAGCTGGCAAGACCCTAGAAGAGAAGATTCCAATCTGGTGGCGTTTCATGACCGAGGCGCTCTGCGTTATCTTCGCCTACACACCACGCTGGGCGAGGTTCTTCGAGAACGAGGAGATGGTACTCTGGATGCGTGACGCGCTCATCTTCGGACGGGATCTCCTTGCCCAATGGAGGACCCTGGAGACCAGCGCAGCTGCGCTCTCTCAAAAGGGCGGCGTCGGCCGTGGTGGCAAGCTCACCAATGTGGGGAAGAAGATGGTCGATGACCTGCAACGGGTGCTTTTCGAGCTCACGAAGTGGTTGCGGCTCACGGATGAGGAGCTGCTGCACCAGTCGTTTGCTTTGCTCGAGTCTCTGCTCGAATGCTTCCGCAAGACCGACATACGTCCTAACCCGGATACGTTCCAGAGGATCCAGCGACACATCGAAGATGCGCGTAAAAACGATCCGAGCCGTATGAAGTCTCGTCTGGATTCAACGCGTGTGCTACGTCTCGAAGAAATCGTCGGAGCCTTCGATGAAGACGATGAGGTTCAGATCATCGAGCATATCAAGCCACCCAAGCCTTCCAAACCGGCCAAGCCCGTGAAGGAGGAGCCGAAGAAAGAAGCCAGGCATATTCTGAAGACTAGCACGTCGAAAGACACGAAGTCGAAGGAGGTCGATCGCAAGGGCAAGTCAAGCATCTCGAGCTATTTCTCGACGGAGGATCAGAAGAAACTTGATGCGGAGTCGTCCCTACCCAAGTCGTTCCGTCCTTCTGTCCCCTCTACATCCACTCGCCCTCCTGCGCCTGCCGGCCCTTCCAAGGTCATCAAGCCGGTCATCAAGGACGAAGGCGCAAAGGCGAAGGCTGCAGCATCCCGGGAGGAGACGCCGAGTAGCAGCGAGAACGAGGAGAGCGACGATGAAGACGAGGGTGGTGGAAAGGGTCTGGCAGCCCTGGCCAAGTTGCAGCGGACGCCCGCCATCAAGAAGCCCGTCGAGCGTCGCCAGGTCAAGATGCTGGATATGCCCACCGAAGGTAGGAGCGTCAAGTTCGACCGGCTACAAAAGCGTGACGACGCACGGCGGACCCACATGCGTCTCAAACCGGATGTCTCCGAGCTCCATCGAACGCTGCTCTCGTGGAATTACGATCATCAAGGCCCTGAACCACCATGGAACAGGCCGAAACTCCTCTCTGTGCCGGAACGCTTCAGGGACTACGCGCACTTCCGCAGTGTCTTCGAACCGATGCTTTTCCTCGAATGCTGGAACCAGCTGGCAGAATCCAAGGAGTCGCCGCAGGAATCGTACGACTGTCGTATTACCAACCGCCAGTACACGGATCAATTTATCGACGTGGACATCTCTATCGAAGGGAGCGTGCAGAAGGATTGGAATCTCTCAGAAACTGATATCGTGCTCTTCACCAATCCTTCCTCGAAACGGCGAGTTCTGGGGAAAGCGCAGAGCTATCGCTCTTCATATATGGGGATCCAAGCCACGATACGGTTCCTCGTTCAAGGCGGCGACCCTGGCCTCCAAGTAGGCTCAATATGGTCTTTGAGCAAAGTTC
Source organism: Cubamyces sp. BRFM 1775 (assembly GCA_022385745.1). NCBI lineage: Eukaryota > Fungi > Basidiomycota > Agaricomycetes > Polyporales > Polyporaceae > Cubamyces > Cubamyces sp. BRFM 1775. Next base: position 593,540 of record MU278461.1, on the reverse strand, counting down.
TGAGGTAGGTTCTCAAGGTTCTCCCGACGCGTTGAACCATGATCTAAACGGATCCTAGTCTATCTACGCTCATCCGCGAGTACGCCGCTCTCATGGCGCTCCCGTACTACGACTTGTTGGATAGCGTGCTCCACACACGACTAGCGAAGCCAGCGAGAATCGACTCAAGTGAAGTGCAGAGAGTTATGGACGCCTACAAAGTCAACGAGCCTCAGGCGAACGCCATTCTCAAGTCACTGGCCACAGAAGGCTTCGCCTTAATTCAGGGGTAGGTTCACCCATTCTCAGCTTTCACCCGCGCTCTACAATGTCCGCAAAGACCTCCAGGTACTGGTAAAACGTCAACGATCTGTGGCCTTGTGCAACTCTATCTGTCTAGGCGACCCAAGGCTTCTGCCATCATCCACCCGGGCCGTCCTGCTGAGCGCGAGATGCCGAAGAAGATTCTCCTCTGTGCGCCTAGTAACGCAGCCATCGATGAGATTGCGTACCGTCTGAAGGAGGGCGTGTCCGGTGCCGGTCATCGTGCGGAACATCCAAAGGTGGTCCGCATCGGAGCTCCCAAGAGCATGAATCTCAGTATACGAGAAGTCTCCTTGGAATACCTCATAGACCAGAAGCTCAACGCGAATCCGGATCTGAAGAACTCGAAAGAGGCAGGTACGGAGGTGGCGCGAGTGCGGTCGGAGCTGGATGCGGTCAAGCGGCAGCGAGAACAGAAGTTCCAAGAAAGGGACGAGATCAAGGACAACTCAGCGAAAATACTCGAGCTTGAAGAAGAGATCAAGAAGCTGAACAGGCAGAAAGTGATGCTGACGCACCAGCTGGACAAGCTAAAGGACAAGCAGAAGTCCGACTACCGAACGCTTGACGCCACCCGGCGACGTTTCCGGAACGAGGTCCTACAAGAGGCGGATGTCATATGCAGTACCCTCTCAGCGTCAGCGTACGAGTATCTGGAGCCGTTCGATTTTGAACTCGTTATCATCGATGAGGCCGCTCAGGCTATCGAGCTTAGCTCTCTGATACCGATGAAGTATCGATGCCGCACTTGTATCATGGTCGGAGGTCGGTCTTCACGTAGCCTTACACCTTTGAATGTTGATACTGACGTTTCACCAACTAGACCCTCAACAGCTACCCCCAACGGTCAAATCCCAGGAGGTGTGTGCTACAGTCGCTTCGCGCCCCCACATTAACAATATCTTTGTCGGTAGGCGTGTAAGCTGGGTTACGATCAGTCGCTCTTCGTCAGATTGCAGAAGAGCCAGCCTGACGCAGTCCATCTCCTCAGGTACGCGTGTCTATGAATAGGGATGTCCGTTGTCATTCTAACGTATCCTTGTATAGTATACAGTACCGTATGCATCCTGACATCAGCCAACTCCCAAGCAACTTGTTCTACGACGGGCGTCTGCGCGACGGTCCCGACATGGCAGAGAAGACAAAGCGTGTATGGCACGGGCACCCTAAGTTCGGGACGTATCGTTTCTATAATGTCCAAGGGGGCCTGGAGGAGAGCAGCGGAGCGGGTCACTCGCTGGTCAACCGTGCTGAGGCTCAGGTTGCCGTCGCGCTGTACAACCGGTTGACTAAGGAGTTCTCGTCAGCCAATCTGGACTTCAAGATCGGTGTCATCTCCATGTACCGCGGTCAGATTGTGGAGCTGCGAAGGGCCTTCCAACAGCGCTTCGGAGAAGAAGTGATGAGCATGGTCGACTTCAATACTGTCGATGGTTTCCAAGGTCAAGAGAAGGATATCATCATCCTATCTTGCGTCCGTGCGGGACCCGGCCTTCAGAGCGTGGGTTTCTTGCGAGGTCAGTGATTCAATTACCATTCTTCCGCCATGATGCCGACACCTCTTAGACGTCCGGCGGATGAACGTCGCCCTGACTCGAGCGAAGGCATCACTATTCGTTCTTGGCCATGCGCCTACTCTCGAGAGAAGTGATGAGATCTGGCGCAAGATCGTGGACAACGCCCGTACAAGGTCTTGTTTGGTCGACGTGAGTGCTATCCATGGGGCCTCGTTGAGTTTCGCCGCTCATGCAAATAATATGCTAGGTTGATGTTTCCTACTTCACCTCACCTACATCCGGGCCACAGATCAAGCCAGCTTCTCAGCAGAGCAAGCCAGCTAAGCCTCCTTCGAAGAACCCTTCGAATGCCTCTCCCGTCGTCCCAGATAACCTCGCTACACCTCGAGAACTGAAAGCTCTCGCCAGCCGTCCGACTTCCTCTGCGCCCTCCCAACCTGAACCTTCCACGCTCCGCAAGGTGTCCACACCGGAATCGTCTGCCGCAGTGAACTCCGCAGAGGCGCAGGTGGGGCAGAAACGCAAGGCGGACGGGCCCGCACAGGAAGACAGCGCACGTCCGGAAGGTGGTCAGGGTCCAAAGCCGAGGCCAAAGCCCCCTCTAGTCAAACGTCCTAAGCAGGCCCCAAACTTATTCATCCCGAAGAAGGTATATTGCATGCCATGTCATTGAGAATAACAAGCTCATTCCCACTCCAGCGTCCTCATCCATGACGACCCTTTCATTACCATTACAATCATTCCCTATAGCCTAATACTCTACCGGTCTCCGCTCATCCACACTCGCAATAGTCTTGTCGCCCTCGCATCCATACAGACACGCAGATAAGTTATTTCGCATAGATACACACACTTTTGGATATCCCTAGAGTCGCCATATAATACATCCAGCACCAACCGTGCATGATCACAACTAGCCCCGTCTTTCGCTTGCAGCGACAGCAACTCAATTCAGGCATGCCTCACAGGGCTATGTGAGTATGTACTACGCAGCGCCCCCGCGCGCGTTGATCTCAAACTCGATGGTGACTGCGTCATCAACGCCAAGGAGCTCTCTCCCGCGCACTGCGATGATATGTCCCACCGTCGTCCATGACATCGTCGAGGTAGCTTGCTGCATGCAGGCTGCATTCCACCACCATGTCTTCGGAGTTGGGATTGCGCATCTGCGCAGATGACGACAGGCACATGGTGGCGGATCATCTCGCTGTGCTTGGGATCAGCACCCCGATGCTCGCCTCTGCAACTGAAGTTCGAATCGTGCGCATGGGTTGCACGCCTAATGAGTGCTTAATACCAGATGATTGACAAGATGACGCTGAATGGGATTTCGCTGGATGGGACAATGCGATGCACGATCCGCCGCTTACCGTTTAGGCCGTCGCAGCGCCAATTTGCGGCATCAGTCCACGCGGGACGTGATGATGTCGGCGTCGATGATTACGGGCGCCGCGGTGATGATCCTCGCCAGCCTCGACCTGTGGGTTTGTACATGCTGCGCGAAACGCGTATAGCCTTCGCGCACTGCAGCGCGCCGGCGTGTATTATTTGAGCGATGGAATTGCAGGCGATTCTGTCTGATGAGCCTGCGGCGCACTACGGCTGGACGCTCCGAGCGGCGAGGGTCACCACACTGCCGCCGTTGTTCGAGCCCATTCTACAAGTGATCTTTCCTCTGCCTTATCATTGCACGTAGGGTCACGTACTCTTCACTCGTAGTGATGGGACGTCGAAGTTCACGGCACAGTTGTCAGGGACACGTAGAGACTCGTTCGATGTTTGCTTGAACGACGTATCGGGTATGTACATTTCCTCATGTCGGCCTCCGTCCGGCAGGGCACCCGACATGGTTCCGGCAACGGTACGGGGAACGGCTCGACTAGCGGAGCGGCGCCCTCGTGCAAAATCGTCCCGGGGAAACTCAAGAAAGTCATGTCTCGTTCAAGAAAGCCCACGACCGGTGAGAGCCAGCCCCCGCGCCCCGACATCACCGCGCTCAGTCGCGATCCGGCTCTATCCGCTCTAGGTCGTCCGGGAGCTGAAAATGGCATGCTGATGGCGAGAGGGAATGGGGTGGTGTCTGCACAATCACTGAGAGGAAGCGGAGGCGACGAAGGCGTTGTAGTTGAACGCGGTCGGGTTCGGGTTGAAGGTGTAGTCGTCCGGCTTGAGGTCAATGACCGTCTGGCCGTTGCGGGTGAGCGTGCCGTGCATGAAGCCGCCAGGGGTGAGGTCGAGCGAGAGCTTGTTCACGCCCTGCTTAACGTCGAACGTCTGGGAGGTCGTGTCCGACGTTGCGAGCGTCAGGCTACCGTCCGCCGTCGCGAGGACAACTGCCCAGAGCTTGTCCTGGAACTGTAGTACAGAGACAACGCTGATGAGCTACCGAGTCTACGCAAGGCGAGGATGACGTACCAGCTGAAAGTCCTTGGGCGCACCGACGGGGTCGTTGGGAGTCGCGTTCTTCGGGTGCGGGCGTGCCCACATGACGAGCTGGTCCTTCGTGATGGCAGGAGCCTGACCGGTCTTGAACTGCGTCGCAAAGTAGTTGGTCAGGTCGAGGAAACCTGCAAGAGGAAGAAATATGATGCGTCAGTACCTCGGCTTCGCGCAGTAGGGTTCGAAAAGATGCCAAGCATGTTGGCTACGCACCCTGGTGGTCGAAGCCGTTGACCCATGCCTCTGAACCAGGCGGGAGCTGGCCGTGGTTGTTTGGCCCAATGTAGTGGGACTCGCCGAAGTCGTTCCAGGTGACGATCTCGACCAGACTCACTTTATCACGGTTGGCGATCACGTTCTCCCATCGCGCAACCCAGAGATGCTCATCGCCATCGAACACGAACTAGATAGCGGTGAGATAGGCGTAAAATGTTCGAGTCGTGGGAGATTACATACGTTCTTGTTGAAGGTGTCCGCACCGAAGTGAGTGAAGAACCATGGCGCCACAGCGGCCATGTATGTCTGGGCACTGCCCTGGACGGTGGCTAGCTGCGTGATGTGCTGGTTGTCGGTATCGAACGAGCCAATGAACTTCTGCAGTGCAGCCTCCCCTGCAGCATTGACATTATTCAGATCAACACCAGGGAGCAGCTGGGGAGCCTGAGCCGCCGAGAGCGTGAGAGGCCAACCCGAGTTGAACTACAACCTAAGGGTGAGTGTGCGAGCTAACAGGACAAGATGGACGTCGCGTACGTTGAAGTCACCGTCCATCACGCCGGTGAATGTGTTGAAGGTGGCGGGGTCAACGAAGAATGACGGTACGAAATGGATCTTGCCGGACGTATCAGGGTGTTGGGTGAACTGCGATCGCCAACCGCTGGGGACGTCGCCGCTACCAAACGTGCAGGACTCCCCCGCGAAGGTCGAGACGAACGCCTTGCCGTCCACTTGCAGCTGAGCCGGGCGAGATGCAAACTGCGTGACGAGGTTGCGAAGGGTAGTCGCATCATCTGGAGTTGTGCAAGGGAAGGAACTAATTGCCACCAGTGAGTTGAAGAGATAATAGCCATACAACCGGGGTCACCGACCTCATGTCAAGGGAGAAGAATAGCTTGAAGTTTGAGTTCAGTTGTTCTGCTGCCTGGTAGCTATTTCGAAAGCTTAGCGCTCGATCGAGACAACATCATCGGTTGAAACCTACGCATTCTGTGCCTGCTGGTTTGTGAAGGGGTCGTTTCCAACGTTGAGTGCAAAACCATCGATACCGTTGGCCTGAGCAAGCTGAATATCTGACGTCCAATCATCGACGGTGAAAGCGGCAGTGAGGCCGACGATGTGGTGCGCCACCACGACCTTGGGGACGCCGGACTGCCGAGCCTTCAAAGGAGCAGCGTTCACGAAAGCTGCAGAGGCAAGGAGACCGAGAGAGTAGAGAGCGGATCTGAAGTGCATGGTTGCAAAGCGAGTTTGTCGTAATGAGCGTGCGGCGAGGGAGAGGAGGGATTAGCGGAGGGCTATGGAGACGGCTAGCGTCGAAGAGAAAGAGAAAGTATAAGGATACAGGGAAAGGAAACTTGGACGTTCGACGTGCAAGCTCGAGAAGGCGTTGACAGCGCAGCGACAACGGGCGAGGGATCGAGCAGTTCCCAACAGGATTTATAGGTGCGCGAGAAGCGCGAGGCCCGTCGGGAGCGCGTGGGTGGCACAATACGCGGGTTGTAACAATGATGCCGATGGGAAGACGCCGACCGCCTGAATCTGAATCTTGGTGAGCGAGGCCATCAGAGTGATCATCGGCAGGAACGCCTCTCGGCCACAGCATCGCTCGCTGATTTTCGCGGAGACCGGACGGGCGGGCGTGGTTTATTGTGCTCGTTCCTTGTGCTCGTTTAGGTTGTTTGACCACCTCCTTGATGCCAAACACAGCTCACCTGCCATATCTGGTATCGGGCGCTTCCTCCTTGACGACCTGTCCGCGGGCGCCTAACGCGGTACGAGTTCGTCAGGTGGAGGCTGGTCCAGAGGCGGAACTGAGGCTGAGCGGGTCTTGATACGCCCCTCGGGAGTTGGAGGCGAGGCTCGACGATGCTGCCGTGCGCGACGGTGCGTCTGATGTCCGTGCCCGTTGCTGTAGCCATAGCACGGAAAGGGATATGTGTATCAGACCGAGGCAGTCACCGAGATTCGGAGGATGTTTACTCACCCTCGAGCACAGGCCATAAACGATCCGATGTCATACCCGCAAACGGCAAATAACATGCGTGGGGTGAATCCGAACGGGCTATCATCCTAGCCCTTGAGGTGGTAACCGGTTGGCGTTGATTGAGGTATATCTTTTTGACGCCAACTGTCGCTGGCGCTGGTTACTCGTCTTGTTCATCTCCGCAGCTTTGACGGATATGACGACTGTCGCATATGTTTACAGCACGTCCTAAATGGTGCAGACACTGAGGTGAGAGTCGGAAGTGTGGGGCGCGACGACGGCATCTCGAGGATCGCACCACGTGGTCTACTGTAGTCAACTGCATCAGGCTAGGCCTGGCTAGGCGCCTTTGTACTTCCGAAGTGAGCGCAGTCCACTGAGTGCCCACTGCCCTAAAGTTCAAAGTTCAAACCTACGTATACGTACGCACCTACTGCCATAACTACTCATCAGCTCAGTCGGATTTGGCATTCAGTAGAGAACAAGCGACTTGCCCTCCTTCAGCCCATTCTTCCGGGAGTCCGCAGGTATCTATGTCAGGCACGAACCGAGTCCGAAGATGGAGCACGGCCGATGCGTTCTCCATCATGCGCAACGACCCACAGGGGGTCGATAGCACGAGAAGCGAATTTATGCGCATGCTCGACGATACACGGTAAGAGAGATTGTCTCCTTGCAACGCGAGCGTGCGACCGACTACCGTAAACCCATCGCTCATCGACATCGACATCACAGCCAGCGAGAGGCACGGCTCGTCGACTTCGCCAATGCGTTGCCCAGGCTGACCGAGAGTCAGTTGGCTGCGCTCGGGCAATCCGGTACGCTAAGGAAACTATGTAGAATCGTCATCGACTACTGACGCGGCACGGACGCTTTACAACGCAACTAGACTCCACATGCCCGATTTGCCTCACGTCGCTTCGGGCCCTGATGGCGGAGGAAGAGACGGCAATTGCTATGGACTCTCCAGCCCATCCCATCGAACAACTGGGCGTGACGCGGCTCTCAGAGACCTGCGGCCATATCTTTTGTCGCAAAGAGTTGAGTACCTCCTAGTATGTGGCATGAATGTGCACGATTGCTGATCCTCTCATTCCGACCTGTAGCATTCGCGAGTGGCTGTTCCAGGGGGTAAGCTGAGCAGTCAGTGTTATCGGACGCCATGAAGTTGTGTTAATGCCGCTGGCGCAGAAAACGACCTGCCCTACCTGCCGCCGTCCGTTTATTGATTTCCCGCAGGAGCAACTTGACGAGGCCACCGGAAGAGCAACTGAGATGTTGGCGACCTTCCTTTGGTCCCCGGAAATGGCAAGCCAGGTAATGGAGAGCATACGTCCTAGATTAGCTATGATACTGGGTGAAGAACCACCCTCCCCGGAGGAAGCCAGAGGCCCATCCACTCAGGCCGTCCATAATCCTCAAAGCGAAGCTGAAGATGGCGACGACAGGAACGAGTTCTCCAGCATGTATTCCTGAGATCATCGTGTTGTATAGCGGTCGATTGTGCACGTTTTGTATTGGTTGTGATTGTATTCCTTCCTGGGATGTAGACGAACTATACTATGACCCGTGGCTTTCTTCGTATCCGTACGTGCGTATACGATGAGTTCAGAAAACGTTCCAGCCACACTGCTTGTTGTGGCAAGTACGTACTACGCATATACTTGAAGGCGTGTAGGTTGGGCGCCTATACTGCAGGCGGAGGAATGTGCGAGAGCGCACCAGGCGTCTTGGACTTGATGTTCCTTTCAGCCACAGTATGGGGCTGGAAAGGGATTCTGAATACATCATGCTTCCTTCCCTCTCTTGCGCCCTCATCTTCGCACCATCGTAACGACCATGCCTATGTTCAACCCCGACCGTTCACTACTTAATCCTAGGTTTGAGGGGTACAAGTTTTCACCCCTCGAATACGACGAGGTCTCCGCTCACCATCCCCTTCGTTACGAGCTATCGCAGACAAATGTCTCCGGTCGCGCCCCCCTGTCGTTCCAAGAGGTGCAGAGTCGTGTGCTACACAACCATCTTGCCATCTGCAGCCAATCAAGACGCGCGGCCTATGTAGATGCCGAGCTCAGGGTGATAGGAGTGGACTTGGACGAGGTAAGCCTACAAATCCTGACAGCATGTAGTTGTCCGGCTGACCCAGATGACCGCAAGTAGACGACGTTGAACCCAACTTTCAGAGTCCTCTATGAGCTGCCGAGGCCGATCCAGTCGTCTGCGGTGGAATCGCTCCAGCGCGAGTACCCATCCGCCGCTTTCGCGGATGCCACTTCCCTCTTCGTCGCGGATGGATATGGCGCCCTCTACGCCCTGCGCGTCGGCGACACGGGGTCCGCAGAGCTGCTTGCATTCTATGAGCTCTCGATACCGCCCGCCTACGAGTCCGCCCAACCCTCAGTCCCGTTCCGCTTGCATCAAGCAATCTCACCAGACGGTCAGCGCATCGTCGCCGTGCTCTCGTCAAAGCATTACCCAACGAATGCGCCTGAGCCTTCGCAACCGAAATCGCACAAACCGCCACCGGTCAAGTTCGACATCTGGGGCGTCCAAGTCGCACTCCCTGTCGTGACTTCCGCGGGTGCGCAACAGCTCGAAATCGTATGGCACCGACGCGGGGACGATGTCCCCATATACACTAGTTATGACGCTTCGCGGCAGGCGTTCCTCTTCGTGGGCAGCTCGTCCTACCTTCCCATCAACATCGCCCCGGCGCCGTCGTACGAGCCTTCCCCAGACGAAATCGCGCCCATCCCGCGCAAAGGCGAGAACCTGGACGGTGCGCCCAGTGCACCCGACGTGCCCAAACCTCCACCATACTCTTGGACGCAGACCTCCGACAGCGTCACGCTCGCGATCCCCCTCCCCTCTAACACGCCCACGCGCCATATCAAGGTCGCCTTCTCTCCGCGCACGCTCACCGTGCTCGTCGAAGGTGCACCGACATCTCCAACCGCGGAGGTGCCTGTCGTCGTCCCGCGCTACACGCTCAAGACGCTCTGGGACGGTATCCAGCCGAGCACGTCCCTCTGGACGTTCGACCGCGCCGCCGAGCGCGCATACGGCGTGCTCACCCTCCACCTCGATAAGGCGCACGAAGGCACGCGCTGGCCCCAAGTCTTCGCGAGCGGTGGCGGCAAGGATGAGGATGAGGAGGTGCCCGAGACGCTCGATCCGAGCGAACTCTACAACATCCGCGAGGCGCTGGAGAAGTACACTGCAGCGCTGCGCGACGGTTCGGACGCGAGTGGGCTGGGGCTCGGGTCGGGCGTGCCGAGCCTCGGGCAGGGCGAGCGCGACGACGACGTGGACCTGTCCGTCGGCAAGTCCGCGTGCGCGACGTGGGTGGGCGTGGGCGGCGAGCAGCCCGCGTCGCTTGGCGGGGACGCGCATGGGCACGGAGACGACGGGCCCCTCCAGGTGCTCTCGACGCCGTTCCCTGGATCGACGGGCACGTTCAAGCCGTCGCTCGTGACGAAGAACGGGCTGGATGGGGTGGTGTTTACACTCCAAGAGGGCAGCGGCCCGGAGGACGCGCCGCGGTGGGAGCATACGGCGACATACTCTGCGCTTGCGTTTGTGCTCGCGTCGAAGCGGGACACGCGCTTCGTGCACCATGTCACTTGGAAGGCCGTGTTCGCGTTCGAGAGTGGCACGCAGGACTTGGGAGGTAACGTGTACATATATCGCGGGGCGAGCGCGAAAGAGAATTGGGCGAAGCAGACGGTGCTGAAGGTCGGCGGCGGTACGGCGGGAGCGTTGTTGGGCGTCGGATTGATGAAGATCCAAGCGAAGGTTGTCGTTCTGTGTTTATGTGAGGGGGAGCTGATCGTGCTGCACGACCTGCTCTAGGATAATATCGTGTAGCCATATTCATTCTGTAGCTGTAAACCGCACATGGATATACAAGAAAACGAACGTAACGGGATACAACACAGCAGATGTATTTGGAACACATAGCACATACATAGCGGGATAAAATGGTCTATGTTGAACTTCCAGCAGCGTCAATATCACGGCATTCAGTGCTCATTGACAATTGTCCAACGCAGCTGAATGAGTTGTTAGCTATGACACTCACGCACAGCGCACGCGTACGCTTGGCGACTCCAGAAGGCCAGGATTGACAACTGCAGCGGGTGACCTCATAGTATACAGCCGTAGCCCTACGGGCTCATACAATCCATTCTGTAGCTGTGTTTGTACATCAATCCAAAAAGTCCCGACGGATGTAGAAGCATACAACACAGCATATGTAAAGACAGTGCAAAGATAGCAAGAAGATATCAAGAGTCAAGTCGTAAGCAAATGGACGTCGAAGGTAGTTTCCATGAGAGGGACGCTGAACGTGGGCATAACAAGACGTTACTGTCTCAAAGGATTTTGTGATCATGAAGGAAAGCACAGCAAACTTACACCCCGCCGGGCGCTGGTGCATTAGACAGGCTTGCCGAGCGTCGGCGCACGGCGTGTCTCCGTCTGGCCAGATACTGGCCGCCCGCCCGCCAGCGGGCGTGTCGGGCAGGGTCGCTGAGCGCTCTCCGTCGATTTCTGTGCAGGGGTGTTCCTAGCCTGTCCAACCATCTCAGCCAGGATAGAGCGGACGTCCGGCTGAGAAGCCTGCGCGGAGGCCAGTGGAGGCGCGGAGGGGGGTTGCGCACCGACCCTACGCTCGGCTGCTCGGACGTTGGTCGTGGGCGGGATGGGTGAGGGTTGCCGCTGCTTTCGCGGCGGGGGACTGGCGGAACGCCTGCGCGACGAGAGCTGGTCGCTATAGTGATCCCGCGGTCGCCTGATGAGAGGTACGCCGCGCGTCGCCATTGGGATCGCGCGCCGTTTTCCCTTCTGGCGTGAGGCGCGTCGCTCATCTTCGGACTCGGGATCAGAGTCGGATGCGGGGTCGGATTCTGCGTCGGTGTCGGTGTCTGCAGAAGCGTCCGGACCAAAGTGTCTGGGGCGCTCCCATTCTGAGAGATCGAGATGGAGGGTTCCTTGGCGGCGGGGGATGGGTGGTTGGTTCGGCAGTCGCTACACCAGCGTCTGTGAGATGCGTGCAGATACGCATAGTAGAGCGGGGTCTGCATACCTTCAGCAAGAACTTGCACACCCTGAAGCCACTCTTTCCCACGTCCATCCACGCCTATAGTACATAGTTAGGAAATGTACGTAAGATATACCAGCACCAGACACGTACTTTCTCGACGACATACAAGCCATCATAGCGGTATCCCTTTGCAGGCGCAAAATCGGAACTTGACTTGTATCCTCGTACTACACGGACGGGCTTCTTTGTATAGGCAGATACCTGGAGTGCATGTGATTAATAGCAACCAGTTGATTCTTCGGCGTGAATACCTACCCTGAGAGACATATTGCGCGAATTGCTCCAAGACTGGTCGCAGGTCTGAGGTCCTTCCCGAGGCTAAAGGGACGAAGCGCATTGGTTAGCAAGGTACAAGAGTATGCATTTGCCGTACACACTTTCTCCCCAGATTTCTTGTCGCGACCTCCGCAACCAGTGTACGTGCTGCATAGGTGGTGAGTCAGCAACTGTAGGAAGTAGAAGCACGTGATGCCAGAGACTAGATGATACGTAAAGCAGTAGGCCCTCTGCCCAGGGTCCTGCGTTGGAGTGTAAGGGACAACTGATTGGACTGCCAGCCCCGCTCCCTGTATATGGAAGGCAGGGGGGAAGAGACGGTTGTGTGGACCACATGAAATACGTGACGCCCTTGCAGCGTACACTCGTCCGACTGGACAGAGGAGCTATGTGAAGGGGGCGAACAGGGCCATGTACTCACAAGCTATATCCTTCGTCTTTGTCATCCTCGTAACCACCCGAGAGGACGACGCTATAGCACCCCTCGTGCTTGCTGCCCGCAATGCCTGCGAGGATGCCGGAGTGGACAGACGAGTGGTGAAGGAATAAACTGTATCATCCGCGCACGTTCGCACGTACGTAGCACGATATATACAGATATTCAGGCGGGTGCAGCGGATGTTCGAGCACAAGTAGATTGAGCATAGAGGGGGAGAGGGTCTCAGGTGAGCACCATACTGCTTCCCAATAGACAACATGACCGACGTACCGATTCTCGAACGTCGAGCCTATTGGCACTCCGGGGATATGCCCAAACACCTTGCTGGGTAATAAGAAACCAAGAAGGAATGTCGAAGGTGGATGTGCATAACATGTAATCCAAGGATATTAGGTTCGATGCAGCGGGTACTCATCAGTTGGGCCGCAGGGATGATCGACGGGCTGTACATACGAGGAGTGTGTTCGCTTGATCGCCGGTTTGCTGCTAAAGCCAACCATGGTTGAGATAGTTATGTGCACAGAGGCAAGGGGTGGCAGAAAAGTGGGAAGAGAAGAGTAAAGTGCAGAGATCAATAAGAGTCGCAACAGAGACTTCGAGAGTAAGTAATCAACTGAGAACTCAAGCGCCCACAGTCGATCACTTATAGGCGCCCATGTCAGTGATATTGTGGCGCCCTCGATCGACTATCTACTCAACGCTAGGCGTCTATACCTGCATTGGTACAATGGTACGGCGTACGTAGACCATGATGTTCATCACCCGTTGACCACGTTATCGGGCTGCTCTGGCTATGGTACACCCCAGAGCTGACTTTCCTCACAAAATCACAAGATACATAACTACAGCAGGTGACCAGTACCGCGAAAGCTACATCTACCACCGACTTAGAGGAATACAACGGAAGAAGGGAACAAACTGAGAAGAGGGTTATCATGTACAGACCATGTCGAATATGTGGACGCATTGTGCTTGTGCGTGGGTCACGTCGAACGTGCGTTGTTGTCGTCGAGAGAGGTGGGGTAGCCTGCGAACGGATGTGGGATAGTCCGATCTGCGATAGATACTGAGAGAAGAGGGAACAGAGAGACAGAGGTGAGAGCGCCCGGGAACGTGAGGAGACTGTAACTAGCAAGAAAGGGGGAAGTCATGACAGAATACAAACACCGATCGCCATTAATACACTGCGCATACGCTAACCCAGAACCACCCTAGACCTTGAGCGGATTCTCACTCGAGTCGATAAACCCCTCCGCCTTCAGCGCTGCGCTTGGCGCGTCGCCGTCGGGCAGGGGCTTCAGCTGCTTTGGCGTCGCAGCGCCGTTCGGCGGAGGTGTCGGGGGTGGTGGGGGCGTCTCTCCTCGAGTTCCTTGAGATCCGCCATCGTGTGTGTACGTCGGCGACTCCGGATCGCTAGGGTACTCCGTCTCCCCATGACCATCATGCTCACCCTCTCCGTCCTCGTCGTGCTCGACCTCTACCACGTCGCCCATCTCCATGTCGTGGTCGCTGAACGCGCCCATGGCATCCAGCTCTTGCAGCTGCTCTTGCAGAGTCTTCGTCATGTCGAGCTGGATGGTCCGCCCGCCGAAGCCAAAGCCTGCATTGCTGAGCAGTGATCTCGCATTGATGCCATGGCTGTCGACGTCGTCCTCATCGCTGTCCTCGTCCTCGTCGTCTGGTGCCGTATGAAGTATGAGTGAACCGTCGCCGCCGAGAATATTGGCAAGCCCGCCAAAGATGGAACTCGAACCCTCGCCTGTGGTGACACCGTTGGGCCGGTCCCGATCCTCCCGCTCCTGACGCTCTCGTCGGCGCTGCTCGTAAGCCTCCCGCTTCACCTTGAACGACATGAGGCGGCTTGTCGAGTAGAGCTGAGGGAGCGTCTCGGGCGTTTGGTACCCGTACTTGTTCTTCACGCGATCGGTGACCCATTGGTACCATTCCTCCTCTGTCCGGCCGTGAAGGATGGCAACGATCATAATCGTCATGTTGTCGCATCCGATACCTGCGCCAGTGGTGGTATCGGGCGCAAGGCATAACTCGCAAATCTCCTCGCAGATTTCTGGGAGCTTGCGGCCTTGAGAGATGAGCAGCCGTACGACGTTCACGGCCTGCTGTGATGATAGACAGTCCCAGATACCTGTATTGTGTCAGGAATAGGGTCCTCTTGCGTTCGTAGAGGCACATACCATCACAAGCAATGATGACGAACTCGTCCTCTTCCGTAATCGTATGTTCAATGACCTCGGGGTCACTTGTGATGATCTGGGCTTCGGGGCTGAGAGAGGCGTTCCCCTTGTAGCTAAAGTCGCCTAACGCTCTGGCAAGCGCGAGATTACCTGTCGTAATGCTTAGATACAGACGGATGAATGGAAACAGTCACGAACCATTCACGCGCCCGTACTCGATGTATCCACCAGCGGCCACAATGCGGTTCTTCTCCTCTATGTAGCGTTGTCAGTGATACTGCCGCCACGCCATTGCATGATACACTCACTCTCGTTTTGCGGTTTATGGTCATAACTGAGCTGTTTTGCCTCACCCTTGATGCTGATCACGGACCGGGAGTCACCTGCATTGGCCTAGAATCGCTATAAATGGATAATGTCAAACACGTAAAGTAGAAAAATGCACTCACGACGTAAATCTTGCCCTCCTTCGTTACCAATGCGGCCACCGCAGTACATCCTGATGCGTCCTGAGCGAATTCAGGGCCTGGGCAAAGGGTGAGTAGCTGGATCAGATATTGGCTACACGCTACTCGGTAGCTGTAGCTGCTCACTAGACCGGATATCCTGGTCTGTTCCAAGGAATGCGTTCTTCAGTGCGCGCGGGTAGTCCTTCCGCTTATATGCATCGTCCGAGGCGAGGCGTTGGTGCAGATGTTCACCCGCGTATTTTGCGACGGCGGAGCCTAGAGAGATAGGATATGAGATACAGAGTTACGGTCGATGTGGTGGCGGACGTACCACCGTGGCCATCATATACCGCGAAGAAAGTGTTGCAATCAGTTTCAGAGGGTTCTCCGTCCAGGTTCAGTACGGCGGTATGTGCGTCTTCCATGGCTATATTAATTCGTTAGAAATCCTATTCTCGTTCCTTTGACGGTCGCAGACGACTATCCGCGCCACAGTTATGGTAGAGAGGATTAGGAAGGTACTCACTTATTCTCCACCCTTGCATCTCCGTTACACCAAACAGATATCTGCCATTTCCGCCCTGCTCCGTCGCCTTGGCGGTCGCTATAATAGGACACCATGATGGTTAGAACCAGTCCGCACAAATTCATGCCGGAGTCTAGGCATACCAGGTATAGAGAGGGTTTGACCCTGTGCGAAAGCGTGAGCATACGCTACCCCGGGGAGAGGAAAAATCGCCAATCACACACCATCTTTCAACGTCGTTTGAGAAGAGAGAAAATCCGTGAACGGGTCGTGCAGCGAAATCCGGGGGTCGCGTGGGCCGTAGGCGAGCAAAGATGTGTTCTGGAGAAGAGCGGGGGAAGGGGTCGTGTGGTGTCTCGAGTCAAGCCTGTCCAGGATCTGTTGACGGCTGTTTGCGGAGCAAAATCTCCAGTATCGGTTTCGCAGGTGGTGAGTCCCCGAAAAGGCAAGTCGTACAATACTCCATCAATACTCGACGGCGTCAGTGGGGCATCCGGAACAAACATCCTTCCGCGGCACGCGTCCCGCTCTCCTTTCAGCAATCGTATATCACCGACAAACGTCTCCGAGAGGCAGTTCTTGGATTCGCGCAGACCTCGTAGGCTAAGGGATACATCAAGCGGGCTTACAGAACTCGTACAGATACCACCGCTAGAGATAATTAATAAGATTACGGACCGGTAGCACCTCCGCGAAGCGGGTTTAATGTCATCATGACCCTGCATCGTACATGCGCACAAACAGACAGCAGCGAGTCGATCACTTTCTTTTCCCGGCGCCCTTATCCTTGCTCGAGCTCGTGGCCGAGCCGCGCGACACGCTCTGCTCGCGTCGCGACGGCGGCCCAGGTGTGCGCGCTCGTGGCGGTCGATCAGGGCCCGCTCTCTCGGACGATTCCTGCCCATCTTCGTCCTCATCGGACTCTTCACTTAATGATACGGTCCGAGCTTTCCCTTTCCCCTTCCTTTCGCTCGCCTTGAATGGGGTTTTCTCCCTACGGCCCTGCTTGGTGGCATGCGTTCGAGGCGGCTCGTCTTCGGACTCGCGGCCACTGTCAGGACCATCCTCGGCGTCGCGAGAATGCCTGGGAGGTGTGGGGGACAGTGGCCGGTCATTGGCGTCAAGCTTGAACGAAACACGACGGCCACGGGCTCTACTTCGTTGTCCCGGAGGCACCGAAGCTGGGCGCAAGATCGGCGATGAGTTGATAGGGGATGACGGTAACGGGGAAGATGGTGGGAGCGTCCCGCTAGAATACGCTGGATGGAATCCGTACGGGAGTATAGGCGGGTAATGTGTGGGCGTTGAGTATGTGGACGGCCGAGACGGCCCGGCTTCGGAAGTCGGGGTGTTGTAGTCGAACGAACAACGAGGGAGATGCGCTTGCTGGCTAGGCGTTCTGGGGCCCGGGCCCCCATAGAAGGGAAAGGGCAAGCTGGGATGGAAGCTAGATGCAGATGCGGAGGGCAATGAGGGCGGTGGAGGCCAAGCTCCTGTAGCCATCATATAAGACGTCCATGCCATAGCCCGAGAGTATTGCATAGACATTTGAGTATAGGCCGAATGTGCGGGATGAGAGGAACGCGCATCGTAGCCTGGGTCACTGGCGGCGTGATGACTGTGTTGTGGCGGAGGAAACGCTGGAAACATTGGGGGATATAGAGGCAATGCGGGTATAGGAGCCTCAGACCTTGCACGTGAAGCACTTCTGGCGGTATACGGGGGGGCTTCCTCTGGTTTGTCATGTTCAATACCACCATCACAGCCGAAATGCAGCACAACATACCGTCTTCGTGGGCTGAGCTAACAGGAGATGAGGTAGTTGGTGCATTATCGGACTGGTACCCACAGCGTTGTTTGGGCTCCTTGAACCTACGCCTCCGGGCCATCGACCGAGGAGGTGTGGATGCTGAACGCATTTTCTCCGGCGACTCGTCCTCGTCCTCTGACGAGGAGACTCTCCGTCGCTTGCGCCCTCTAGGCGGGCTAGGCTGAGAGGTATCTTCGGAATCGCTTCGAACTTGTGGATGTTCCTTTCGCGACACTGAGGGGACTAGAGGGGGCTCTGGGGTAGAAGGACAATGTGCTAGTTTCCCTTTCCCTCTCGCTAGAGACGGAATAGCACCTTCCGTAGCATGGCTACTTTGGCGCGTTCTGGCCTTGAGTGACAGTGGTGTCTCCGGAGAAGATTCGCGAGAAGAGGTTTTGGCTCGAAGGGGGCTCGTAGTGATGATGACTTCAGCTTTCAGTCGGGACCGTGGCGCCCTAGACATAGATCGTAGCGGATTGGACTGTGGAGATTGACCTGCAATCCCGAGTGGGCCTTCATGACTCGTACGTGCTTCCTGATTGGTGGGGGAACGCGGCCTGGGAACATAGCGAGAGCGTGAACGAGGCATCTTAGGGCTGGGAGAACCTGAACGCTCGGAACATTCGTTGAGAGGAGAGATGTCGGGCGCTGAACAAGACGAACGGGGAGGCGTGAGCAGTTGTAGGACTTGTGGTGACGTTGAACGACAAGGAAGCTGAAGCGGCTTTTCTTGTAGTGCTTTCGACTTGGTCTTCGCCCTTTCCCTGGGATGCGACAGCGAGCGTGCCCGCACAGGCGCATGGCTTTGGGCCCGTGGGTGCGACTGTGATCGTCCCCTAGGGCTGACAGGAGATGGAGAGCGCGAGATAGTGAGGTCGATGATGTCGTCGGAAGCAGGGACTGAACGGCGAGGGGGTATCGGCGTATCGTCAATTTCCCATTTCGCCAACTCGTCCTCCGACGAGTCGTCATCCGGAGACGGTTGCAGGGATATAGGAGGCTTGACCTTCGACCGCGGTGAGACTGGTGAAGGAGAAGATGGCTTGTCTTCCTCTCCGTCCGTATCCTCGGAATCAACCGTTGCAACAGACTCTGATCCTTCGGACGACCGCTCCAACTGATCCCCTACCTCAACCTCGTCCGGCTCTTCCCCACTGCTGGGCTCGTTGGACCTTGACGCACCATCATCGACTGCCTGGTCGTCTTCTTCCTCTTCCCCGTACAGCTCCCTCCTACGTCTTTCCGCCTCCTCGAACTCTCGAAAGGCCTCGGCGTCCTCAGGATCTTCCTCATTTACTGGTGGCACATGCCAGCGTTTGTAGCGCTGCAGAGGCCCAATGAGATCAAGTTCGTCCGCCGACTCCTCCGGAGCGACCTCTTCCTCCTCTTCCCCCAGGACGTTTTCGACATCGTCTTCTTCAGCCTGGCTACTGCCGTCATCTCTAGCGTCTTGAGTACCAAAGTAGCCGATCTTGTAAGGCTTAGCCGTCGAGCGCGTAACCCCGCGGTCCTTTAGAAAAGCTAGATCCCGGAGGTCGACGATGTCATCCTCATCCAGCGGCTTATTGTAACGCTCGGCAAGCTGGTCCCAGAATGCAAAAAGGCGAGTGCTCGCTTCTAGCCGAAGTTCCCCAGGTTGTGTAGAGGGCAATCGAGACGAGGCAGCTCGTGAAGGTGTAGATGACAGCCTGGGCCGTTTTGCAGGAGCTGGACGGTCTGGGTCACGGTGGAAGATGCGAGAGCTAGGTGGTGACAGAGACGGCGTGATCAGAGGGGGCCGTGGAGGAAGAAGAGGAGGAGGCAACTCCTTCTCTGAAAGCTGCGTTGGACGACCATCCATAGAGGCGATAGCGTCGACGTCGAACTTGTTCAGCCACACAATAGTCGGAGACACTCGAACGTGAGCGTGAGCATAAGCATGCTCCAATATGGTAATGCCTTTTGAACAGTCACGTGACATTGACGCGCGACGCGACGCGTCGGTGGCTGAGCGTAAGTGCAAAGTAGGTCCATGATGGTGCAGCCACAATGCCGTCCACAGACTATCCCCTGGTTTGAATCAGGTAGTTCTTCAGACATTCCCAGGGTGCTCTCAGTACGCCTGGGTGAGTCACCGTTGATAGCACTTCTTCGCAGCGGTAATTACGCGACACTGACAGGCCCGCGGCCCTGTCTGCCCACAATCGTTCGTGACGAACCAATCAACACCACGAACAGCAGAGAAGTGGTCGTGTGCCACCATACCACGGCACCCCTGGGTGCAGGGTGTCGTTGCCGAGTACATTGGGCGACCTGCGATCATAGCTACAGCGTGTTCACCATGCGGAGGAAGGCCCGCCCGGCTTCGCGCGCCCACGTCTTCCAAATCCTGCATCTTCTCTCCGTCAATGGACCAAGCTCGTGAGGCTCTTGCCCGCGCTGGGATGCAGTGGTAAAATCGGGACATCAGTGGTATGTTTTGCCAGTCATGCTCAGGGGATATGAACGCGTCTCTCACCGATCCACAGATCGAGTCACCGTCAGTCAATCAGTCAGTCTTGGAATCGCCCCTTCATGTTCGCCGGGCTCCGCGCTTGGGACAATGCACTTACAAAGCCCGAGCGGACGGAGACCTCGCTTGCATCACATCACAGCACCTTGCGGGATGGGCCGCAGAGCAAGCCCGCAGGTACGTACGCAGAGCACCGGTTACCGACGGCCCCAAAATAGACAATCGCACCTACGCAATATTGTACGTACGCCACGGGAGGTTGTCGACTTGACCGTTTAGAGGGACAACAAGGCTTGAATGCTAGCCGCTCGTCTTCTGGAAACCCAACTGACAATACGGCTCCCGTGTCATGGCGTAGGGAACTTCGCGACCTCGGAAATGAAAATGGGAAGGCTGCGGTATCCGAGAGCGTCATGACGTTTGCGCGATGCGTGCAGCGACACGCAGCGCTCGGCTCTCTGTGGCATATTCCTGAGGAGTACCGCCCGCGAGGCGACGCAGCCAGGGTGGCGGCACAAGAGGGGAGTACAGAACTCTGGCCTCAGGCCTCAGGAGTGGACGTGTCACCGGAGTTCGTTCTGTGCCACAAGACGGTGGAGTATGAACCACACACGCACGATAGCACGCTTCACATCGTTCGCCGGAGAGCTGCACGGAGATCGTTTGGGCGCTGAGGTGCAGGTAATGTCTAGGACGTTCTGAGAGCGAAGTACGCATGAGGTGCTCGAGACCTACCGAAGAGAGCGAGCAGCGATGTCGCACGTTCGTGAACTCCACAGCGACGCAGGCGGTCGCCGCAAGCACAGTGCCCTGTATGGCGCTGCCGTGCAAGTAGTGAGGCACGTCGCATAGCGCGTAGGTGGCTGACTGATGTCCTATCGCAGTGGCGACCTTCATACGGGCCCGACATGAGAGGTCGAGAGCTCAATGACGAACGATCGTCTTCGAGGATGCTTATGGCCTGACCTGGGCTTCTGTTTCGTGAGACGATGGGCATACAACGGGAGAATGTCCGGAGAAGCTCGTGTAGGAGATGGCCGTCCTCCCCCACAATCTTATCCGCATACTGAATGCGAGAGATAGCGGGGGATCAACAGATGATGGAGACGCACCTGCCTCGCAGCAACCTCCCAGGTACGACCCACGAGCAGGCAGAGATTGCAGGAGTGATCCATATCCATTTCGCGACGATCCCAAGAACGTTCGCTCACGCTCAGCGACGGAATGGCTGCGGCCACTCGTCCCGTGTTGCGACCGCTCGTGCACGAGGCAAAGTGGGTTTCTCACTGGATTGCTGTGAGTTTGTGAGCATCGCCTGCTGGACGTACAGATGACGCGCAGAGCACTAGAACCGCCTGCACGGGCTGTGGCGGGTTCGCACGGAATGATATGAATTATGCGTGCGAGGAAGAGCGGCATGCTCACTGGAGCTGAGCCGCAGGTGGCGAGAAGTTCATGATTTGCGCTGCGAACATGAGCGGTTTGCGGCTAAGGCATCGGATGGCTCGTCGTGAAGCACAAGACCAGGTCTGAAGGCGCTGTGGGCAGTCTCTAGTTTGTTTTGAATGGCGTGATTGGGGAGCAGGACGGATCCGCACCTTTCACAAAATCCAGACCTGTTCACTAGGTGCGTCGTCCTTGAGATCGTCATGTGGTTGGAAGTCACACGAGACCACTCGCATACACCGTTAGGGTTACGGTTTTCGTACCACGTTTGTACGTAAAGAGGCTCCTTTGGTCGGGGTCCAGGTTAGTCGAAAGGCTTTAGAAGTTGTTGGAGACGGTTTGTAAACGCCACAGGAGAAGAGAACAACGAAAATTTTACTACAGCCTCCTCATCAGCTGTTTGGGTCGGGCTAGGAACCCGATGCCGAAGAATATACGAGGTTGTACTTTAGACGTTGCGGATTTGCAGGAGAAGATTGCCTACAGCTCGGTCTCTGGAAACATCAGAGATTGGTGCCGTGCGTGACGGAGAAAGAGCAAGATGGTCTGGGCAATGTCACAAGGCGCCGTTAGTGTGGCTGAGCCGGCGACTTGTTTGCCACCACTACCTCGAGGCGCATGTCCTCTCTAGCACCAGCTCATCCTGAACTTTCCTCGTTCTAAAATTCGACTGCTGGCAGCTGAACAGGGTGACCAACCTTCTCAAACGCCCATGCGCGTATGGGGGCTGACGGACGCATGCCGCGTTGTGCCAAGGGGGCAGTCCAGGCCATTTCAAAGGACCTCCGAACGCGCATTCGCTTTCTTGTATTGCGGAGTGACAGCGATGCTAGTGGCATGCATCCAGGAGCGGCAGTGGACCCTGTATGACCGTTCCCTGTTGAGCGAGCCCCCGCACAATGTGGCTTATCGCTTGCCACCAAATGGGCATGCCCGCAGTTCTGCCGAAAGCCACCGCCAGACTAGCTGCTTCTATTATGACACGGGGCATTAACTCGGAACAGCTCGTGTGAGCACGTCGCGCTTACATCCAAGATCGCTTTACTGCTCGCAGAGGTATATTATGTAGACAGACTCGACCGTTCCAACTCACCCCGCTACTTCCTGCGATCCTTCCAGATTCTCTCAGCCTTCCAGCCCCCAGCTTCACCATAGCTACCGCCATGGCTTCCGCTGCTCTGATGCACATCCCTCGCCCGGCCGTGAAGGTTGGTCTACAATGCATGACATCATCGCCGACTGCCACATATTGACCCGTTTCCCTACCTCAGCGTGCGTCTCGCACTTGGCCTGGCGACGCGACCGCCCGAAGCCACTTCGAAGATTTCCTCCGCGAGATCGGAGCCGACATGGAATCGACCCATCTCTGCTGCAAGGGTGAGTGTGGCTTGGCTTGTCGGTAGCCACAAGTCGGTGGTTAATCCACCTTGAGGTAGGTACCTCGCCGCATCCGCATGTTCATGCGCACCATGGATCGACGACCTCCATTGGATCAAAGGCTCGATCATCGCCATCCAGAGCGGTCTGTATTCATCTCAGATTACATGTGATAACGTGCGCTGAACTTCTTTCGTGCAGCAGAGCAAGGCTCCCGCCACCTCTCAGGGCCCGAGCCGTCGCTCGACCATTATGGGCCAGGCGCAGTCTGCAGGCACCAGAGGGCGGGCTATCTCTTCGCCCAAGGCACTCGCACTCAAGACCTCCGCCATTCCCATTCCGCCCAAGAGTCCTGCCCTTTCCTACATCGACCTGGAGAACCACGATGCGACCCCAACTTACAACTACTTCTCTTCTGCTCGGGATGCGCTGCTCACCGTCGTGGGCGATACGCCTGTGGATGAGCGTCCATCACGCGCCCCTACCCGGACCTTCGCTCGTGGCCGCGACACCTCGTCACACTCACCTGACTTCAGTTCGAGTCCTTCTCCGCTTCCCTCTGAGGCATCGGAGCCTCGTTCTCGTACGAGGTCCTCTGCTCGCTCTGCGAGTCCTACCCCTTCCATCGACTCACTCGATACGGCCTCGTCTTCGGAGGCCCCCGCGACACCGAAGACGCACTCGATCTTCGCTCACGAGTTGCTGCCGACGCTGGACGACCTCGAGCGGGCGTCGCGTTTCCGCGTCGAGAGCAAGTGCGTGCGATGCCATCGGACGGGCTCCAACTTCCCGAGCTGCGCGAAGTGCGGAGAGCGATGGTGCTCGCGTGAGTGCAGGCTCCAGGGCCACCGCGGGGCGACTCACGCTTGCCACGGACGGGCGGCGACGGCTTGAACCATGGGACAACATGCAAGCTTAGAGTAGAGTTTCCACACAAAGAACTCATACAATCGCGCTGCTGGCGGTGTCCTGGTGACAGGCTCGCCTGGGACATCGTTTGGCAGGACCGTACCATATGACCTGTATCGCTAGCCACCTTATATTTCATGCAATCCAAACTTACCTCTGAAACTGCAAGTGGGTTCCCATAGGCAGGCGTCTGAGTCTCCCTTCACTTGGGAGCCGGCAGGTGCGCTCGCTCCTGATCACATCTGCTCACTGTGGGACGATGATGTGTAAGAAGTCAGGACTGCTGCGGCCGCGAAGGGCATCCAACTTGGGAACTCCATGAAACCTCCTCCTCAGCTCAATGGAGACGCAGGCCTTTTGCTCGATGGCTTGCCCAAGTCTCGTAGCTCGAGGTGTCTAATCGCAAACATATACGTAATAGGTTGTCCAACTGCTTACTGGCCATCTGTGTTCCTGAATATGATCAATGAGTCCCTCGATGCGATATAGATCTCCGGTGCTCACTAGGGCTTACTCTGTAGCGGGATGTACAAAGTCGATGTCGCCACTCACGGATTTGTTCCCGTGGTATCGCATGTGGCAGATGGGCATTAGTGGTCGTGTGCCACGCAACCTCCAATGACATTACGTTCACAGACGCGACTGCGACGTCTATGATATGGAAGTTCCGCGAGTACGTACACAGACACTGGATAGGGCGTTATAGATAAGGCCGAGAGATTTTTGGGAAACTGGGGAGCCGTTGGAGTATTTGGAGCCGAGCGTCGGTATATATCTCTGGACGAGCGCGGCGCCTCCGCGTCGGCGATCCTCTTTACTTTGCTCTCCTCGACCATCGTTGCAACTGCTTTCCTCTCCTCGTTCTGCAGCCGGCGTCGGTGAATTGTCTGATCGTTCGGCGACTCGGCGGTCGAGAACGTGCTCGCGGCAGAACAGTTGCGTTCGATCATTCTAGGTACAAGCGCCCAATTATTGCAGTAAAGCACTTTGAAGCGCCCGGAACATACGCTCTTGGTCGTGTGATAACATTTTCCGGCCTTTTCTACTGCGCCTTCGTTTAAAGCAGTCCTCTCTTCGACCTTCTTCTCCCGCCTCGCTCTCTCTCGCCCTCATACCACAAAGAATGGCCACAGCCGTATGCGAGACGACGACACACTCGCATCTTCACTCTTCCAAACCGCAGCAGAGTCGATATCGTTGGGTTAGTCTTCTCGTGTGAACGGTTGCCCCCATTTCTCACACCGCTCCCTCCAGCCGTCCTTGGGCAGTATTCGCAGCAGCAGCAAAAGCAGACCGTCCGCAATACGGGTCGTCTCCTCCGAAACTTCCCCGACACCGACCCAGAAGACGTCTGTAGCGAGTGCGGACCCGTCCGCGCCGGAACCAGGGGTGAGAGTATCGTCTTCCGACCATCTCTCTCGCGACGCGTCCTCGGCCACCGCGAACGTCGCGGAGGCATTACGGGAGCAGGCCCGACTGCCTGATTCCCCGCCATCGTCTCCGAAAGCCAAGAGCCATGTCCGGGCCAAGTCGACCACCGCCGTCGGCGAGCCCAGCCGTCTGGACTCCTCGTCGGCGCGGACGACCGCCCCATCCCAGTCTCCCCTTCAGCCTCGCCCTCGTGTGCGGGCAGCCTCCTCTGCGACGATGAACGCCGCCTCTCATGCTCGCAGCCGCGTCCACGCTCACGCTCGTCCGCGTCTGCCATCCATGCTCTCCTCGGTCCTGACCAACCCGCGGGCCCCTGTGCAGACCCAGCTGGCGTCGACCGGGGACTCGGGGCTGGTCGGCTCATTCGCGCCCACGGGCAGCCCCCGCCCCCGTCTGCTGAGCCTCCTTTCCCTCGGCGGCACGGCACCCTCTCCCACGCCGTCAGCCCCGCAATCGCCGCTTCGCGCGCCTCTCCACCTCGCGACGGACCGCCTCGAGCGCCGGCACTCGGACGAGCGCAGGCTGTGGTCCGCCTCGTCCTCCGTCGAGTCGCCCTCGGCGACGATCCCCTCCATATGCCGTACGCCTTCCTCTTACTCTAGCTCGGAATACTTCCCGACCGCGCCGTCCTCGGCGGGCCCTACAACCCCGACGCATACCGTCGCGACGCTCCCGTTCGCGCGCAAGTCGGAGCTGCACCCTGTGCTAGAGAGCCTCGAGCGTACGTCCATGTTCTCCGTCCAGACGGCGTGCGCGACGTGCGGGAAGCACGGCTCGAACTTCCCGTGCTGCCCGAAGTGCGGGGAGATGTGGTGCTCGCGGGTGTGTCGCCTGCAGAAGGGCAACGGCAAACGACATATTTGCGCGAAAAGCGGTTGAGGGGGGTGTGCCTTGTTTGATATCTGGGTTCCTGGCGTTCACGGTCTCTTCGTCTGATTATGTGCTTGTCTTGTCTGCTTGCCCATCGCTCTAGCCTCTTGCTGTGTGTCTTGACAGGTCTGCTCCGTGTTTTAGCATAGAGGTTAGAGGTTTGGTATCTGTAGCATGCTGTATCATCACCATCTTGCATTTCTCTACTCGTATATACCTCGCTTTCATTGTCTGTACGTCGTCGTCGCACCATATGCATTCCCTTTTTGCCATTTCGTTCATTCCAAGCACCGTAGTCTCCACATATTGCGCACTAGAACCGGGAAAACCCTGGAACAAAATCACAGCCGCACAAAACACAAGAAAGAGTACCCAAGCGATGACGCCACTACATGCACCAAACCTGGCCCGCCGCGGGTGCTATGAGAACTTGATCTTCTTGCCCTGCGCGGGAATGATGCTCGGATTGAGCTTTTCCTTGAGCTTCCTCTTCGCCTCCCAAGACGGGTGCAGCGGCTTATCGTCCGCCTTCTTCTTGTCCATGCCCGCCCCCTGCTGCTTCTTCGGCCACCCTTTGTCCGCGGGCGGCGGCGCAAAGCCACCAGAACCCCCAGCAGGCCCGCGCTGTCCGTGCGGGCCAGCTCTGCTCCGCGGCGGTCCTTGGCCTTGGCCCTGACCTGGTTTGCCGCTGCCCTTGCCGTTGTTCCATTGGCGCTGCTGGCCGTACCCTTGTTGGCCCTGTGGGCCGCTCTCGCGCTGTTTCTTGACGTGGTTCGCGTTCTTGCCGTACTTCTTCTCCCAGATACTGCGCGCGGGGAACGTGAGTAAGACAAATGTGGTCATAGGCGTGGACGGAGAATGTGCGGGCAATCGCCAGGAATTCAGATTGTGGAATGCGATAGAACGAACCAAGAAAGAGAGAAAATGAGACCGAAGGTGATGGATAGAGACTAAGCTCTGAAGTTTGCGAACAGAAAAGCGGAGAAGGCACGTACGCTCTGCGTGCGCGCTGTCCGCGCCGGTTCTTCCGAGGCAGGTCTGCCGCAGCCGCCTCTGCGTCTGCGTCAGAGAGGTCGGACGCGTCCGAGTCGCCGCGCGTGAAGCCAACAGAGAGCGAAGGCAGGAAGGTAGACTCGGCCCCCGCGGCCTTGGACTTGCCCTTGGGGTCCTTTGCCGCAGGCAACGCCTTGAGTTTTCGTGGTGGCTGCTCGTCTTCCGACCCGTCGTCCTCATCCTCATCGTCTTCATTTTCGTCGCCTTCCGATTCGTCCTCGTCATCCGAGGCCATGAGGCGAGGCTCGCCGTCGTCGACGGTGCCCGATTCCCACCCCGCACCGTCGTCGTTCCCGTCTACAGTGCCGGACTCCCAGCCTGCGTCGTCCACTGCTTCTTCACCATCGCTCCCCTCCTCCTCGTCATCCCCGCCAGTCTCATCAGGAGCAGCGAGCCTCGCCTTCTTGCCCTTTACAGGAGGCCGGTCCGCGTCGACTTCCTCTTCTTCATCTTCATCCTCCTCCTCGGACCCCTCTCCATCCAGACCTGGTTCCTGCGACTTTGTCTTCGATTTCGCTAGGGAAGGGTCGAGAATTGCTTTAAGCGAATCCACAACCGTATGCACGACGTCCGCGATGATCTTGGAGCTCAGAAGCCGGCCATGCACCTTCGCAGCAGAGGACCCAGGAGCCTGCGGCTGCACCAGGTTATCGGAGAGCTTTTCTGCGAGCGCGGCTTTCACATCCTCGTTCTCAGAGAGCATGCGGTCCTTGAGAATCTTCGTCCTGAGCGCAGTATTTGCGAACGGTTCATGATCGATATGCTAGGAGAGCAGGCGTGTGAATATGATATGCAACGTCGTGGATCGGATAGAACTCTGGAGCAGACATCACCTTGAGCACGTCCAACTGCCGCTCCAGCTCTGCGGGGTCGTCTGTCTTGACGTTCCCTTTCTGAGGCTTCTCTCCCCTTCCAATGCAGCAGACATATGTCAGCACGCAGCACGGCGAAAACGCGACTCGCCAGGAGGACCGACCTCGCCGCCTTGAGCCTCTTCACGAGCTTCCGGATCTCGAACGCTTCCGCCTTCTTCGCCGCCTTGCGGACCTCATGGAGGCCATGATGCTTGCGCAGCACGCTTCAGCACACACACACCCTACGGCAGTGGCAGGGCACACGCCTGGCATGATTTGCGAACGGGGACGTACGAGTTTCTTCGAGATGAGCTCGCCCTGCGTATCGCGCTTGACCGGGGGCCCGTGTGCTTTCTTGCCTGCGGACCGCTTGCGTTTGGTGCCTCTCGTGGCAGAACCTTCTGCGTCTTGCGGGTGTTCCATTCTCTTCGACTAGCTAGCAGCGCGATGTGCAGACGAACGGTTAGAGCGTGGACGTGTTGAGAGCCTTGTGTAAGTAGTGGCAAGAGCTTGATCGAGACGGGCGCTTCTACGGCCATACTTTTGCAGGCGCCAATTCATCCCTTTCCGAGATTATCGGACTCGGGATGGGCGCTAAACTATGCATACTCATTGCGTCATTCACTGGCCACGCCTCTCAGCTGTCCAGTATACATTCTTTATTCTTCGTCTCTCTCGCTTGACAACCGTGGCTCGGGCCAATCCAATGAATCGAGGTCTCGATAAGCAGAGCATCAACCAACAGCTTGACCACGAGTACGCAGGGGATATAACTTTGAACTGTTGTGCTAGCAGCTCGCAGCCTAACTGAGCCAAGTTCTCTCACCAGTCGGGTACGGCAACTGGTCGTTGCAGGCGCTCCGAATCGCAATATTGCTAGCCACCTGGGTCGCTTTGTAGCCGCGCTGCCCGACAGTCGATCATAGCAGTCAAACTCGGTTGACCGCAGTCGCACATAGCCGGCGGGGAGCCTCACTTTCCTTTCCTCGGATACAACGTTTGCATTGACGTTGATGTCATGTCCGTCGGGCTACTCGCAATCTTTCTTTCGACCTTCTACATCGTCTACTGTGATACGGATGGATGACACACATATCATGGGAATCATCACGATACCTCCCGCACAACCTTCATGGGACTGAATGGCATGGCTCCTGGTCAGATGAACCGTGGGGACGAATGGACATAGATGCCACTTCCGAGATGTAGGCTAAACCCCTCGGCGGGTGCAGTTCCGCGCGGAGGTATGGGTGGGCGGGAAGACGGTCGAAAGACGCAACCGCTGGCCGGCACGTCAATGCGGCGGGGATCACACGTAGCAGCGTAGCAACGACGGAGTAAACATTGGATGGCTGACATTGACTTGGAGCGATAGAACGTCATGGGAGGAGGCAGATATGATGAGTGCAGTGTAACACGTACATGCGAAGGAAGCACGGCGAGAGGATAAACTTGGACTGAATCAGCGTCCTGGCGGATGGACGGGCGCTTCTGGAGAGTTGTGGACTCCTTCCCCGGATGCCATGATCCTCTCTCCAACTCTCCCAGTCTGATCGCCCTCCACCGCTTTCTTCTCTCTCTCCGTCCTCCACCATGCCCTCCTCCCCGGGCGACTCCTCGCCCACCGGCACCCCTTCAACAGCGACTACTACTAGCTTCTCAACGTCTTCAAGCAGTATTCTCGATGGCAGCAGTACAGGAAGCAACAATTCCGACTTCTTCCCATCGGCCACTACAGGTGCTGCTGCTGCCACAGGCTCTGGGGCGCCAGGAGGGGGACCTCCCTCTTCTTCCCTATACTTGTAAGTCACCATTCCGAAACCCCATGAATCCGAGTCTAGGCAGCGCTGGCGCACACATACCGCCGCACCGCGTCCGATGTGACTGCCCTACTCGATCGGCGTATACTCGTCCGCAGTATTGGCGCGCACTTCTCGTCTGCCAGTGTGCCCCAGTCCATTCATCCTTGTGCTTTGATTCCGGAAGTCTCTCTTGTATCCTATCGCTCACGTTTGGTATCACACGCCGCGGAAAATGCGCCACGCTGCACCCCACCCGGCGTTGTTTAGATTCACCTTCCTCGCGACGCTCTTCCTGCTCCTCGCCATCTCGTCCGCAATCATCATGCGTGGCATCTTCCTGCGCCGTCGTTTCCGACGCCGCCTCGAAGAAGCGATCGCAGCGGGCGTGCTCCTCTCGCCCACAGACGATGGCACCGGAGGGGCCGGCCGAAGCGGCGGCGGACGGCGGAAGCTGAAGCGGCCGACGCTCTTCGACGTGACCGTCCTCCCTCCAGTGTTCTCGACCGCCAGTCCGCAGGACGGACGCTGGGAGAAAACAATGGTGCGTAGCTTTGCCCTCTCATGCGACCTGCGCAGGAGATGCACACCTCTCTACTATCTCTCCTTCGTGCACAGCCCGTGTCGGCGAGCGTAGCCTCTGAAAAGCCCGGGCTGGACCCTCTTCCGAAAACGGAGTCTACGCCGTCCGTGAACACGTCGCACCACGGCCATCTCTCAACCGCACGCATCTTTCAGGCCCTCGAGAGCGCTGGCTTCATGGCTCCCAGGGCACGATTGCGAAGAGGAAGGAATGCACAGCCCCCTCGTTCCGAGCAGGCCACCGCTCAGGCTGCATCTCCTCCTGGACCACCATCTCCACCCATACCGCTCGAGCAGCGGGACCCGGTACTGCGCGCGGACGAGCTGCAGGTCGCGGTGCTCATCGCGATGCCCAACCCGCGACGGACTGCGTACGTGTCTCCCAAAGCACCACCACAAGCACCACCGTCGCTACCACCGCTCGACGTGCATCTGAGCGATTCGGGGAAGGGCAAGGCGCGAAGCAGCGAAGGGTGGGAAGATTGCGACGAGGAAGGCGTCCCGGACGTATTGTTCGGGTCGGCGCGGGTGCCCCTGGTCTGCCAGGACGAGAGCCAGAGTGACCGCGAGTCGACATGACGGCGACCGCGCCGTGTCAGTGGCTGCGGTCGAATTCTGTTCATGCCTCCTGTTCTTCTTCCCCCTTCTCCGTCTCGGACACGCCGGCGACGTCTGTCCAGCATTCCACCACCCCCGTATCATTCACCCTCCCCCTTGTCACTGTCGCCCGTGCGTCCCGATGGCGCGCCACCACACTCACACTAGCACTCACGGACTGTTGTCAAGCATCGCACGTCGTCGTCGCTGCCGCCGTCGCCACTGTCCAGTCGTTTTCTGTAGATCTGTACAATGTACTCTAGCTACTACAACCCA
Organism: Cubamyces sp. BRFM 1775; assembly: GCA_022385745.1. NCBI lineage: Eukaryota > Fungi > Basidiomycota > Agaricomycetes > Polyporales > Polyporaceae > Cubamyces > Cubamyces sp. BRFM 1775. The sequence continues at coordinate 562,594 of MU278461.1, read as the reverse complement.
TCGCTAATTGTGTATTCTGTATCGACCAGCCCCATGCTCGTGACATACGATGCCTCTTGTTTGTTTTGTCCGTACGGATTATGACATTACTTTTTGTGGCGCGCGCCCACATGCGCGTCCGCCTTACCACCCACCCACACTTCCATATTCCAGGGACAGCACCAACAACAGCAACAGCAACAGCATCTGCATCTGCATCTTCCCAGCCCCTCGGACTCCAACTCAGCCCAATCAGAACGGGATGTGCACGACGAGCTCCTCGTCGAACCCGTCCTCATCCTCGTCCTCGTCCGCGTCCTCCCAGTCGCCGTCCTCGTCGTCCTCGAAGATCTCCTCGAGCATGTCCACGTCCTCCTCCTCGTCCGAGCCCTCAAAGTACTCGAACCGGTCGACGTGCTTGCCCAGCCAGTCCTCGTCCTCGTCCGTCACGTCGTCGTCCTGGTTCATCAGCACCGTCTTCAGCGGCCGCCCCCGCGCCGCGCGCGCCTCCACGAGCTCCCGCATCCGCGCGCCGTCGACGCCCGTCGTCGTCAGCGACTCAAGCCGCGGCAGGTACAGCTCCCCGCCGCTGGTGCTGGTGCTGCTGCTGCTGCTGTTGGAGCCGCTGTCGGGCTGCGGGAAGAGGAGGTCGATCCAGTACTCGGCGAGGTAGCCGACGTTCAGGTTGAGCGCGACGAGGCTGTCGAGCTGGCGGTACGCGTCGCGCACGGTCGCCTCGTTCGCGGGGAGGCTCGCGATCTTGAGCGACGTGAGGTTCGAGAGCAGCGAGCGCGTCGTCGCCGGCCCCGCGACACCCGGCCCGCGCAGGAGCTGCTGCGGCGTGAGCGCGAGCTGCTGATGCTGGGGCTGCTGGTGCGGGAGCGAGCGCGGCGAGGCGAGGTACGCGAGCACGTCCGTGTAGTCGTCCTCCTCGAGGTCGAGCGCGAGCGAGGTGAGTGCGGGGAGCGCGAGGCGGGGCAGGAGCGAGAGCAGGTACGCCGGCTCGAGGTACGCGAGCACGAGGTCCGTGAGCTTCGCGAGGACAAGCGGGGCGGACGCGTCGACGTCCATCGCGACGGCGGTGCCGTCCGCGGGCGGCTCCTCGCTCTCCGGCATCCCGGAGGACGGCCAGTCCGCGGGCGTGCCCGCGGGGCACGAGAGGCAGAGCGTGAGCGTGCGGAGGTCGGGCGACGCGCGGAGGATGCGCGCGAACTCGTAGAAGGACGGGCGCACGTCGCGCGCGTGGTACGCGAGCTCGAGGTCCGTCAGGCCCTCCAGGAACGGGGACGCGTCGCGCGCCCAGGGGAGGTGCACGCCCCAGAGCGCGACGTGCGTCAGGCGCGGGGCGACGCCGCCAAAGAGCTGGAACGGCTGCTCGCGCAGTGCGGGGTGGCGGAAGCTGAGGTGCTCGTCCGTGTCCTCGTAGTGGTACAGCTGCAGCACCTCGAGCAGCGGCGCGGGCCCGGCGGCGGCGAGCGCCTCGAGCGCGCGGTGCATGTGCGGGTAGAAGGAGACCATGATCTGCAATGCTTGCCAGTGCGCGACGTGTGGGGTGATGAGGTCCATGATCCCGGAGATGATGTTCAGTTCGGGGTCGTTGTCTTCGGGGGTGTACGAGCCGTCCTCGGACACGGAGAAGTCGTCCTCGTCCTCGTCAATGGTGCGGTCGACGGTGATCGCGAGCGGGGCCGCCTTGGCGCGCTCGAGGTACGTCGTCGCGCGGTCGTACGGCGGCGCACCGACGAAGCGGATGTGCGACCAGAGCAGCGGGTTCTCGATCGCGACGGCGCGCCAGCGCGAGCAGACGTGCGAGACGAGGACGTTGAACGGCAGCCGGCGCTCCTTTTCCTCCTCTTGCTCCTGCGGCGTGGGCTCCGGCTCGCTGCCCTCGGAAGAGATGGTGGAGTACGTGCCGTCGTCGGAGTCGACGTCGTCGAAGTCGTCCGAGTCCGGCTCCTGGTCGCGCTCGGGCGTCCAGCCGAGCGTGAATATGTGGGCGAGGAGCTCGGAGGGAAGGTCGTTGATGAGGCAGCGCCCGTCCTTGGGCGGCACGAACGGGTTAGATGAGAGGTCTATGACATCGGCCATGCTTGCGTGAGGCGATTGGTATGTCTATGTGGTTGCGTGTGGTAAGGTGAGTTGATGCGATGTCGTGGAATGGAACGGTTGGTAGGTTCGTGAATTCAACTTGGTGGTTCAGACGTCACTGGCCGCATTTTTTTGCAATCAGCGATTGAGACGTCCCGCATGCATGTCCTGTTTGCAACTCACAGTTCTATTTGTCCAACTACTCCTAGCGCTCAAGAGAAGGCGGTAGCAGAACGGTTTGCAAGCAAATGGTGGGGTGGCCGGCGCGGTGACAGACAGGTATGTACCGATAACAGCGGAACGGAAGTGTCACTGGTTGTGGATCCCGGCGACGCGCTGAAGCTTCAAGATTGCTGTAGCTGTACTGCGCGACGTGACTAGGATGCAGTAGGTCCGTTCCTATGAGATCATGTCAGCGATGTCCGACGAGGACTGTGGTGGCTCGGTTAGCCACTACATACCTAGGTTATGTCCCAGCTACTGCACAGTAGACTCCAGCTACCGCTAATGAGCAAGAAGAGCTGTGGTGTCGAGGCAATGTCGGTGCAAGCCAAGAAAGCTCGACGAAAGGAGGATGGAGAGCCTGAGCGCGTCCTCGTCCTTGTCGCGAGCTGAACGCGCAAAATTCGGCGCCACAACGCCAAGATCTGGATCTAAGCAATCGATCATAGATAGACGCCGGGAAGACATCAGCAGAAAGCTCGGCGTTCATAATCGCTGGCAATTCACTCGCAGCTGACCTCGTCGGCCTTCCATCGTTCAAACAAAGTGCGTCCCACCCTGCACTCTATCGATTCTCGTCCATATCCATAGCTCATGTGAACGTTTGGACCCCAGACGTTTTCCTCGTAGTCTAGACGTCATGCATGTCTCAGCCCCGCGCGACGTTCCTGACCGGACTTATTGACAGGAACTCATCCGCCCGTCCGCCGCGTCGGCAGCAATGCAGATTGAGCAACCTCCAAGGATCCGCGGCGTGGCAATACGCCGGGTGAAGCGACACGCTATTGCGTCGGATTCTTGAACTAAATGACATGGCGAGTGCACTAGCGTGCGCCGCCAACACCGCTGTATCGGCCACTCAATCAGGCGAGCCACAGCACCGTCTCCAGGCTATTGTCAGAAAACGGACTGCGCGGACGAGGAGCCGCTCGAGAGAGAGAGGGCGAGTGGGCAGAAGGCGGAGATTACCGCGCGGAACGAAAGAAAGAGGACGATCGAGTCGCCCGATAGAGCGCCTGGGAGAGTTCCCATGAAAGGCATGTCCTGCGTCGACGGGCCCGGGGAGTTGATATTCAACGTCTGGGGTGCGGATATGTGAGCCCGCCGCGCTGACGAGCTCGTCGTCGGCCGTTATCGCGGCGGGCGGCGTCGTGCAAGGTTTTGAGGTGATACGGAAAGAAGGACGATTGCAGGCGATGACAAGAGCACCCGGAGGGGACGATGACACGCATCGAAGGACTGGTGCAGACCTACGCCCGCTGCACGTGGCTATGAATGGAAGAGGCCATATAATTCCTATTAGTCTGACGCCCTCGACGCTCCCGTCTGCCCCCTCCGCGTTGGGCCCTCCTCTCTCCCCGCCCCCCGCCTCTTCCTCCGACCGTATGTTCTCCTCCTTCCATGTCCTCCCGTCCCCTCCCTCCGCCCTCCGCTAGCCGGCCCACGCCCCCGGCTCCAAAGACAATCAGGCTACAACCAAAGGCTCTCCTCTCCTTACCTCACCGTCTTGCCCACCCGCCCCCGCCTCAGCCAAAGGCGTCTTCATGGGGCATTACTCCCCACTTCCGCATCCCGCTCGACGAAATCCTCGACCGCAAGCACCTCCCTCCCCTCGGCCTCAAGGACTTCGAGGAATGGCTGCTGTTTATTGATCGTGCCCCCGAGAACCTGTACGTCATGCCCGCCATCAACCCAAATTTCGTTCGGACGTGATTGACTCGCCCCGCAGCTACTTCATTCTCTGGTTGCGGGAATACACCGCTCGTTACTCTGCCTGGGCCCGCCAGTCAAGAGCAAACGGCCAGTTCCGTCCTTCACCATCCACCCCGCCGCAAACGCGAGCCTATCGCACTCCCTCAATCCCCCATCCTCCTCCCAATCCCGCCCTCGCCCTATTTTATTTGCGTGCCAAAGAAACGTTCCTTACGCCTCACGGTCCTTACGCCCTACGACTTCCACACGACGTTCTCGCTCCATTCCACTCTTCCTCCCTCGGCGCGGGCGTAGGTGGGCCCGCCGGAGGGAGCTGGGCGCATGCAGTCACCATCCACCAAGCGGATGCGCTCCTCGGCTCCCCCAACGCCCTTCCACCTCCCCCAGATCCCGCGGTCTTCGCCGAAGTGGCCGACCGTGTGCAAGCGATTCTGACAGACAGCCTGGACCGCTTCGTAGTTGCAACGTTCCACAACGTCGGAATGCCTCGCGCGTACTGCGGTTGTGCGGGCGGTACCTTCATTGGTCTCACGGGAAGGTTCGTACTCCATTTCCGCTCTTCGGCTCGCATACACACGTTACGTTCTCCGTCTTCTCCCCGGCCGGGGTTTTTTCGTCGGTCCCACCTCGACTCTCCGATCCCAATTAGGCAGTTGACTTGCCTTTTCGGGACATCAATGCTTCTCACCTCCCGATATATGTGCGAGTGATTTATGTCGTTTCAGTGCTAACATAAGATCTGTTCGCAGTGCTCCCATCCTCCTCGCTAACTTCCTCACGGGAGGCTCACGATGGTGGCGGTTTACCGCACTGCCAGGCCTCTGGCTCGGTCTCACCATCGTCATCTCCGCCATGTTTGGTGTACGTTTACTCGGTACGCTATCCTGTGTGGACATCTAATCATGCGCAACAACAGGTGTGTATGATGATATACGTCTTTGGCGACCTTCGTCAGCTGCGGTCGTTCGAATTGGCGCGCGTCCCAGAGGTTGATCCTGTGAAGGAGAAGCAGAAGGATGCTAAGCACAAGTTCGACATCAGGGTCTTCGCCAACTCGCACCACGCGCCGGATTCGCACTTCGTTCCACAACCCATCGTCGGACCGTCACCAGCGCTGCTGCCCAGCCCAACACCTGCCGATGCTGGTGTAGCCGCCCCTCAATCCCCTGCGGAGCCATCACCAAGCCGCACTTCGCGACCGACTCCGCCCAAGCTACACATCGTTCCACCGCAGCCCGCTCACACGCGTGCGCCACTCCATGCATCATCCATCGCCTACCCGACACTGGCGCGCACAAGGTCCATCTCTTCCGAATCGTTGCAATACTCTACTCGGTTAGGGAAGCGCGGCCGTCCACCCTGCTTCGCTCCAACCAGCAACCAGGAGTGTGATAGCGATGATGACCTTTGCAGCGCATCAGGATCAGAGTACGAGTCCGAATACGGTTCCGACTCTGAGACGGACGGCAGCTCCAGTTACTCGGTCACGGACGAGGGGATGAGCATACAGAAGGTACCTAAATCGGGCAATAAGCGGCGACAAGGGCGTCGGAGACGAAGAAGAGAGCCAGAAATCCACATTTCGGATGCTTTCTTTGACGAAAACCCGTGCCCGGAAGGACCAGCGACGGCAGATCCTCTCGAGCGCGCCGGCCGCACGTCCATATGGGGCGACAGTAGTGAGGAAGATGTCGGCACTGGAGCGACGTTCATCCACCCATTCCGGTGGGATGAGGACGGGTGCGTGTCTTCATTTGCGGCGACAGTATCGTAGCATGTGCTGACGGCCGCTCTTCCTAGTTCGATGTGCGCGCATGACATCGAGTCCCAAGCCCACTGCGCAGCCGAGTATCAGCGAATGGACGCGTTCGATTTCGATGGTCTGCCTGCACGTCTGCCACGGCCTGCCCGAACAGAGGCTGCGCCCCTGTCTTCACCCGTCTCTCTTTCGCCTCCCGTCGCTCTTTCTTCGCCTGCCCCGCCCTCTCCGTCACCTCTTCCCGCCGATCCCGAAAAGTCCACTCGCGTCCACTTCGCCGTGGACTCTGACCTCGGCCTCGAGCGCACGAAACCTCGCCGATCACAAGCCACCGAAGACGCCCCTATCAGTCGCCTTCGCCGCTTCCTCGGCTTCATCCAGCAGAAGTGCGGCCCCCGGAACGTCGCGATGCAGTTCCTTAGCCGACGTTCTTCGGGCCCGGGCTCTTCCTCTCTGTTCGAAGACGAGAAACTCGCGGAACCACGGACGTCCTTCTCAAACGGCCCGCTGTCACCCTCGTCGACGCTCAACAACGCCTCTGTCCCGTCGTGGTCAGCGACGTCGACTGCTCTGACGACGCCTCCGTCGCCCACGTCTACCATCACGATGGCCGCGAGCCCGGCGGTGGCAGGCCCGCTGCCAAAGGCGACGTGGCAGACTCGCGTCCGGCGCATGCTGGAGGTGCCCGCGTTCGCGTCCCCGCTGACTCCGGTACTTAACCCGGTCGTGACCCGCGGACAGTGGGAGATCGTGGTGCGCAGTGCGCTCATCGCCTTCGTCGTTAGTATCGCGGTCATTGGCGCGCTGGTAGCCGCTCCTGAAACTCGCGTCGTGCATTGAGCGGCATCTTCGGGTATGTGGCTGCTGCTCCGCGCGACGTTCGATGGAATACTTCGTTCCTTCTCACTCTTCCCTCTCTCTCCCTCTTTCTGTCTGTCGCATGCTGCCCTCGGATATCGTTATCGCCCTCGTCTTTGCCGTCCTCGCCTCCTCAAAGCTGTTGTGCAGTACTAGTGTCGATTGTTGTGGCCATAATGTGAGCCGGAACCAGTAAGGGAGCCGAGGTCCCGTACCGTCTTCGCGTACTGTATCGTATATTATCATATCGCGTCGCATTGCATTACCGCCACTGTATCCTTTCGTATCGCACGCTCCCGGCCAAGCGTACGAGAAGAGGCAAACTCCTTGAGGACACCCCGCTCGGTCACGGTCGTAGTCTTCAGCGACATCAGAACTGTCGGAGTCGTGCGAAGACGTAAATAGCCATGCGTTCAAGTGCACAGTGGCACGGGAGGCCCGTATGTTCGCACATACCGTAACATCAGTCAGTCCATGTGTGGCACTCAGGCTGGCATTGGCGAGTACAATCTACACCCCGTGCAGCGTGCAGCGTGCATCGCTCACGTACAGTATGTTCGAGCTCGAGACGCATACTGTGGTGCCGATTGCCGGATTCCACACTCCCAGGACACCTGTGTCGGCATTCCGTAACACAAAGGCATTGGCACGTAGTAATAGTAGTAGTACGTCGCACATGTGGCATATATAACGCCTTTGAGTGGAAGTCTATGTTCAGCAGCTGACGGGGTCGACCTCGCCGTTGTCAATGTCAGCTCGTCGCTCCGCGAGCCAGTAGACGACTGACGTGAGCCTGCGCACGGAGGCTGGTAGCGTCGACGTCGCGGAGATGATATGTCCTCCCGCACTGCGGAGGAGCCTGTGCGGCGGAGCTACTACTAGTAGTAGGACAGGATCACATCCTTGCTCGCTACATGGTTGTAACGTGTGGGAGCGTGCCAGTGGTACGGCTGGTTGCTCGTTTGGGGACCATGCTACCGCCGCCATGGTGCGAACGTCACGCCGGTGCCAAGCCCGTCGCACGTACTGTGGGCTATGTCATGGTATGTCTGGGGGTAGGCTACGCGGCCGTGCATCCGGATCGCGTCGTTGCAGTCAAGTACGATGCAGTGGGTGTCGTGCGGCGCCAGAGGGATCCCGATTTCTGTTGATATCGACGTTGTCCATTGGTACTAGTACTCGGTGCAGCTTACGATTGTGCAGCTCAGGGCGTCGACTATGCATAGAAGTAGTACTAAGGGAAAACAGTGCCATGATTCGCCGCATGTACTGATCCGGTTGTCCGGTGAGTACTAGAGCCTCGACGCGTGCACCTACTCAAATTGCACCTAAGAAACATGTGCTGTGTGATCGACGTCGGGGGGGGGGGTGTACGTACCAAGAGCTAGCTAGGACGGTCGACACGGTTTGCCACTCGTTCCCTCAGGCTGTCTTCTTGCAGCATGCTGGATGCTTGGCCCAGACCTGAGGCCTGAGGCCCGAGGCCCCACGCTACGCCGCGCCTCGGCAGCCTGAGGATGGGTGTCCACTTGAACAGCGGCGCCGGCTATAGACGTCCCGCGTAGATCTTGGAGGAGATGTGACATAGTACACGTGTAGTCCACGAGTACCGCCTGACTGAGGATCCACGGATGAGTGTGTACCGACGGAGGCAGCCTGAGGTCGAGTACTTAGGGTCCTTCCCTGGGAGCCGGGAGTCGGGAGTCTGTTGAGCCCAACTATACGCTACGCAAATCGGACCAATACACACTGAGTAATGTAGGACGCGCACGATGGGTTCAAGTTCAAGTTCGACATGGATCCCCGGGTTCCTGCATATAAATCAACTGCGCGATTAGCGGCTCTCGTGGGTAGTACTTACGCACTCCCAGTGACAATATTGCCGGTGCGCGTTCGAGTCACGGTCGACACATGCGAATCAGAGCGGTCGGCAGAACACAAGATAGACGAGGGCCGAGGCGCACCACGACTTTTGAATGAATCATCGACATGCCCTGGCCCCGGTGGCGTAACGTACTAGTACGCCGGTCAGTTGTATACGGTTCACCAGGCGGCGGCGCTGCGGGAAGGAAGAAGCATGGGCGAGCTGCAGCCGAGGTCACTTCGACTGAATTCGTGGTCACGCACACACACAAAGAAGCCTAAACTGTGCTCGAAAGTCGCTCGCCGACTCAGTCCGGGGTGACACTTCCACGGTATACTAGTAGGGCGGTCCGCGGCCTCGCGTTCTCGTCGAGGTCCGGAGAGAGTATAAGCGTTCATGCTGCTGATCACGACATGAACTCGCGGCAAGTTGAAGCAGATATCTGAGAAAGGTGAGATATGTCAATGGCACCTGATATGATGATGCATGACGCCGGAAACGGCAACAGCCTATGTATGTAGTATAGGCCGGGGCTCAGTTGGACCTCGAGCTCACAAGTGACTACTTAGGCCATGGGGAAACATGAGGGATGACTCTATCAGATGATAAGCGGTTCTCAGAGGGGGCGATGGGCAGTGGGCGCCCTTCCTGCAAGGTCCCCGAGGCTCACTAGAGCTCTCAAGAAGCCGCACCGGGCGCGCCACACTTTGAATTCTGGCAGTGCGCTGCCAAATTGCGGCGATACACGATGCTCGCCACTGGAGGCAGCCTCGCAAGGCCACGGCCGCCGCACTGGGAGATCTCAGGATCAGAAGCTCCTTTTACTGCATTCTCAGGCTTCAGTATATACAGTGTACATGCACGATGGCAGACGCGACGTGCGACATCCGACCGTCGACTCCGAAGCTCAAAGCACTGGCACACACCTCTGATATAGAGCTCAGCGAGGTGCACGCTGCGGCGGTGGGAACCGCTACCCAGAACGTCCGGCGGCGATCGCCTCTCGAAGCGCGAAGCTCGAAGCTCGTAGCCCAAAGTTGAAGGTCCCCCCGAAGGGCCCCGTGCACGCCGCACGCCGCACGCTGCCGCGGTCACGGCGGTTTTCAGCGAACTCTCAGTCTGGCTTAGGCTGCCTGGCATCTGCGCGCGCGGACGTTCTCTGTGATAATATGCGACTACGCGACTTCTTTCTCAGGTCTCATTATCGGCCGGTCCAGTCCTATCGGTAATTACAACGCGAGGCGCGGCTTCTTCTCGTCACGGGAAGAGGGTGGGGGTGCCAGTAAGGGCAGGGGCAGGAAGGGCAGGAAGGGCAGGAAGGGCGGGGGAAAGGGAAGGGGGAAGGGGGAGATTATATCAGCGACGGGCGTGCGTGCGTGCGTGCGGCAGCGAAGTGAAGGATAGAAGGAGGTAATCAGGTGAGATAAGAGAGAAGAAGCCCGGTCAGTGCTGCAAGGTATGTATGCGATGAGAGAGAGATGAGAAAGTGAGAAAGTGAGAGCGAGGAGAAACGGAGGGAGAGAAACAGAGGGAAGGAGATCCGGGTTCCAGAATTGATCGTTGATCGTTGAATGTTGCACGGCGGCGGCGGCAGAGGAGAAAACCAGGTATAGGCCGGCCGTTGTAACAGTGGAAAGCGTTATGAGCGTTCGTGGGTTGCTTGCTGCTGCTGCTGCGAGTTGGATCCCAGAAGACAGGTCATAATGTACGAGGGAGTTGTATTGTGCTGCTGCTGCTGCTGTTGCTGTCGTACGGGGGTCCTGAGCTAGGACTGCGGGCCATCATAACCATATGTTCGTGGCGTCCGGGGAGGCGACAAGATGCTCAAGAACGGGGAGCGGCCAGGCGCACGCAGCGTTCGCATCGTCGCGTTCGTCGCGTCGCGCCGACGCGGCGCCCCGCGCGTTGGAGTCGTGTCCAGAGAGACAAACAACCGAAGTCCAAAGCATATACACGAATGCCAAGCGGCGGACCGGGGCGGGGGGTATACGTTTTTGCACTTTGCACTTTGCTCGATGTCGGCCGGCTACTATGACTGCGCCTGCGCCATCTCGTTTCCAGCCACAGGTGCAGGTGCAGAGGCGGAGGCAGAGGCGGAGGCAACGAGCGAGCCGGGGAGGATGTCGCGCTCGAGGAACGCGGGGTGCGCGTACAGCTCGCCGTACACGCTCACGTGGATCTCGACGAGCTTCGCGACGCGCTGCGAGATGTGCTTCACCTCCGCGCCGAGCGGCTCGAGCCCGCTCGACGTCGCCGGCGCGTCCTTTTGTTCTGATCCCGATCCCGATCCCGAAGAGCTCGTCGTCGGCGCCGACGGTGACGACGCAGCGGATGGTGCTGGGGTCGGAGTCTGCGCGCCGCCGAAGAGCTGAGGGAGGACGACCGCGAGGACGGCCTCCTCGACGCGCTCGCGCAGGCGCCGCTTGCACAGCGCGCTGAACGCCGAGCCCTGCTTCAGGTTGCGCTCCGTCCAGCCCAGCGCGAACTGCACGAGCTGCGGGTCCGGCACGCGCAGCGGCCTCTGCGCACCATCGCCCTCAGCCTCAGCCTCGCCCTCGTTCGGCGAAGAGCCACACGAGCTGGCATGCATCGCGAGCTGGAGCGCGACGTCCTCGATCTCCGCGCGCCACTTGCGCATGTCCGCCTCGCGATCGCGTTCTGCGCGCTCGTGTCTGCTGCTGCTGCCGCTGCTTGATGACGCTGCTCCCGAGCTCGACGACGACCCATGCGACCTGCTGCTACCCATCGAGCACGAGCCGGGGCGGCGGCCCTGCATGAAGCACAAACCGGGGTGCGCAGGCCCAATCTCCCAGATCTCCTTCTTGAGCCGGGCGAGCGCGTCCGGGGAGACGGCAGCCGCCTTCGCGCGGGGGGTCGCGGGGGTCGCGGTGGGCGCGTGCACGAGCTGGCGGTACATCATAAGGAGCATGTAGAGCGCGGTGAAGTCCGCCGCGTCAGTGCTGAGCGTGCCGAACCGGCCGTAGTCGAGGTAGAACGTCTCTGGGTAGCGAGCGTAGTGGCTCGCACTGCTGCTGCTGCTGCTGCTGCTGGATGAACGGGACGAGGACGAGGAAGAGGACGAGGAGGGTTGAGGCGAACTCGAGGACGGAGGGGTGGGCACGCCCGGGGGAGGCGGGTCGAAGATCAGCCCCACTGTGGCCTTCACCACGGCCATGACCACCTGCGTCGGGCGCGCAGCGTTCCTGAAGAGTTGCGCGTGCGCCGACGTCCCCTCGTTGAGCTCCTTCCACGCTGCACCGAGCCATTCCCGGGTGGTGTGGACCGCGCGGCGCGCGTTGTGCCGCTCGTCCGAGAATATCCGGACCTCGTACTCGCCCGCGGTCCGGACGAGATACGGCCGCAGCGTCTGCAGCTGGTGGTTCGCGACATCCTAATGCACGAAAAAGCACCGATCAGTCAGCCTGTCCTGATTACCAACTGATATGTCACGGAAAAGGAACAGAGGAACGAGGGGCAGGGAAGAGAGGGGGGGGTACCAAGCATTGAGAACGGTGAGAAGAAAAAGACGACACTCACGAGTTTCATCAGCTCCATGATCTCGAAGCACATCCTGATAGCGCGCACCGCGTCCAGCTTCGTGCCCGCACCCCCAGGCGCGCAGCTCCGCGCGAGAGCGACCATCTGGTCGACCGCGGCGTCGCGCATCGGCGCGCAGTGGCACCTAATGATGTCCCCAATCACCTGGAACAGGCCCGACGGGTCGAACAGCCCGTGGCTGATCTCCTGCTGGATGAGCTCCGGATCGAGGTGCGCGCGCAGGAGCGTGACGTGCGTCACGTTCTGCTGGAACTGCGGGTGTTGCGGCGACGGCGGGGGAAACAGCAGCTCGGGCGGGCGGAGCGACGGCGGCTGCGGCGGCTGGATGATCGAGATGAGCACCTCGAGGAGCTCGTGGAGGAGCGGGCGGATGCGCGAGTGCGCGCGCACGGTCGCGATCGACGCGGTGGTGTACTTGATGACGGCCCGCTCGGGCGTGGTGGGGAACGTCTCGCACGCGCACCGGAGCTCTGCGAGCTTGCCGTGCGTGTCGATCGTGGTGCACGTGCAGCCGGTCTCGAGCTCGCGGACGATGGCGAGCCAGTACTGGTCTGCGAGGTCGCGCTTTCTGCGGCTGGAGGTGGGGCGGAACTGGAGGCCCGAGTCAAAGAGCAGGTCGTGTCCTATAACAACAAAGGCAGGGAAAGAAAAACGGGCATGAGAACGTATATGTGGCTACGGAAAGAGAGCGTGGACTGACGGAGCTGGGGGTTGCGGAGAATGGCATCTAGGTCGAGTTCTTTGAGAGTCTCTCTGTTTATGGGTGGTTGGTGAGGGGGTATATGCGGCGAAATCGAGCACGGGTCGATAGGAGAGACGGGCACGGATCTGGATTTGAGGTAGGAGGAGGAGGTGCCAGGGAGGGAGGAGGTGCGCAGGAGCGATCCCCTGCTCGGGCCAGGCTCGGTCGCGGAGACAATGCCCGTATCGCGAGTTTCCCCTGGGCGCAGTCGCCTCTGATAGCCTGCGTCGGTGCGAGGGTGGGGTCTGTGTGCCCTGCGCGAGCGGCGTGGTGAGCCAGGTGGTGTGGTGGGGATTTCGATGCGGAGGCGTTTGGATGCGGGCTGGCCATCGCGCTCGAGTTGGGGGGCAATCAAGGGGGTAGAAGGACGAGCCGAGGAGGAGGAAGAGGAGGAGGAAGAGGACGCAGAGGAGGAGGAGGAGGGCTGTGACCAAGGAGTAGGCATACCTTGCCGTGAGCGGGCGAGCATCCACGAAGACGTAGAGGGGCCGTCTGGGGCATCTGCGGGGCGACGGGGGGTCATGTTGACGTCGATACGGATGGCGTCTGCTGGTGCGGTGGAATCTGAGGTGGACTGGGGTTGCTTGTGGTCATCCTGGTCTGCCTTTCGCTTTCGGTTGATGTTATGGATGGGGTGTGGGGACTCGTGGGCGAGGTCGTCGATATGCATCTGACGAGAGGGAGGATGGACGTGGGTCGGGGCGGAGGAGAGGCGGGTGGCTAGGCGGGGGCGGGAGGGAGGGCGGGGGAAGAGATAGAGAGGAGGGATGGAGGGGAGGGGGGACCATATTTAGGGAGGGCGAGGAGGAACGCGTGGTAGCAGCCCGCTTGGGCGACACGCTGCCATAAGGCCAACGCCATCTTCTTAGTCTGCAACTCGCCACTCCCTCTCCCGCCCTCAGGCCTCAGGCCTCAGCATTTACCTTTGTCCACACAGCATACCGCCGCTATGTCATCCGCCGAGCACTCACACGCAGCCGCAGACAATATGACAATACACCCATCAGCCTTCGAATTCACCGCAGGAGGCGGAGAGAGTGGCAGACCTCCGAGTCCGCTTGTTTCTGAGACCGAGCAACCGTGACGCCGTGGGCCGGGCCATAGCCAAATCAGGCAAACGCGCAATCAAGCGTTTGTCCCACATGGACCCACTCCCCCTATAGCCCTAGCTCAGCTTAGCCACGCATATCCCTCCTCCTTCTCTCCCCCTCGACAATACAGACAGCCATGCACACCATGCACACCCAACGCGTACTTCTAGTCCTTTGTGCTCCCATTCAGATTGTCGTATATGGCCCAGTCCGCATATGTTTTTCCCTTCTTCACACGTTCGAGCCGCACCATCACCACGTTGGGCCCTCCCTTCCCGGGGCGACTGTCGTCTAGCCGTCTAGCTCACCCTCCCTTGCGCAGACGCTCCCTCCGACCCTTGCTCCTGCGCGACGCCCCGCACGTACGTAACCTCCCAATCGATCAGATTCCCTTCCCGCTTTCGCTTTCGCTTTCGAATCCTCAGCCTCAGCCTCGCATCCCCTCTCCGCCCCGCTAGCGCTCAGCCACTGAATCCGCCCTTCTCCGGCCTCTTTCCTCCTGCCCTCCTTCTCCCCACACTTTGACACGCCCCGCATCGTCATCCTCCCATGCCGCTCTACCATCCATCTCCGTACCTGGCTGGCATGGGCTGCCCGCAGCCCCGAGCCGCCTTCCATGTTCCACCTCGCGGCAGCACCACGTCGACGCACGCCTCAATCGCCGCCTGTCCGATGTACATGTCCCAATGTCCGACTCCGATAGTAGCTAGCTTGATCTGGCCACCGCCGATGGCACCCCCCTCCGCTTTCTCACCAGGGTCACACACCCTTCCCACGCGATTCAGATCCCCTCTGCATTGGCACTGGCAGGGTGTACATGTGTGACCCATGGCATGGCTAGCCATGCCATGCCAGCTGCTAGCATGCCACCCGGCCGCGGGCAGTATCGTCACTCCGAAGCCCGCAACCCCCGGCCCCGCGCGTCCATCTGACTTTTTGCACCATCTGGGCCATCTCGCGCGTTCGCACTGGCCTATGTGCCCGATCCGAGCTGGTCCCGTCAGGATCAGATGGGAGCTCCCCATCGCAATGCGTCCCGCATCCCATATGTTGACAATGACTGACATTGCTTCCCTTGCGCAGCTCTTTCTCTCGCAGTGATCAGCTCATGACAGAACCGCACCATCCACACGAGGCTATCTATCTCATCTCGTTCAAGTGTTTGTTCGTTCGTTCGCCGCACTATATCTAGGTATCCGCCATCATCATCGTCATCACCATATCATCATCACCGAGGGCCCAAAGCAGTCATGCAGAAGCTTGGCGTGAACTCACTTTAATCCCCGGTCCGGCGGAGAGATGCCCGATGGCATGCGCATTGCACGCCCGCGCGCCGCCGTACGCCACTCCAGGTGCTGCGCCGCCCATTATACATGCTTGATTCCTCCGGAAGCTCCGCCACTTGCCGCCACTATGCAAGTGCTGCCACTGACTTGAGATCGCGCTCATCGCTTCGTGGTGTAAACGGAAGCGTTCCGGTGGAGTCGGGGGCGCCGTCGCCGTATGCTAGTGCAATGGCAGTACGCGTCACACCCGTGGCCATTCCACCCATTCTCGCACTCGTCCAAGCTCACGGCGTCCACCGACTCTCGTTCGAGGCATCGTTTCGCAGAGCCCGTGCCGAACACAGCGCGGAGAAGTCTCTCAGTGCGACTTTTACGGCACCGTTCGGTTCAGAGGGTCGAGACATTGACACCGTGACCCCGTCCGCAGAGATATACTGTGTATTGATATCGCCGGACCCGGAGTCCCACAAGGGACAATCGGGCCTCCCAGGAACAGCCCATAGCTATAGATAAAAAGTATACTTTCTGGGACGTCGGGATTGCGCGAGCCCTGTCAGTGCGAGGCTGCGATCCGCCGGCGGGACGAGAACTGATCATGATGAGACCCGAAGGTTTGGGGCCCGGCGGTAGTGCCTGTGTTCATTTTTGAAGATGACATCCACTATGAATGACGCCGATATATGTGCCAGTGTGTCCCTGCGGTATCACCGTTGCATGGGCTTGTGCATACATGTGCATTGTTTTTGTATGTACTGGGAGCCTGAATCGTCGTTTCAGCGATTGCGATTAAATGCATGGGCTCACGAGTTTTGAACAACCAGTTCCCGAAGCTTAAGGTGGGCGTGATGGCCGGCGGTAAGGCCGGTATGCGGTACCTCTCAAGCTTGGAAGTTAACTTGCAAAATTGCTCGCTGTACCCACACCCACAGTGAACAGCAATGCGACGAGCCTTGACCTTCGATCACTGATGGGATGGGAGGTCGGACGTCGATTGCGTTTGTGCTACAGGTACGCCGCCTCACGAACTCGCACATTCTCCAGGAAACTCGAGGTGAGGCTGACATCCTGGTTCACAGCATCATCATGCATCATTAACGCGTCGCAAAAAACCCTGGCACAGCCGCATTGAAGTCTGAAAGACCGCAGACGCACTCAGAGTCTCAGACCACAGGCGTCGACCACATCGGCTCCGATGTCGCTCTGTATGGCTTGAAACGCCGGTGTCGGACTGCAAGCTTGAATGTCTTGTCGCGATTGTTCGTTGGTTGTATCAATGTGACGCCACATGTACTCCTCGTCCCCGGTAAGTGTGAACGATTGTTTCCATTGACGATGCTGGCACCTCAACTTGAAGCACGGCCACCGTAGACGCAGAGACAGATCGCCCATCCTTCTGGATGATGTGAACAATGTAGCCCCCGTAAGTGGCCATCTGCCACAGGCCCAAGATCGCGACAGTATCCACCGGAAACGCTACATGGTGGACCTGAGATGATGTTGGGACAGTGCACATCATGATTCATTGCACTACGCCTACGATTCAGGTTCAAGTTCGAACCAAGATATACCTTATCCGGAACCCGCTAGAGGACGACAGTTCCATCGCCCTCTGAGTCCCGACGCCCTGTTTCCGATACACGCTGAACACGATATGTAAGCCCAATCACTCAGGCTCGTCATACTATAACTGCACGCTGAACTTTGTTTGCCGGAGGTTGAACTCTGATCAGCCATCTTATCCCGCCTCTCCCTCGCCCCACTCACCCTACTCTCACAGGCTATCGCCGAGATGTACATTGATCGCGGACCCGCTGTGGCATAGCATTCAGCGATACACGACGATGGGCCCGATGAACGAACAAGTCCTGGTCAGCAACTCGGAGCATGCACTCATGCACCTGGCATGCATCATGCGCAGGCCCACAGATGCAGGCTGCAGGCTGAGCTTCTCGCAGATTCCCGACCCCTGCGGAGCTCATCCGTGTGTCTGCTTCTATGCTAGCGCTGCTGCTGCTGCTGCTGCTGATTCTATAGCCAGGTGTACTAGCACTGCCGCAATGGGCTTTGATCGATATCCCTGAGATATCCAAAGCCTCCTAGCGCTTGGGCTATCTCGCAATGGCCCCCGGCCATGCAGTCCGAAGTCGAACGCAAACTCTGTGCGGATCTTGGCAATGCGGGGCACTATAGAGTGCTGCTGCGTGCCCCTTCCGACTCTCCACCGTGCAGTGGCGCGTGGCTCACGTCCGAGCCGCCGCGGCCCATGCAATTGCAACTGATGCCACGGTGATGGATGGGCGGATGCTGGACGGACACAAGGGATCACAACATCGTCGACATTGCTATTTCGGCATACATGCTGCAGGTGATGATGGTGATGGCCCTCAGGCTCAATTGCGAGGAGATGCGCAAGGTGCACTGGTGACCGTACAAGCCTTCATCGGAGACAGGACGGAGCGTCCGCCCGCCCGGGCTCTCGCGCTTGCCAGTGTCAATCAAGATCAAGCACAAGCCAGGCTGCTCCCGGCCGAGATCCCAGCGTCCGTGTCCGATCTGGTAGTTCGGCGGTACTACTCATAGTACTTGTCGCGCAGCCTGACGCGGTAGGTTCCAATCCGAGTCTGCCGCCGCCCCGCCTCTATGCTCAGCTGGATATCCAGATATCCAGAAATCTTCCTCGTGGACGACTGTGGTTACTAGGTCGCCGCCAGACGCACCAACGAGCGCCGCGTGTGCCGCGGATGAGCCTGCGTGAGTAGTGTTATTGTCAATGTGTGGCGCAGAAGGATGGTGGTGGCAGCCTCACCGCGGTCAGTGCGCCTTCTTCGACCACTCCCGGGCATCCAGCATCTCACTACTTGTTCCACCTCCCAAAATCCGCAGTATTTTACCTCCATCCGCCCCGTTCGCCGACCGGAGGCACGCCTTGCGACACAATCATCCACAAGACGCGCGCCGGTCTGGAACCGCTCAATTATCGCTGCACCCCTCGGTCGGTCTCTGACATCCCGTTCGAGGCGGTTCATGGAGCGAGCTCAGGCTGCGCGAACGCTGAGAATGTAGTGCTTCGCATCCACGTGTAGGCGTAGTGTCCGCTAGTGGAGGCTTCGCTGAGTCATGTCAATGATACCAATGGTCTTGTCCTATTGAATTGTCGAGCGCGTAACGAACTTGAAGTGCAAGTGAGAGGCAACCATCGAGATATCCCGTCTTCAAGTTGTGGGATATCCCAGTCGATGCACACAGCGGTCGACGGTGCAGATAGCCCCGGATCTCACCGCTAGTCGAAACAGCGCATGATGGCGTCTGCGTCGCCCATCGGTGGACGTCCGAGGGCAATGCCAGACGTCAAGAGCCTACTGCCTCCGACCGCCGAACCAACTTCTTTCGCGCCGGCTCCCCGCACTGCCTGCGACGTGGCTCAGCTCTCTGCGCGGTGTATGCTGTATCGCGTTAGCATTCACCCCCTCGGCATCGAACGGCTACAGCCCGTCGTACCTCTCTTGCAATGACAGCCTGGCACCTCCAGGTTCTCCCTCCCCCACTTCTCCGAAGCTCTAGCTCCGGAACTGGGCGGAGGCTCGTGTGCATGTCGTGCTGCACGCACCGAGAAGCTAGTGCTAGTGCTAGTTTGAACGAAGACCCAGTGCGTCGTAGAGTTCGCTCGTGCACTCGGAGATTGCGAGCACGGATATGAGGCATGCGGGGACTCCGGCGGCGGAGCCGGTGCGGTGTGGTTCGATCCGAGAGCCATGTCTATTTCGACGCACCGGGCAGTAGGAAGGTTGCAGATGGCATGAGGCGGCGCACCTTTGCGGCGGCGAAGAAGGCGGGCACGGGCGACTGCACGTTCATCTGGCCTGATGGTGAGCACATCTTCACGTCAGTGATCCTTGTGCATCTGGGAATGAGGTCCTATCAGCTAGGCAGGACCTCTGGCTTTCTCGGACAGCATCTCGCTGCCTGCAGGCCTGCCAATGAGACGCCTCTTTGCGCTCTCATGACGCCCGCGAGAGGACGGTCTAGCCTTGAGATCTTCTTTCAGGCCTCCCAGCCGCGGATCGTGTCTCCTGCCACCGGTAGATTAGCTAGCAGGGCAGCGGGCATAAAACAGACACAGAGGCACCACAGACGCGGAGAAAGAGAGCGTACGCACGACGCGAGGCGGTTCCCCACTGGTCTACGCCCGGACGATCTCCCACGACACGAGCTTCGCGGGGCTAGACGTGCCGCCGCGGAAGGCGAGCCAGCGCGTGCAGAGCGTGCAGAGCGGCCTTCGCCGTCTTCGCCGTTCTGGCATTGGACGACACTGAGCTTGAAGTCGTTGCGGCGCTACCACCATGACCGTACGACTCGTAGTGCGTGCACGCCACTTGCGAGTCCATGTCAGCGCGAGCGGTCCTGAAGCCATGTCAGGCTTCGACCGAGGATCCCGCGGTGGGCCTTCGGTGTGTGGGGGCCCACGCCGTCGGCGAGCTTGTACGTACGCATAACGTGCTAGGGCAGGGCACCGTGCTGCACGGGAAGTTCTGGAGCTCGAGGGACGCTGGCATCTATCCGGATTCCGTGCATGGGCGGCGGCTGCTGGGCCGCTCGTCGCGGTAGAAGGCATGTGTGGTGTATGGTTCACCCGCACACGTCTGGTGGCAGAAGGTGCGGACATGAATCTGCTTGGTCGGTGCGGATAGACTGCCTCTAGTGTCCACGTTACTCCCGATAGAGAGGGCTGCAGGCTGCAGCAGGCACCAATCTTCACGGGTTAGTTTGTTCCCAGTAATCAGACCTGTTTGGTCATGAACGCAATCCAGCTGGCTGCGGCTTTACGCGTGTACTGGCGTCTGAGGGACGCTCTGTACACGCCCACGTTCTCCGGATATCTGGCAATAATTGGGCGTCTCTCTACCTGCCTGTGAGTCGATGCTTGAACCTTCATAAATTGACACTGGGGGTACCTGAATGGCCGGCTTTTGACGTCAGGGTGCGTAAAGAGAGATACAATCGCACTCACCTTCGTGTCCCCGGGTGCCACATGGGGGAAACGTGTTTAGGTCGTGACCGGCCGGATGCAGAACCCTATCGCCCACGCCGCTTGCACAGTGGGACAAGGACCACCACGCATTCATGTCGAGGTCTCCATCGTACGATATGGCATACAACTGCGCGCGCCCGCAGTCCGCACTGAGTCAGAAAGAACAAAACAAAAAACGGGACGTCTGCATCGTGGTGAAAAATGTATGTACAAGTATACGTATACGCGCCAGTGTTCGTTACGGCTTCCTTCCACGCTCCTTCCTTTGTCGATTGTCCGTTACCCGTGCGTGTGCACATGGTGGGCGTGGACGACGAGCTCTGCATCGACTCAACGCACGTGACGAAACTGACCGCACTCTTACGCGTCGTCGATGAGCTTGTCCTCCGCAGGCGCCTCCGGCTTGGCGTCCTCGGTCGCCTTCCGTGCCTTCCGCCCGTAGAACTCGGCGATAATCTTGGGGCTGATGCGGTTGAGCTGCTCCTTGGGGAAGATGCGCAGCAGAGACCAGGCCAGGTCGAGCGAGTCGAAGATGGACCGGCTCTCGTACGCACCTGCATACCCGATCGCATGACGCGCCCATAGGCACACACACGGACGATAAGGAAGCACAAGGTCAGGGTGAGGAGGCAACGAGGGCGAGGAGGACGGAGGTTACGTACCCTGACCCACGAACTGCCTCTCGAACTTGTCGAGGAACTCCAGTGCGAGCTTGTCTTCTGGTGAAAGGGCCTCCTCACCAACGACGGCCTTCATGGCCGCCGCGTCACGTCCGATGGCGTACTTCGCATACTGCGTGCGATAATATGCATGTCAGCAGACCGCAACACGACTCTCATGCACGCATACCCACCAGCTGGTTGGAAACATCACCATGGTCTTTCCGCGTCAACTTCTCGCCGATGGCGCTCTTCATGAGACGGGACAGCGACGGCAGGACGTTGATCGGTGGGTATATTTGCCTGTTGTGCAGCTGACGATCGACGAAGATCTGGCCCTCAGTGATATACCCGGTGAGATCGGGAATGGGGTGGGTGATATCTACAAAGTCAGCACCACGAGCAATAGAAGCATCCAACAGACATCAGCGGTTTCGATTGTGCTTCAGTACCTTTAATGAGTGCATGACCAGGATAGGAACGCACCGTCATTGGGCATGGTGAGGATAGGGATCTGGGTGATCGAACCATTGCGACCCTCCACGCGACCAGCACGTTCATAGATCGTGGACAAGTCCGTGTACATGTAACCAGGGTATCCGCGACGACCAGGGACTTCTTCACGTGCCGCTGACACCTACACTCAACAAGCACTGTGAGTGCCCTGTACCTCCAGATATGCAATAAGTGCGCATATAGACAACTTGCCTCACGAAGTGCGTCTGCGTACGAAGTCATGTCCGTCAAGATAACGAGAACATGCTTCTCGAGCTGGTAGGCATAGTACTCCGCAGTGGTAAGCGCGAGACGGGGAGTGATGATACGCTCAATCGTGGGGTCGTTCGCAAGGTTGAAGAAGAGCGTGACGCGATCCAGACTTCCGTTCTCCTCAAAGTCCTGCTTGAAAAAGCGAGCCGTCTCCATGTTGACACCCATGGCGGCGAAGACCACAGAGAAGTTGTCCTCATGACCATCGTGCACATCCTTCGTGGGGCCCTTCACCAAGCCTGCTTGCCGTACAATTTGCGCAGCAATCTATAGAACACAGAGGTCAGAAACTCTGATTATGAGCTGCGAAGTCGCTGCGCACCTCGTTGTGTGGAAGACCGGCGGCGGAGAAGATGGGAATCTTCTGCCCTCGCGCAATGGAGTTCATGACATCAATGGTAGAGATACCAGTCTGGATCATCTCCTCGGGGTATATACGAGAGTAAGGGTTGATGGGAGAGCCTAGGAGCGGGATATAAAGACAGGGCAGACGGAACGCGGTGGTGAACTCTGCGTACCGTTGATGTCAAGGTAGTCCTCTGCAAAGACCTTCGGACCGTTGTCAATGGGTTGTCCTGAACCGTTGAAGATACGCCCAAGCATGTCCTCCGCTACAGGAAGCTTCATGCTACTGCCGGTGAACTCCACATGGGTCGCCTTCACGTCTACACCAGACGTCCCCTCAAAGACCTGCACAATCGCCTTCTTGCCCTGGACTTCGAGGACTTGTCCGCCACGTTTCGTGCCATCCGGAAGCGTCAATTGAACAATCTCGTTGTAGGAAGGAAACTGCGGCGCCTGTTTAGTATCCAAACGGTCGCATCTACAGCACCGGAACGTACCTTGACATTGTCCAGCACAACCAACGGCCTACATTAATTGCAATCAGCAGCGTCCATACGTGTTATGCGAGCCTCGTTACCCGTTAACTGCTGAGACTGTCCGGTAATCTGCACGACTGCACTTAGCATCTCACCGCGACAGTACCAGGACGCCGGCGTACTCACCAAGGTGGGGTTTGACAGTGTATTCACGCGTTACAGCGGCAGCGTTGATGGCTGCAAGCTCGCGATCGCTGATACGTGGACTCGCAACCATCGTGAAGGTCGTCAGTGGTGGTGGAAGGAGGAAGGGCAATAGTTGAGGCCTCTCGCAATGCAGTGACGTCCGCCCAGCGGTTACGGACCATTAGGCGCTCATGTGCGCGATGATACCGTCTTTCCCACGGTTACTCCTACTTATGTTGCGCTCAGGTACGGAGGCACTAGCTACACAACATAACGGAATTTGTAAGAGGCCGATATAATACACTGTTGCCCCCCTCTAGTCCGACCCACGAGCACTTTTCAGAAGGTCAACACAACGCTTCGCCGCATCCTCCACCATACTTTTGTCGGTCGATGACCTATTCGCGACTCGTGAATTAGACATCATGATCCTACGGGAGCAAGTAGGACTTACCACTCAGTTTCGAGCAAAATTTCTTCGACATCATCGGTTTCCATCCCGGTATCCTTGCTCGAGAGGACCAGGTACAGATACTCTGCGGTATCCGCGCGGACACGGGGATATTGATGCGCTAGGAATTGATACAATTGGGAGATGGCCACATCCTGTAGCGCCGTTAGCGGCAAGAGGTTGATGAGACTGCCGGACGTTAGCATTGGTCGCTTTGTACAGAGGAATATGCGTTCACCATCGCATAGACACATTGATACGCTGAGGGTTCTTCAAGCGCGACGCATTCCTTGACACAAGGGTGAGGAGATCGCGAAGCCTTTATAATTGACAGATCAGCCACAATGCCATGTGGAGGAAACACAACGCACGTTTTCAGGCCTTCCGGATCTTGTGGCAGGTCCTCGAAAGCATCGGCCTCCAGCAAGACATTGAACGTTTGCAGGACTGGAATCACAACATTGTTGGACGTGACGTTCTTCTGTGCTTGAGCGAGGAGATCACGAGCAAGGCCGCGTTGATCGTAATGGTCGGAAAGGTCTGTCACGATAGGCAGCCGCAGTGCATAGTTAACAAGCGCAGAAGCTACCGGTCGTTGCTGCGAGGGATTGTAAGATAAGGTGGGGTTGAGACGTCCGAGAAACGCACTGTGCTATCTGTCTTGGTACTCGTGCTAAGAATGATACCAGCAAGCAGCTGCTCGCGGTAACGCTCGATGTTCAGTAGCTGTACAGCCCGAGGGAAGAGCCAGTTGCCATCGTTCCAACCGACTGATTCTTTCTCGCTATCATGGCCGCATGTAAGCACATACACTCTCTCCATCACCCAGACGCACCTCATGAATAGGTTCTTCATCTCCGCCGCGCCTCGTATCTGCCACCGTTCTGGATCAACAGTAGCCGGGAGAGGTAACGACAGGAGGTCGAGGAAGCTCTCTCCGGCCTGCTGCCTGACGTTGTCCAACCGCTCAACGCCCTGCTTGAGGATGCCTCCTATTGCATTGTGGAATGATAGAGGAGGCAGGTAGTCGGAGAGACTCGGCAATGTGGCGGATTGCATGAATAGGGTCCTAATGAAGGAAGCCAGGCCTTTGACGCATGCCATGCGCACCCATGAGCCCACATCCCCACGTTCGTCGCTTGTATAGTCGGTCAATCCGTCCAGGAGGGCGTCCGTCATGTTGCAAACCATAGCGGCTGGAAGTTCTAAGACGGTGTCAATGATGGAATCACAGTTGATATGCGCATGCCACTAACTCTCATTCAGCTTCTCTGAGACATTGCTGAGAATCTGTGGCATTGAGCTGAAGGCATTACGTCTTGCCTCCACATTCGAGCTGCCGCCATTCTGCATACGCGTTTAGAGTGGAACCGCGAAATGCATGCGGTAGTTGTGGGTACACGTATGTAGACGCCTCACCTTGCGGTCTACCATGCGCAGCAAGCAATGGACAGCCTTCTCAATACCGTGCGGATGCGCTAGGTAGTCCAATACGCCGAGGACCCTGGCCAAGCTCTGCTGCATTTGTTCGTTACCTGGCTCAAAGTCCCTGATCAAGCGATCCACCACGGCGGAGCAGTCTACAAGGCGGCTGACAGCCGCGAGGGCAGCCGCAGCCGCTTCTTGCACAGAGGTGCTCTTGCTCTTCAGGCCAGAGTCTACAACTTGTCGCCAGTGGGGCACGGCGCTTTGCGCGTGTTGTGTCTCAGGGAGCGAGATCGCTGCTGCAATGAACTGACATGCGGCCTCCGCGATGAGCTCCTGTCGCGCAGACTGGATCATAGAGAGGGGCACAAGGGAGAGATATGCGAAGACCTGATCGCCGCATGAGTGACGGACGCCTAACGGAGGCGAGATCGGCAAACCTTGCGACGCTCGGATTCCAAGACCTGGGAGTCGGGTGAGCGGTGATAGGCTGCGGCAAGCTCTGTCAAAGCGAGGAGTGCGCCGTGCACGTCTCCCGCATCGGGAACTTTGAGGAGCTTGGCCTGGGAGAGGCGATGTTAGACGCAAGTGAGTTATTATGTTGGATTATGCCTACCGCACGAGCAGCGGCGTCGGGTCCTAACTGAACTAGGTTCAGTTCGCAGATCGCACAGAGAGACTGTGCACCGATTTGCCGCATGGCAGGATCCCAGTGTCGGAGCGTGACAGACAAGAGGTGGTCGATCAAGAAGGGACGATACTCGTCATGCCTAGGCGCAAGTCAGTTGCAAACACTCGAGAGCTGGTCGTGCAGGAAGCGTACTCAGCAACCTCAGGCGCAGCTACGAGGAATGCGTTTCTACGGATACCGATTGCGTAGAAGTCCGTCTTCCTCAGGACATCGATGCCGTGAGGGAAGAGACTCTGCCGAACTGTTTTAGCCTCGCACTTCCCGCGTACGGGCCATACGCTTACCGTCCGGCCAACATACTCCTGGAACGCAGCACTCGCTGCTCGACGGATGTGGATTTCCCGATCGAAGAGCGACACGGTGACGAGGTGCCGAGCCAGGTCGATCGCATGAGGTTTCAGCGCCTCGATGCTCTGCGCACGGGCGAGCGACCACAGGACGTAGGACGCAGCGTCGCGTACATTCGAGCCGATCGAGTGGGCCCCTTTGCGGATGTCAAAGTACAACGCCTGTTGCTATGTTAGGGTGTGTCGTCTATCCACGTTGGTGCCATGACGCACCTTGGACAACCAGCGGATGAGCTCCGCGAGCCGCTCGTCAGGGATCAACCCGCGGCGCGCCATTTCGGCGCATGCCAAGCATGCACCGTGCCATGTGCTTTCCGCAACGCTTGGCATGTCGTAGATGCTCGCCACCGCGGCGGAGTGGATGGAAAATAGGTGAAGGACTTGCTCGAGGACTTGTTCCGCGAAGTCCGGAGGCAGCCTTTCGCAGATCCTAGCAATGCCTTTGGCTGCAGAGTATCGCACGATAGTATCCTGAGCGAGCAAGGAGGTACTTTGAGTTCCCCGGTATATCCGTATGCCAGATAAGTCGCACCTTGTCACGCAAAGCCTTCAGGAGCTCTTCCAGTACTGTCTCCACTTCCTCAGGTACGTCGATATCATCCTCAATCGCGACCTCCGTCCCTGCCCAAGTCTCCGATACCAACGTGCGACCTGAGGGATTGGATTAGACATGTATCAGAGTGCGTCGAGGCACCATCCGAACGATTACCTTTGGCGCGAAGCCTCCGTGTCTGTGCAGGGAGAAGTCGGATTGCAACCCTGGCAACAAGCTTCGCATGCAGCTTCCGGATAACAGTGTTTCCGGTGAGGGTATCGTTGCGATCGAGAGCTTGAGCAACCTCGAGGAATGCATCCTTATGCATTTGCACTTGCTGGGCGGAGCCAAGCTTCGCCACCTCGCAAATCACTCGTAAGATCCCCATTGCCTATGGACAGTGTATCGATGTTAGCCCGAGAACCTAGTTGGGACAATCCGGAAACCTACCAGAAACGGATCCGAAAGTCCAGTGATGGTTGATTGTGCATACGAAAGGAAGTCGGGCAACCTGCCTGTCATATCTTTCCTAATGCTAGTTAGCTTCTTGTTACCAGTTTGTCTGCTTTTGTGGAGCACATACCTCATGTATAGTCGCGAGAGGAGAATGGCTGCGCCTTCGCGATCCACACCGGCTTTGCCGAGCATCGATTTCCCTACAGCCTCAATTCTTGAAGCCGTCTCGCCGGCATGCCCAACCTCGTCAAACTGCTCCAGATCGAATGGAATCATGCACACAAGAGAAAGCCAAAGCAGGAAAGCGTAGCGGACAGGCCATTGGATGCTGTCGTTCGCTGGGCTGTTCGGGGCGCTGATGTAGTTAAGCACTACATCGAGATCGGCAATCTCGTGAGGGAAGAATCTGGCTAGGAGATGTTCAATATCATGGCACTCCTGCGATCTGTGTGACGTACTGATGGTCTTATACCCTCTGAACTTGATGAATGTATACAGGAGCAAGGAGAGCCGGTGGAGCCTCATTTGCACAACCGGTACAGAGCTACTGCTCACAAACTTCTTTGCATGAGCTTTGAGCGTTTCCACGACCGGCGCGAAGAGCTGCTCCAGGTACGGATCGAGCAGATATGGCTGCTCTTGATATTTGTCGAACTGGGCGAGGGGAAGCTCAGCGATA
Source organism: Cubamyces sp. BRFM 1775 (assembly GCA_022385745.1). Lineage (NCBI taxonomy): Eukaryota > Fungi > Basidiomycota > Agaricomycetes > Polyporales > Polyporaceae > Cubamyces > Cubamyces sp. BRFM 1775. The sequence goes on along the minus strand of MU278461.1, from coordinate 535,387 downwards.
GGATAGCGACGATGTATAGTTGACCTACAATAAGAGTCTGTTTCCTGAGCAAAATTGCTTCGGCCCTGTGGTCATCTCCTGTAGCCTCTGAGTACAGATCCACCGCAAGGAAGCGATCTCTGTTGGCAACGAATTCCTCGTAGTCTTCGAAAGTGGCATACAGCTTCCTGTCGTCGTCCCTGTCCGCGTTTTCAGTTGTGCCCTCCATGGCTCGAGAGTGCGTTTCGGAAGGCACTCCTTCGTAGACCACCCGGCAGTGGTTTAAGGCTGATGCGTTTACGAACCGGCGGAATCCTATGGCGTACTACCAGTCGTCCGCCTAAGTCGCGCATCAATCCCAATTTGGCAGTCGTAGTGGTTCAGCATAAGCGCCAAGGACATATGATCATAGTGTTTACTAGCCTAGCGCTCAGAGTCCATACTATGTGAGAACCAACAGCGTGTGTATAGAATACGACGCCTCAAATCTCTAAGGAAAAACGACCAAGAACAAATTAAAACGCCAATCACCGAGCTGTCCAACCACTATGCCCGGCCTAACTCCAAGCAACTCCGTCTATCCAGTGCCAGTGTGAGCACGCGATCATTTCACTGGGAGAAATCTCCCGAGAAGATCCCGTGGCCCTTGTTGAAGCTCAGGCTCCCCGTGGACTTGCCTGTGATAGAAGTAGTCAATCTCAAGCCCACTTTACTTGTTACCGCTAGTGGCTGTTACTCACCGACGTACTAATAACACACAAGGGGTACCATGAGCGTTGTATACGAGCCGAGATAATCCAATGCGACTCACCACGGCGTACTTGTGGTCCTTGGGATCATAGAAGAAGATGATCATGAACTTCAAGATGGGGATACCGGGGATGGAGAACCCGTCGATGGCAACGAACTTGCAGCCATAGGGCTGGTTGCTGTTGACGAGGACACCCTTCGACGAGTGGTTCCATCCGTCTGCGAATGAATGTAGTCAGCCCGATTGCGACGCACGAAATCGTTCCCTGAAGGATCCTTACCAGCGCTGGTTCCGGTGAAGAACTCGCGGATGGAGCGACCGGATCCCTTGGAAAGCTCGACCGCGCAGTGAGCCAAGGTGAAGTTGGCTGAGACGATGTGGGTGGCAGTAAGCTCGGCGTCGGCGCCGTCGTTGTCGGCCTCGAGGAGATGTTTGGCGATCTGCTCGTCAGTGAGCTCTTCGGAAGCACCGTCGATCTTAGAGCCCACGAGAAGCCCGTTGAGTAGCTCAACGAACTCCTGCTCGTTCTGGGGGGTAGTGACAGTGTATGGCATGGCGGATTCGGTGAATAGTTTGCAAGGAGTGTTGCGATGGGAGGTGTGCTTTGGTTGTGAGAGGTGATGCGATGTGATGAGAGAGATACTCGTCGGAAAGCTGCCTTATAAACCGTTGGACACCGGGTTCGTGCAAATATACACAATCTCACTACTTTTGCTCGCGACACCCTTCGGACGTACGAACTCTCGCAGAATCGAGAATTGTTCCAAGCCGCCCACCGGCGTCGCCCTGAGTGAATCTCCGAGTCAGGGTCTGTAGCATCCTCGCTTGATTCTGACCCCTCCGGAGAGGTACACCTTGCGGACTGGAATGGCAGCCGCACCTTAGCGACAGTCTAGGTAGATGTCTGAGCGACGGCCGGTGTACGTAAGAGGTTGCAGTTGCTTCTCAACTCGCAGTCTATGGCGAACAAGAGTGCGACGGCTGTCAGAGACACCTCTCAGTTCCAAACTTCGCACTCTCCTCCAGGAATCAGGACATGTTCATGCCACGGTAGGTCTGCTACGAACCTGGGTGCAGACAAGCAGGTACGATGGGGCGTTCAGTACTCTGCGCTGGGATGCGAGTGTGTACTCAAGCTAACAGCTCGTGACAACGAAGGAATCGTGTATTGAATACTGGCTTAGCGTGGCATCCTGACGTCTCGCTACGCACCGGAGATTCGGCGTAGTATATGTCCGGTGCCTCTGTCAAGTATAACCAACAAGTGGACCTGTCAAAGCAGTGTGTCAAGTGAAGAGTAACAGAGGACTATAGATAGATACTAACGTGATGATTGAACGTGGTTTAGGGGCGACTAGGGAGCGTACCGAATGCCTAGCGCTCTTACACAAGATTGCAAAGTAGTAGCACGTCACGCGTCAACACTAGGCGCGGCCGTCTTGTACAGCAATACAAATTATGAGTATACTTGAGTCGACGTGACAGACGTACGACGTCGAGCCACCTACATTTCTATACCACGCTGGAGGCACATCTCAGTGCCTGTATCGGAAGGATATAGGGCCGGAATCCACTTGCCATTGAACGTAGTCTATACGAAACAGGGACCTAACAAATCTTGTAGCGCCAGCAAGTGTGGTCTAGAACGGTACGGCTGCCTTTGTCCATGATCCTGGGCGTCTTTAGCCACTTGGAGACACAAGTTCCGTGAATCGTGAGTTGAAGGGTAGCACGTATCTTGGTTGAACGGGGCGCAATGGAGTACCTGGACGCTCCCAGGTGAGCTGTATCAGTGACGGTCTAATGAGCGATCCTGTGTTGAGGAATGTTTTGAGTCATGCGAGATCAGTTATTACTTTTTACTTCAGTAACCAGTTGCACGGAAAACAACGTGGTGGTAGGACACAAGTCCAAGTCCGAAGAAATCGGAGCAGTGCCGCTGCTTTACAGTATGGGCGCCTAATGCACCACAACGTCATCTGGCATCAAGCAACGCCGCGGCTAACTCAATACGCAGGCTGGTCCTCTCTCCCCTTGGCGGACTTGGCCTTCTCGCTTTCCTGGCTACCCTCCAGTCTATTTTTCTGCTTCGCTTCGCGTATGAGCACAGCTCCCCATATCTCGCTTGCCTCTGAGGATGTCGTCAAGAAAGACGATAATCATAACCACCGAAGGAGGTTCATTGGGCCTATGCCAGCCGCAATCCTCCCTCAATCAGATGGCAAGCGTCGGAAACGCAAGGGGACGCTCTTTCGAGGTCGAGGAGACCCTAACAGCAGCAGTGATGACGACGACTCTAGCAGCTTGTCCGATGTCATTCACAGACACGCGTTACAGTTCTTTCTCAGGCATGGAGGCAAACAGGAGAACTGGGGCGAGAGCCAAGCCAAGAGCGTGCGTGCAGAGATGCGGCGGCGTTGGAGGGAGAGCGATTGGGGTCGCGCACGTAGGCAGCAGCGCAGTACTGGCACTACGTCTAAATGGGTCGGCAGTTCCTTCGACGTCGGCGTATTTCTCGGCGTAAACATCCTGGACGAGAGCATCGGCGCAGCAAATCAAGACGGATCAACGTCGTCCGCGACTTCCCCTCAGTCTCTCTTGCCCGAAATCAGCGTAGCTACGGTTGCGCCCTCAGCAGCTGCAGAGACGTTTGTGACCGCTCATTCTCATCTCAGCACGTCTGCGAACGAAGAGCCCGGACCTTCGACGTTAACCCCAAACGTTTCTCGGGATGTTGACTCTGTCAGGCCGCCAAGCCCAAGCTCGTCCACAGCACTACTCGCTTCCACAAGGTCACAGACCGAACTCGATCCTCGACGTCCGCGCCCTTCCGAAGCGCAGGCGTCCAACGCGGCTATCCCACCCTCTTCCGTCGCGCGTACGAATGGGCATGCCATACCGCCTCCTCTAGAGACTCCCGAACAACGTAAGAAGGGCAAAACTAAGGGGAAGGATGTCCATGTTCACTACGAGGAGCCCCCCGCACCTCCATCCGAAGTGCTCGCTCGCAGAGGAAGTGCTGTCGAAGAAACAAGTGCAGGCGCGTCCGCGCAAGCTACTGCCGAGAACCAGGTCAAATGGGGAGACGTTATCATGAGAGGTGCGCTCTTCAGCGTTTTTTTGAACAATCAAGGACCGACGCTATTGCTCGTAGATCGTATGCTTGTGCGGGTCTCGTACACAGAAGACGGCGTCCCTCCGACCTTTGACGAATCTCAGAATCGCGTAACGCGCCATTTGGAGAACGATGGTTGGGTCGAATATATCGTCGCGTGGCGGAAGGACCGACTCGAGCTCTACGCGGACCATGTAAGTTGGATTTTTGACAACCTATGCATGCGGCGAGCTGAACATGTATACTTTTAGCATACACCCGGTAGGGAGTGGTTGACCGGCCACAAGAAATTGGTGTATGTTGTGCCATTAGGCAACCCCACGACAAGCCTCTCGCTGTATTCCTTCGTGGACCTCACCTTCTGTCTGACCTGTCCACCTGCGCGGCTCAAGCTCGATAGTAAACGCCATCGTCATTTCCTTGGGAGTTCGAGGGGAACCAACATATTCGTGTTCAAGGTAAAATGCCGATCACGGGCCGTTGACTGGATGTGGCAGCTCTGGTATTATTATTTTGCCATCTCCCCGCCGCGTTCCATTCGTTGACTTATTGTGCCATACCTAGGCGTCATCTCGGAGGCCAACTTCCACCTTACATCGACATCCGCAGCCCCACGCTAGACACAAGGGTCAGTATCGACGTGCCTGGGTACGACACCGCGGACCTGGAAGCCGCTTACTCCGTCTTCACCCGTGACAACATACTCGGTCTGTGCGAGAAGTACCTACGCACCGTGCCCGAGTTCCGCGCGCTCATGGAGCGTGAGCACGCTGAAGGCGCGACCTTCGAGCTCGCTTGGCGCCTCGACACCAACCTCGACTGGGTATGGCGCGCTTCCGACGTCATGAACAAGGAGAGGAAATGGTCCATTCTGTGTGGCCTTGCGCTCTCTCAAGCAGGCAGACCCGCACATCTGGAGTTCAGACGGAAACGCCATGTGTCGACGCGTCTGCACATGCGCGACGGGACGAGGCTCGACGAGCCGCCTGCCGTGGAGGGATTCCTGGACCGCATCAGGCCGAACTCGCAGCTCAAGCAGTCGTTGTACTTGGTCACGCACGACGGATACCTCTTTGCCTTGAACCCTGCTCGCGCGCACCCGCCCCCGACCCCAGGGGCACCAGAGCCCGCCTCTGTGTTCCCAGGGAGCGACAGTGGCAGCGACTCGACTCAGCACGGCGATACACGACGCCGGGCAGAAGCGCGTCGGGGGCAGCTGCAGATACTCGAGGCCACGGGTGTATCTGATCTGCGCAACATCGTCGTTGTCCGACGTGCGTTCCAGCTGATACCAAAGCAGATGGAACGAGTGGACGTACAGCAGGGTGCTGACTGGGAGGACTCGGAGGATTTCTGGGCGCATGCGGAGAGGAGCGAGAGCGACGATGAGGACGCGGGCGGAGAAGCTGGGCTTGCCAATGCGCGGGACAAGACGCGGTTGCGGATGAGGCGGTCGTTCGAGCTCGTGCTTACATCCGGACGTGTCGTCAGATTCGAGGTGCGTAATTCACACATCGTTTCAGCGTCCTTGAACACGGCTCACTGTTGCCCAAAGGCGTACTCGTGCACGACTGCGCTGGAATGGATCGTGCGCCTCCGGCCCCTGATCTCATACTGGAAGAAGCGTCACCAATACGACGCCCGGCTCGAGATGGACATCGCGCACCTGAGCACGGGCCGTCCGCGCATCACACCGCAACACATGAAGGACGACTACGAGCATGGCTATGGCCACGGGCATCGACATGACACAGCGGCGGTCGTCCAGCCGAACGGCGACGCTGCGCTGCCCGACCTCGATCACTTCTACAACTGGTGTGTCCTAGATGGGTGTCGGCCGATCCTGAAGTGTGGGCGACTGTACGGGCGGAAGGGCTGGTGGGGCCAATACAAGTGAGTTCCCCTCGGAGCTCTTCGATCGACATGGCTTAGGTCATATACGGCAGACACGTCCAATTGGTTCTCATATCTGGCCACCTGGTGCAATTCCACATCACTGGGCGCACCTCCCTGCATCATCGCAGGGACAAAGTGATACCCCTCCTCGACGCATACGTCTGCTCCGGCTACTTCGCTGCCCAGTACCTACCCGACGGGCAATACGACGCGAACGCGCCCGCCGTCGCACGGCGATACCAGGACGGACTCGAGACGGACGACAGCGAGGAGGACACGCTGTTCGTCATCTGGTATCGCGTCCCTAAAGGCCTTGCGGCCGGCGTCCGGCGCAACAACGCTGGGGCAGACATCCCACCATTGACAGCGAAGCGGAAGGTTGCGGTGTTCCGGACGAGGAGTAAACTGGAAAGGGACGCGTGGGTGTGGGCGATTAATGCCGAGCTCGAGAAGGTGGTCAGGGCGTCAAGGATCCGCGAGGAGGCAGTGAGGAGTGCGGGCGAGTTGATCAGTACATGAGCCTGGATCTTAGGAGGTAGGCCAGGACGCTGGATGCTCCTTCTTGAGCTGGACTTCGGTGGACGAGAGCAGTTTCTTGGACATTTGCGGCTATTTACTTACGATGCTTCATCTTCATACCCTATTCAGATGCTTACTGCTTTACGGTATACCCCTTCTGGTGATACTAGTATCCGTGTATAATGTACGTGTGTAGGGACAGCGATGGAAGACAGGTACTCGCATATTGCGAGGTAGGACGCATCAGAGAGTGCATCCTCCAGGTCATGGCTGCTGCTTGGGACGTTTGACTGTAGCAATTGCGCTTCAGAACCGTGTGCATTAGAAGCGTGAGACAACACACCTCCGTATTTGCTACGAGCAGTTACTCGTCCAACCACACCGCTGAAATCGAGGGTTCCACGGACAACCTTGTAGCTGCAATTACGGCCTTGTCAGGCTCAGCCACAGCTGGAAGCAGTGACTTGACGTACCGAACACCGGGAAGATCCTGTGTACGCCCACCACGGACAAGGACGACACTGTGCTCCTGCAAGTTGTGGCCCTCGCCAGGAATGTATGCTTGCACGGTCTTTCCCGTCGAGAGCTTCACCCTGGCGACCTTCCGCTTAGCGGAGTTGGGCTTCTTGGGCTTCGCGATGAAAATCTGGCTGACGACGCCCTTTTTCTGCGTGTTGCCCTCCAGCAGAGGGGATTTGGACGGCTTGACCTTCCGTGGCGGCTTTCGCCGCATAGCCTGGTTCAAGGTGGCAGGAGCGGGCAATGACGGGTGGAAAGCGCGAGAGAAAGAAGGCGCGAAACGGGCCAAGCTAGGAGAGACGGTGCGCTGGATGAGAGATGAGGCCGACCATGGTCGCGCGAGCTGGGCAGACAGCCTGAAAGCAGAGAACATGGCGGCAGCGACTGGACTGGCACCAGCAGTACTGAGCTTGGCCGAGTCCTCCGAGTCGATTTCCTTGTCACAGCGCAGGCCCGTGGGCGCTTCGTGCTCTGGCGCGGTGGCGCCTGCCCTAAACATGTCACGCTCGCGTCCAGTCGCGAGTACAGAGACGCGTCTCGCGCTTCATTCGCCTTGTCCCGCATTCGTCGCGCATCGTCCGCCTTTATTCACCAGCTTGACCCAACAATGCCCGTTGCTGGATCCTCTCGCGCACCAAAGCGGCATAGAAGAGCCCCCTCTTCTGATATCGAGGAAGACGGTCCCAGTCAAGCGCCACAGCAGCAACAACAGGAGGACGTAGAGATGGACGACGAGGAACAGCCGCGCCGTTCCAAGAAGAGCTCCAAGAAGGAGAAGAAACGGGCAGAACAAGACTCTGATGCTGAAGATGTAGATGAGGTTGAAGAAGACATTCCCTTGCCAGAGGTGAAGGACTATCCCGTGGACAAGAACCAAGCGACCAAACTACGCGGCATGGCTCAGGATTGGGCCATGTTGCGCGAGAAGGTGCACTTGCCAGGATACAACTTTATCAGGGAAGTCGCCGCATCTGTGGCCGAATTCACAGAAGGGGAGAAGGGAGAGAAAGTCAGTATACCGGTCTGTTCGTTGTCCTATGTGAGGTTTGACGGGATCTTGTAGGCCATGACTCAAATTGATACCCTTATGCGCGATCTCCTGGACACCGAGTACGAGCTCACCGCACATGAGAAAACTCTAGACGGATTATTTCAACAAGTATCTCGTAATGAGAATATAGTACGCTCTGCTCCAAAGTCGAGCGAACGCAGCTTGCTCACCCACCACAAGGAAGGTCTTTTGGAAGTGTATGAGAATGGCGTACAAGAACATCTAGGGGCGTATCAGCAGAAGACTGCACGGCAGAAATACGCGAAGAGCGACCACTACCAGAAGTTTAAGCAAGCCATCTACGTCAGCGAAAAACATTCGGTGCCATGTACATACTGCTCACGCTTCGCATTCCTTGTAGGAGGTACAACATCCAGACGAGGCGATGCCACCACTGACAGATCTCATTCCCCGAGGTATGAGCTGCTGTTCTCGCCCTCCAACATATCTAACATCCTATGCAGAAGAGGGTGATGACAGTGATGACGATGATGACGTCCAAATCGGTGGTATCACTCAGGACTACAAGTGTCCGCTATCTCTCACCATTCTCGTCGATCCGCTCACTTCGTGAGTGTTTACCATCCTCATCTCACGGTAACGTCTGTTCTGACAATCTCATAGGAAGGTGTGCGGACACTCGTACTCCGCCGCAGCGATACGCGAGTATCTGGGCAACAGTCGCAACCGACAGAAGGAATGTCCTGCGACGGGTTGCAAAAAGCAAATCTCTCTGGCTGTCCTCGAGCTCAACAATGACCTCGCCAAGCGCGCGAAGGCGGCGGCTCGTCGTGAACGCGCAAGGGAGGAGCACAGCGGGGATGAAGAGGTTATCGAGTGAGCTGGTCTCTACTCTACAACCGCATATTCGGCCGCCTTCAGTAGATGGTCATATCTTCTACTGGCACCTATCATTGCTACCACTGTGCTCGGAGCGATACATCTTACTGTATATATGTAATGAGTAGTGTATATTGCCTTTATGTTTGTGTTTTACTTGTCTGCGCTCTTCGGACTACGGCCGAAGCAAGTATCGGTACCGGTACTACTAGTACAGTCCTGTAGTTCGCGGCAACTTTGAGCTTCACCGCAATGAGTGTGATGGTTGTGACACGTTGTGACATGCTACAGTAATTCTTTCGGGTACAAGCGCCCGCTACCTCAGTTTCGTTAGACGCCCGATCGAGTGACAACGTCCTGTCCTTCTTCCGTTTCGTCCTCCTGAGCCGTACTCTCCCTACCGCGTACGGCCATCCTAGACATGCTTTCTTCACTTCCTGTGCGGACCTCTCGCGCTTTGTGCTCTCTCCCGTCAGTGTGCCGCCGCACGCTCGCGACACACGTCCCGGCTCCGACTGCTTCTGGGCTGCCCTCAACAGACGCAGCTGGCTCGAGCACTGCGAACGGATATGGCACGGAGGACGGACCGCTGCGGCCTCATTTGGGCATCCAGGTGAACCCGAACCACGGCCTGTACGCGTTCTTCCGGAGGAAGGAGGAGGACGGGAAGGTGTCGTATGACACTGTTGAGCGCGTTGACATTTCCAAGGACAAGAGCGGTGCGTTCTACATGCGTTGTGGTCGTCTCTGCCTCGCAGGCGGGGCGACTCGGTATGAGTATGCGGAGATGCTGACGAGGGATGCTGATGGTGCGTGAACAGGTCGTGCGTGGACGGCGGCAGAACTGAGGCGGAAGAGCTTCAAGGACCTGCACACGCTGTGGTACGTCGTCCTCCGTGAGCGGAACTTGCTCGCGACGCAGCAAGCCGAAGCTAGGCGGCTGGGTACGAACGAGCAGACACTCAACTTGTGGACGAAGGCATACAGGGTACGTGGTTTTACTTATAGCGACGATGTCCCCCACTCTACCGACTCGTCTCCGCCCTGCTTTCACTATGCATCACTTGCCGTTGCATCTGCTAGCATTTCATTCGTTCCCCGCCTTTCCTCGTCCTCATGACGGTTTGCCCACCCGCACGCGTGCTGACCGTATACTCCGACAGTGTCGCAAAACCATGGCTCGCATCAAATATGTGATTAACGAGCGCCGCATCGCGTACGAGGGTGCCCTCAAGATCCACAACGAGCAGCGCGAGAAAATTCTCAAGCAGGAGGAGAGCGAGCGTGCGGCCGCTGAGGCGCAGGCCGCGCACGAGGTGGAGAAGGAGCCGAAGGTCAAGCGGAGGGAGCGTGAGGCGGCGGATGTCGCGGCGGAGGGCTTGTTCGAGACTGTCCCTGAGGAGGTCAAGGCTTAACTTAATCCATGCTAATTTTCTCGGCTTCCGCGAGGTACGACTGGTGCGTTGTGGCTCGTCTGACAGAGATTGGTATCGTATATGACGGTATATGAGTCTCCCATTGGCGTCTGAGATTGCAGAGGTTATATACAGATCAAGACGAAGACACATACATTATGAGCATGCTCACGCATACACGATTCGAGGAGTATACGTACGGGTCATGAAGTGGACGATGTTCCCGCACTCGCTGCATCTCTTGCTCCTTCCCGCCTGCCCCCGTTCTTCTCTCCCCACTGCACCATGTCGCTGCTGACCCAGCAGTCTCGCACCTTCGGGTCCTCGTACATTTCTATCTGCCGCCTTCCACGGCGCAACAAATGCTCGATAGTTGCAACGTCTCGAGGAGAGACCGCTACCGCCTGTGTCTTGAATGAATAGCGGACGAACAGCCGGAATTTGGGCTGCGCTGCGGGAGGCTTGGAATTCACCATCCGCAGAGCTCTACAAGGTTCCAACATCAATTGATCCTCGCACGGGGGAGCCTGAGGAAGGGAGTGACTGACCTGCGATATAGAGAGAGAACCTCCCGTTGTAGTCCTGAGCGTCTCAATGACATGGTTGTTTGTCCACTTGGCTACTAGATGTTTCGGACGCTACGAGGCGGATATAGCCATGAAATGTGGTTCGAAAGCTGGTAGAAGGTGCATCTGCATAAGGACGAGACCCGAAGGCGGTCAAGGTCGGCGTTGTGCCCCGACTCCGAGGCTTTCGGAGTTCACGAAGAGTCACGCTGCAACACGTCGTGACTCTCCGCGTTGTCACGATTTACGCGTCATTTCTCCGTCACGGCATCCGCCTCGTTCTTGCCTCCACCTCCGAGTCGACTGTGCAGCTATACTGGTTCTTCCGCTCTCCGAGCTACTGCTGCTGCGCTCACCCGCCTTGACTGGGCTACTGGCTGAAGCTCTCTGCTCTAGGAGTCTCCGTTCTGCGTCATGTTACGGCAATTCTCCAAGGCATTGCCACGCCACGGCTCGCGGCTCTCAGGACGCGTCCCTTCCAGAGCTATGGCGACGGAGGCCGCTCCGCCTGAGGCTGGCCTGTCTGACCCTACCGCGTACTGCAGGGATTTGGTGCGGAAACGCGACTACGAGAGCTACCTGATTGGGTCTTTCTATCCTCGGCATATCCAAGGGGCTTTCTTCGCTCTCCGTGCGTTCTATGTGAGTGACTGAATTCCGTGCGCTGGCCCCTTCCGTGTTCCGCGTTGCTGTTCTGTGTGGAGCGGAGCAAGGGTGCGACGGAAAGTGGTGTGTTGCCGCGAGGTGCACCACTCCGTTACTGTATCCCGGGATGCCCAGAATAGTGTTGCGGTGCTACCGTTGAATGCTCAAAGCTTGTGCTCCTGCGTGAATATTCAGAGGAATTTACAAATGCGCCATTGGTTTGTTCCGTCATCAGCCCGTGCTCTGCATCGTGAAATTCGCCAAGGCAGAGCTCTGCTCGCAATTACTATGATTCTTATACAAAGGTCTGTACAGAACGCTGACGCGACTCTCCGAACTAGGTGGAACTGGCGTCCGTTCAGGATACGGTATCCAATTCCATGATTGGCAAAATGAGGATGCAGTTCTGGCGCGACGCAATCAAGGGAATCGCTGATGTACGTTCTGTCCTGCCCTGACCGCTAGCGTGGGCATGCCGATCACCATCCTGACCATGGCGGAACGTAGGGCAGACCACCACGACACCCGATCGCGCTGGCGCTATATGATGCTCAGCAGCGGGCGAACCTGCCGTCGTATCATTTGCGCAGGATCATTGATGCTAGAGTCAGTCGCTGCGTCGGATGCTGGATATGAGATTGTGGGCGCGTCAATCTGACGTGTTTCGCGCGCAGGATGCTGAGCTGCACGCTCCGACCCACCTCACGCTCGAGTCGTTGACGGCGCATGCCGAGTCGACGTCGTCCACATTCCTCTACCTGCTGCTTTCGTTGCTGAATCTGTCGTCATCATCGACACTGTCGCATGCGGCATCACATTTAGGCGTCGCGCAAGGGATCCACGTCCTCTTGCGCGCGCTTCCCTATCACGCGTCGAAGGGCAGAATGGTGATCCCAGCAGAGATCACGGCACGACATGGCGTACGCCAAGAGGACGTGTTCCGAAGGGGAGGAGATGCGGACGGGATCTCAGACGCGGTGTTTGAGTTCGCGACAGTTGCGAACGACAACCTGCTCACGGCGCGCGAGATGGTGAAGGAATCAGGCGGCGATGGCGGCAAAGTGCCACAAGTGGCCATGCCGGCTTTCCTGTACGGGGTGCGTCGTTCACAGCGCTTTTCGAGGAGGCGACCACGCGTGGAGCGGGCCGAGAGGCACGCCCGTGCTGACTGACAAGGTTGGGGCTCCTGACGTTACAGATTCCGACACGCGACTACCTCGGACGCCTTGAGGCGGTCAACTTTGACGCATTCGAGCCGTCGTTGCAGTTGCGGGACTGGAAATTGCCGTGGAGGATATGGCGAGGGTACTACAAGAGGGACTTTTGACGCCTGTGGCGGAGGTTCCGGTGGGAAGGCTCGGAAGGACGGTCTCGGTCAGAGCGGAGGATGAGCAGGGTCTAGATAGATTGGGAGGGGGCTGCGGTGGCAATACAATATACTGGACGCCATGTGGGACGGTGATAGTGTGTTGTGCGCAGTGGCCGAGGTAGGGTGCGCTACGGCCGAGGGATGTGGATGAGTGCGAACTGTAAATGCGTGTGTGTGGCTGAAGGCTAAGGCTCAGCTGGCGTCTGGAGAGGAGTTTGGCCGATCTGCCACCGGATCCGAGGGTTTGCGAGCGATTTGGAGGTCCGCCTGCCTTCCTCGTCCAAGCAGTTCGTGTGGCAGATCGCTCTTTCCCTCTTTTCTCTCTCTCTCCCTTCTCGTCCATCCCTCCTCCCCCCTCCCCTCCATTTCCCGCCCTTTCCCGCCCCCTCCCCGCCATCTGCGCCTCCCTCCCCCGCCCGCCCCTCCGCGACCCGCTCGCTCTCCGAGCCAGCACATCTCCCCTTATACCGTCTGCCTCCACCGTCAGGCACACGCTCCTAGCTACCCCACACCTCTCACAGACCCTTCTGCGCTGCTCGTTTTCGGACGCCCAGGCCGCCCCATCATACATTCCCATGGATCGTCTTTGTGGTACGTCCTGTATGCTACTCCCGCATGTGCTGCAAGCTAAGCTGGCGGGCTCCCTGTTCTAGATGAGATACTGCAGATTATCCTCAATGAGCTCAATAACCCCTCGGCTTTCACGCTCATCTCGAAGCGCCACTACCAATTCGCGCGAGACCCATATGTACGCGCGTCGTACTTTCTTGGCCGCTATGGTCGCATCCAGGCCATGTACTGGGCTCTTGGACGGGGCAAGCTACTAGACGAGAGGGTCATTGATGTACGTACCTCGCTCCTTTCTCCTCCCTCTTTCTTGGCAGCGGCGCTCGGACCCTGTCATGCTGCTGCCCCGCAGCCTCGGATATCCCACCTGAGTTCATTGACATCCGAAAGCACATGCTCACCCTGGTCATGACCGCAGATCCTCCTGAGCAGCGGCGCACATCTGTCCCGATATCTCGTCCAATGTGCTATGCACCACTACTTCCGGACACAGGTCCCGTTCATCAAGACGCGCTGGGTCCGCACGATCCCTCTGCCCGTCTTCTCGTATTTCCTCTCGATAGCGGCTCGGATGTACGGAGACATACCTGTTGCCAAGGGCGAGGACGATGGGTCTATCTTGACGCTCTTGCTGAAGCAAAGTCGCTTCCCGACGGAGTATCGAGCCGCGAAGTGGGAGCAGGTCAAAGATGTGGTCGAGAAATATAAAGTGCGTCTCTGGTATATCTGAGCTCCACCATCTTCCTAACGGCTCCTCTGCAGTTCATTCCATTCTCAGATAGGGTGCGTCGCCCTCGGGAAGATGTACTCCCTGCGGGGTAATCTGATGGTCACATACAGGATCCCATGATGGCTCAATTCCCCCTCGTGCTCGCGATAGAACCACGGTTACTGCCGTACGCTCGGCTGAACGGCTTCAATATGGATCGCAAGGTGAGGTCATTGAGACCCTGGCATACACACAGTACCGTGACGTCGTAACTTCCCCACCCAGTACCGCAACTTCGTTTTCCGCAGAATGTTTGAGAAGCCGGCGATCATGTTCGAGTCGCGCGCGGACGAGATAGTGGAGAACGTGCGCGAGCTGTCGCGCCTAGATCCAGAGTATGCATCGCGTTTCCTCTCTTCGTCCCAGCGGTGCCGTTCGCACTTGTGGGGTAAAGACGCGGGTTCTGATGTTTCTATGGGTACAGCATGTTTCTCAGCAGAACGGTCGCGGCCGAGATTTGCATGGAAGCGAAGACAAACGAGCCGGCCTATACGGCGTTAAAGCGCCTCGACAAGAACGGCGTCCTAAGATTTGAGTTGTCGTACGTCATTGGACCCTTGTCCACTCATGTGGCCATTCGAATGCTGACGGTGCATCCGCAGGTCGGTCGTCCAGGAGCTCATTAAGGTATTTACCTGCGACCAATCCACGGACTTTGTGTGCTGATCAGCGTACTTTCTGGGTAGTTGTTCCTGAACACCCGTTCAGTGACCACTAACCACACAGCGGGCGTCTTGCGAGTGCTCTTCAAGGACTTCCCATCAGAAGACCCTACCGTCCGCCTGGTCCTGCTACTGACGGTCTTTCTCTCTGAGCCAACTGCGGTGCCTTCTAGTCTTTCGGCGACCTCTGAGACGTCCCAGAGTTTGGCGCGGTATGTGGAGTCGTGCAACGAAGAGATCGAAGAGCTTGGACTCGGTCCGTTGACCCGCAAGGATATCACCGACGTGCTTCTGAGCAAATTCGTGCCCGAACGGTTTGGTGGCATCCTCGAGTACGCACGGTCGGTGCTTAAGCTGGACAAGAGCGAGATGGACGGCGTCATGACCGACGTCGCGCTCGGCTGCCTTGAGATAGGCTGCAAAGGCAGGATGCTCAAGAAGCTGGTGGAGGCGCACGAGTTCCTCGGAGACGTCATCGCCGCACACCTCGTCAAGCATTACCGTATTAACATCGAGGACCTTCCCCCAAGTGAGGATGAGAAGGCATGCAAAGAGTACAGTGCCCCGTTGTGTGCGGACTTTATGATGCGTGGGCGGGTGACACTGGCGGGCCTCGAAGATGCGATGGCTGGTCCCGTCGTGCAGATCGCAGAGCCTGTAGAGCCGCAGAACGCCGATGGTGCTGAGCACGGCGGCGAGCATGCGGATGGACAAGAGGGAGAGAGCGATGATGAGGACGGTCCGGAGGACAATGACCCTGCTGGGGACGGAGACGACGAGGACTTGGTGTGTGCCCCCCCGGCTCTCTCGTTACCAGCTCAGTGTCCAGGTTTGCTTAATCGGATTGCGCCGTGTGTGCTACTAGGGCGCGATTGGCCAGGATACGCTGTCGGCTATGATCCGCAAAGACGAGATGATGCCGACCCGGAGGAGACGGTACCACGAGCTGTACACAAACTACCACGATAGCATCGGCAAGCTGCCGTACCCTGCAGGTGTGCCCACTTCTTAATACCTGTTTGCCTCTGATCGCCTCGGCGACCAATAGGAGCGGCGGCTTACCTTCCTTTCTGGTCTTTCCTGCAGACTACACACAGGTCGGCACCTGGATCCAGAGTCACTTCGGACACCTCAGCGCCGCAGCGGCGGTGGTGCGGATACATGCCGTCATCAACCAGAACTACAACGTGAGTGTACGGTACTACGGTCCTGTGGTCCTCCAGTATCTGATATTATTGTTCTACGCGCCCATCGCCTTCCTCCCCACTTCGCCTCCGTCTTTCTGCCATTCAACCGGCGACCAATATGCACGATGCATGATCTACGACGACAGGTCCTCCACCACCACATGTACATGGCGGACGGGACGATCCTCGCACACGTGCCGACGACGCTCAAGCAGTTCAAGATCCTCGCGCGCCTCGGGCGGCTGCCCAGCATGAGCCTCTTCGACGACATCGAGGGCGGGACCGAGTTCTATTTCAGCGAGGAGGACTACCTCTCCCAGGAGGAGCTCAGCACCGGCCTGGCGCCGCTGGGCCCGTCCGGGAAGCGCGCGGCCCGCAAGGCTGCGCGGGCGGCGTCCGCTGCGGGCTCGGGCAGCGCCGCCGTGGCGGGCCCTTCGTCTGCGGCGACGCCGCTCTCGAAACCCTCGCCGCAGTCGATCAAGTACGAGACCAGCCCGACGCCCGGGCCGTCCTCCGCCTCCGCCTCAGCGTTCTCCACGGGTCCTGTTGCTGGTCCTTCACGGCTAGCACAGCAGAGCCCGATGGGCATGAGCACGCCGTCGCCGCCGGCAAAGAAGCGGCCGCGGCGGAGCGTGGCGAGCGCGGTGAAGTCGTACGTGGTCCCGGACAGCGACGACGAGGCGATCGCGGACGGGCGGGACGAGTCGCACCAGCACCTGCAGCGGTTCGCGAAGAAGCGCCGGGCGGAGACGAACATGCAGCGCTGGATCAAGCACCTCGCGCTCTTGCTCAAGGAGGAGCAGAAGAAGGTGCGTGTTTGCGCCCTCCCCCTGGCCTCGGGCTATGCCTAGCTGGGCTTCCTCTGTTCCGGGCTCGTGTATCGATGAAGCTAACAATTTTTTTTTCGCCTTTGCCCTCCACCACCCTTTCCCTCGTGCCATCCCAAACCACCGCCCGTGTGGTTCTCCTGTGTTTGGGACTTGTGCCACCGCGCGCAGTATAACGAGAAGAAACGCCGCGTCCACGCCGCGGCGCCTCCAGGCGTGAAGGTTAAGGTGCCGAAGGTACGTCCGTCCGTTCCTGTGGTCTCTGTCTGAATCATCGGGACGTCACCGGGGCGCGCAACGGCGGTTGGAGCATCAGGCAGACAGTCGAAAATTATTTTCACTGCGCCCCTCCCTGCTACGCCTCTTTGGCTTTTTTACTCTTTCCTGTGACGTCCCCCCCCCTCTCCATGTCTCTTCCGAGCCGGACAACCGAACACCTGAGCTGACTTCGCCCCCCGCGCGATCGCCCGCAGACCGAGTTCCACAAGTCGCTCGCGCAGAACCTGCCGCGGCTGCGGCGGATCGACCGCGGGAAGCGCGAGAAGCTGTACGGCGCGGACGTGCCCGACGAGGACGGGAGCGAGAGCGACGAGGACGAGTACCAGTACCGGAGCGCGCGCGCGAAGCGGCGCAAGGTCGAGGACTGAGGCCTGATGCCTGACGCGGTCTAGCCTCTGCCCTCCCTACCCTTCCCTCCCCCCCCCCCCCCCCCCCCCCTTCATACTCCTTCCGTCTATTCTACCTCTGCTTCTTGCGTCTCTCTCTTCCGCGTCCCT
This sequence comes from Cubamyces sp. BRFM 1775, assembly GCA_022385745.1. Classification (NCBI taxonomy): domain Eukaryota; kingdom Fungi; phylum Basidiomycota; class Agaricomycetes; order Polyporales; family Polyporaceae; genus Cubamyces; species Cubamyces sp. BRFM 1775. The sequence goes on along the minus strand of MU278461.1, from coordinate 517,934 downwards.
GCCTCTTTCCTTCCTCCGCTAGACTACCGGCCGTCCGGGCACTCATTCAATGCATGCTGTGCGCTTGCTTGCTCGCTAGGCTGCACAGGCCCGGTTTCGACAGTCGAAGGAAGGAAGGGATCAGGGAGGGAAGGCGGATGAGAGAAGCCCGGGAGGGGAACGGAAGGGGACACAGGGATATGTCGTATCGTATCGTATGGGGATGGGGATGGGGAGATGCAGGGCAGGGTTCTTCCGTGCGGTCCGGCGAGTTGATGGTCTGGCGGCTCTGGAGTTTCGGCTGGTTCTGCGGGTTCTGCGGGGGGACAGGACCGGAACGAAGGGCCGCGGACTCGGACTCGGACTTGGACTCGGACTCGGGCAGGCAGGTGGGCAGGCAGGCAGCGGACAGGCGGAGGCTGAGATTGGGAGTCCGGACTCGGACCTTGGTCCCCGCGCGCGCCCGCGCATGGGCGGTGCTTCTTCGCTGGCGTTTACGTTACGGACCCAAGGCGCAGTGGCAAAGCAAGAACCAGGGAGGCGGGCACGCGGCGCAACTCTAACGGCTTGTTCTCGGGCGGGTCTTCCCACCGCGCCCCCTCCCCCTCCCCCGTCTTGTCGTCTCGTTCTCCCGACCTTTCGTTCGTTCGTTCGTCTCCTGTTCTGTCTTTCGGCTTTCATCTCCCATGGGCTTCTTCTCGTCATCACCACCTCCTCTGTGTACCATCCTCATCCCCCATCTCCCCTTCTTTTTCATCCCCATCCTTGTTCTTATTCTCGTTCTCATCCTCATCCTCATCTTCCCACTGTCCCATAACGCATATCACCATCGTCACCACCACCACCATCATCACCACTCGATTCGTCTCGTCCTGATCCACTCAAGGTTCCCCGAACTTCCGAAGCACCAATCTCATCGACCGTCGAACGCACGCTATCTATTCGTCTATCCGAGCCCGGGGACACCCTGAACCTTACGCATATACAAGCCAGCGCAACGCACGCACGCACGCGACGGGTTGCACACATACATCATCGTCATACACCATACACCATATTTCATCTGCGCAGGCCCTCTGCGCACCGGATCCTGTTTCATTCCATTCCATCACGAATCCTGTCCGTCTGTTTGTCCGTCTGTCCGTCTGTCTGTCTGCCACGTCTCTCTGTCTACGCTTCTCTTTTCCTGTCCTTCTGTCTTTCTGTCGTTCTGCCACGGACACGTACGGGCGCACCGAGCCGCGAACCGAGAGAGCCGGCGGTCTAGGATGTGTGCGAAAAAGCTTATACTCGTATAGCCTAATGACTGTTAGTTAACATGACCGCAAAATAATGCATTTGGAGGATCGAGAGTCCGGGCCCATCGTGCCCAGTAAGATCAAACCTTGGACGCGGATTTGGATACGGATGGGCCACGCTTCGAATGGCTCGTATACGCGTACGGGTCGTAAGAGCCGGGACGTCGGTGCAGGAATATTAATATGGCAGGGCGTAGTACGTACGTACGTACGGTATATTCGGGAGGTACGAAAGCGGAAGCCTAGGGAGGTACGGATGGGGAGAGGGAGGTACGGGATTCGGAGGGAAGCTGCCGGGATCCGAGGGGGAGCGAAGAGACTTGGACTGGCCAGTCGGGTGGGGCGCAGGGAGACAGACTAGGCTGAGCTGGCGTGGGCTGGCGGTGGGAGGGGATGGACGAGTGCGGCAGAGTGCGGGCGATGCGAGCTGGGCGATGCGGGGGACGGGCCGGAAGATCGGGACGAGCGGCCGGAGGGAGCATGGAAGGGCCGTCCGGGGAAGGCAGCTCTCACCAGTTCCAGTGGCCGCTTGCTACTTAGCTGCAGTAAAAGTAAAAGATTGCTGGAGGGTAGAATAAGCAGTGGTTGCTTGCTAGTAGGGCCATCCACCCACCGGCACTTTCATCCGAACCCGTCCAATCTCTCGCCCGCCCTCTTCCCATTAAAATAAATCAAAGTCCCTTCGGGTCGGCATCCCCCTCCTCTCAATTCCACCACCTCCTCCCCTCGTCCTATAAATCCCTCCTCGCAATCGGTGCCGTGAGCAGTCGGCCCACTCAGACTATGCACGCCGACGCCGACATGGGCCTCAGCCAACAACTCCACCACTCCCCCGCCCGCCCCCCAGTCTCCTCCCTCCACCCCCTCCTCGCCCCGCCTTCCCCTCCCTCCGCCGCCGCGATGACAGGCGGAGGAGACTACCCGAGCCTCGTGATCCGCAACGTCCACCTCCCGTTCGACTCGGACGACCCCACGCTCGCAGACCCGCTCTACAACGTCTACTGCGTCGGTGGGAGGGTCGACCGCGTCGAGCTCGCGACCGCCAACGGCGGCAGCGGCCACGGAAGCCGACATTCCACCCCGCCCCAGCACCCGGAGTACCAGGCGCGAGATCGGCAGGGCGCGCACGCAGAGCTTGATGCCCAGGGGCGGGGAATCCTTCTCCCAGCGTACGTCCCCCGCCTTCTTCTTCTGCTCCCTTCCACCCTTCCCCGCATTTTCTACTACTGTGTTTTGATTAACGTTAACCTTGCTCTGTCGTGTTGCGGCTACCCGACAACAGTCTGTGCCATGCCCACATCCATCTCGACAAGTGCTTCCTGCTCGATCAGTGCGACGAGCTCGTTACCGGGTACGTAATCCCCACGCTCTCGATGTGTCGTGTGCGAGCGCGTCGCGGGTGTCGTGCCTAGCGTCGTGGACTGTGATCGACCACTGCGTTCATGCACCCGATGTACATTTAACTGTACGTCCGGGTGCACATCTCTGGACGCAATACAGTCTTCAAGCTCGCTGGCATGACAGCTCTGCACGCGTGCACGACTTTTATACAACCCATACTGATATGATCGTGCGACGATCACCAACGTTGTCCTCTGTACAGAAACTTCGCCGAAGCGCTGCGCGTCACCGCAAAGGCAAAAAGCTCGTTCCCCCACAACCCCGACGATCTCTACGATCGGGGCCGGAAGCTGATCATCCAGTCCGTCGAGTGCGGCGTCACCACCATGCGCGCGCACGTCGAGGTCGACGAGGCCGTCCACTTTGCGTGCGTCGACACCGGCCTCCGCCTCCAGCGCCACTTCCGGGACGTCTGCCACGTCCAGATCGCAGGTGAAGCCTCACATATATATCCCTCCATCTCTTCGTTGTGGTTAATGGATATCGTCTATCACTCCCTCCACCTTCTCAGTCTTCGCGCAAGAGCCGCTCTTCGCGTCCGCGCTGGACGAGCGCCCGGGCCTCAACTACGCGCTCCTCCAGAGCGCGGTGCACCGGCCGGGCGTCGAGGCGGTCGGCTCCGCGCCGTACGTCGAGCCGACGATCGCGCACGCGCAGCGCAACATCGACTACGTGTTCGAGCTCGCGGCCGAGCGCGGCCTGCACGTCGACTTCCACCTCGACTACAACCTCGAGCCGGGCGCGGAGCCCCTGCTCTGGTACGTCCTCGACCAGCTCCGGGCCCGGATCGCGCACGGGCGGTGGCGCCCGGGCGCGCACGTCTGCGTCGGGCACGCGACGCGCCTCACGCTGTTTGGGCCGGAGGAGTGGGCGCGCTTGCGGGAGGCGCTGTTGGAGGAGCGGCTGCCGGTGACGCTCGTGGGCTTGCCGCAGAGCGATCTGTATATGATGGGGCGGAACGGCGCGGGCGGGGACGCCCCAAGGGGGACGCTGAACGTGCCGCGGCTGAAGGAGGAGCAGGGGATCCGCGTCGCGATGGCGGTGAACAATGTCGAGAACGCGTTTACTCCACAGGGAGGGGTGGACCCGCTCGGGTTGTGCCCGCTCGGCGTTGCGGTGTTCCAGGCGGGGACGAAGAATGACTGTCGAGCGCTGTTGGTGAGTGCAAGCTTTCATCTTCGTCGTCTCGCACGCACGTATACTCACTTCGTCCCCTACCAGGAATCCGTAACGCTCACCGCCCGCCTCGCCATCTCCGGCGCCCCCAAAGGCTCCTACTCCCCCTCCCCGCACCCTCACTCTCCCCACTCCCACTCCCACCCGCACTCCCCGCACTCTCCCCACTCCCACCACTCCCATCACAATCACTCCCACTACCCATCCCAATATCCATTCCAGTCGATGACGCCCTCGCCCGGCGCGCCCGCGGACTTTGTGCTCCTGCACGAGAACGACACGCTGCACGCGGCGGCGCTGAGCCCGTCCTTCTCGCGCACGACGGTGCGCCAGGGGCGCGTCGTCGCGTGCCGCGTCGCGCGCACGTGGCTCGTGCCCATGCGCTCGCCGTCGCCGAGTCCGCTCACGCCGGGGTCCGCGGCGTAGTTCGCGGGCGAGGGTCTGGGAGGGATGTGGGATGTTGGGATATGGGACGTGGGCCTGAGCTCGAGTCTCGAGTCTCGACGTGTGTCCTTTGGCAGCTTGGATCGGCAGTAGTATCAAGTAGCTTACGTATCAGTAGAGTAGTACTAGTCGCGGCCACGGCGGCGGCGGCATTAGCAGCACCAGTAGCAGGTCAGAGAGAGCGGGCTGACTTATTTTGTATCATATTCTCTCCCCCAGCGCACGGTGTACATCCTTCTTTCTTCCTTCGTTGGCTTGGCTTGGCTGGGTTTTGTTTGGTTCACGTACTAGTACTAGTGTACGCACGTCGCACGTATAGCCCGAGGGCTGGATTGTCGGTGTACAGTCGCATTGTGTCGCATCATGTCGCATGTCGCATATCGTCGTTGCTGTCGATGTTTCTATCTGGATCTATCGTGATGGTTGTTTGAATCTGCATATACTTGTGCCGGATGCTGAAGGTTGGAATGACACGCGCACCTTTGTGATGTTGTCAACACATGCAAATGCATGAGTTACACGCACCTGCCACTCCCAACTTGAACGATTCTCGTTCGCTCGGCTGTAGGGGGCCGCCCCTGCCCACGCGGTGAGAGTTCACGGCGTAGACCCGAACATCGTGCAGACTGCAGGACATTGCGATAGATAGCGGCAGGACGGGATGACAGTGATACAAGCACAACAAGCACAACAACAGCGAGGAGATAAATAGAGGCAGAGGGACAACGCAGCAGCTGCGGTAGCAGGCACGCGTGGCGGAAAAGCAGAAAGAGCCCTGAAGGCCTCAACTGAAAGCTTGAAGCGAAGCCTACTTGTGGTAGAGCGAAGCCAGGCGCTGTGTGATGTATTCTCCCGCCTATGCCATCGGGACCGGTCAGATACCAGCAGAATCATCCCAGACTCCAGAGGAGAGACGACGCGCACCGTGATGGGCTCGTACTTCTTCGGGTTCGCCTCCGAGTACGTCCCGGGGAGGCAGTCGACCGTCAGGTCGAAATCCTGTGCCACATGATCGCGCCAGTCAGCCTCGTACGAGTGCTATCCACGCCGCGACGTAGTGCGATATACTCCGGGTCGGGCAGACTCGGTACGCACCGTAGAGCAGAACTATGGACGGGTTAATCCGGTCGATATGGTTTCGTCAGCGACGTCTACTACTCGGGCGCGGCACTGTCGCGGTGCGCAGCGGACTCACGTATGGGATCGAGTACCGGTCTGGGGTCATGCCGTCCGTCATGCCGGGCGGCGCGCGGACGCGATGGAGGGCGCTGCGGATCTGGTCGTTGGACCCTGCAGGAACGGGCCCGTCGTCAGCCGTGCCAGTGCCATCATCGTTTGAGTTCAATGTAGCTCGAAATTCGATATATGCCACATGGCGTGGGGACACGGACACTCACATCTCTGCAGGAAGTCGCCCGCGTTGACCAGGACGGCGCCGGGGACAGGAGGGACGCTCTACGCGGCGTTGTAAGGAAAGTCACGGCGGCGCAGTTGATGTCGTCGGTCAGAGAGATATAAAGTCTAAGCCGCTGGTAAAGGTAACTGAAGATAGGACGCTCACGATGAATTCGCCTGGACGGTCCGGGCTCTCAACTTCCAGGCCGCCGACGTCGTCCTGGAAGAGCAGCGTAATACTGCTAAAGTCGGAGTGTGCGCCGATCCGGGACATCATCCCGTCGACGAGCTTCTGCGCTGGTACGCTAGAGTAAACGCGCGATGTCAACCTACGCGGACGTCGTAGAGAAGGTGGACGAGGTAGTAGAGAGGTACCTGGGGTAGTGCATGAGCCGCAGAGACTGGTCTCGCCCGGAATGGGACTTTGCGAGGTAGTCTTCAGGCAGTCCGAGCGCGACGGCAATTGCTTTCAGGATGGAGATCTCGACTCCGTAACATTTCTGGGGCACCACTGAGGTCAGCTTCATACCAGATATGTGCGTTCCATGAGGGTTGAGACGGGCTATAGCTCATCTACTGACCCAGAAGAACTGCTGGCACGCCTCGTTGAATCCTGGGAGCACGCCCTCGGGCAGCCAGATGTTCCTGCCGAGGATGCTGTCGTCGTGCCCACACGAGAAGTTCTCAATCACGTCAGGCTCTTTGTGCCGCATCTCCGCGACTTCCTCAGAGTCGTTGCTTTGCGTGAACTTCTCGATTCCGGGAGGGATATAGCCTGCCAGAGCGCGAGAAGCGTGTGAATACATGGGCTTACCGTTCGAACGGTCTGGGTCTGGGCATACCGCGATTGATGTGAGGTACGCCGGGATGTGGCGCGAGCATCTTGACCTCTTTCGGCTGCGAGAAGAACTTCTTCGACTAGATGACAAGTGCTATATTGTTAGCGCTACTTTTCTATCGGCGGAAACACGCCACTAACCCATTCGAACATCTCATCGACCTGCTCCGTAGGTAGACCGAAGTTCTTGAGATACACAAAACCCCAGCGTTTGAACGACTCTATGACGGCCTTGGCGACCTCGTCTTTCGCAGAACCGTCGAGGAACCCAGAGAAGTCAATAATCGGGATACCAGCAGCTTCCCCAAGCACAATCTTGCGCTCCGTTGCCTCAGACGCTGCGACCAGTGTGGCGGCTTCATTGGCAGGTGTTGGCTGTGGCGCTCCAGCCCTGCTGCCACCGCCCCCTTTTCGTCGCAAAGACAACGATCGGCGGAAGGGCGCGGGGAGGTTTCGAAGGATGGACAACATGGTGATGCGCTGGCTCAGTAGCTACCGCACGGCCGCGTTCTTGTTCAGCGGGGATCCGGGGAAGCGTGAATTTGACCGAGGGCGATGGTGATGATGGACGGAGGCCATCGCGCGGGTCGATGATCTTCTTATACGCATAGAAGGAAGAGATGATCAATTGCTGCAAATAGGAGCCCACGTAAGAAGTCTTACCGTGTGAACAGGCCTTGGCATTCAACTCCGCCGCGGCACTGACAGAACATGCATATGACCATGTGCCTAGAGGAGTACCGTAGGTGGGCGCTGCGCTAGAAGAGGTACGGTTAGCGGACAGTTGCGTTTCTCGTGCCTTCCAGCGCTCATCTAATTGCTCGAGGGCGATGAAGTCTTGTCTTGAGGGGCTACATCAGAGGTAGTGCTAGACGTGTTGCACCGAAGAATGGATCGAGCGGGCCACGATGCGTAGTGGAGAAACTTGGGATCCCGCGACGCGTCCTCGGGCTCTACAGTGCCCGGATAATCTGTACCGTCCGCCACTCCACGTACCTCGCAAAATGAAATGATGTCGTGCCGTCGACATCGGGCAGCGCGAGCGGATGATTGCGACCGCAAGAACGATCAGAGGACCTTGATTCGGGCGAATCGTACCCAAGCCCCTCTGCTCCGATTTGATTGATCAACGGTGAGGACGGCATCAGGCATGAATAGTCCAGGCCTAGATGTGGGTCTGGTGTTAGTGGGAATGCGCGATGCGACGTAGCGGCACGCAGAGCCATTGACAGGAAACATTGACGAGGAGGAATGGAAGTCGCTAATTAGCTGAACACGTTCCGGCTAATGCGACCACTATATCGGAGAGCGAGTGTGGCTTATAATGATACCCGTCTCTTCATCATCGTCAAACTCGCTGATTGCCATCATACTTTGCAACATGGAAGCCGGCGGTCGCTTACATATGCGCATGGAGGCACAGAAAGACACAGGAACATCCTGTCAGTAAGTAGCGGCCAAGCGTTGCAAAACATATTCCCCTGCCTATAGTTCTCGTCAGCAACCATCTCATGTACTTACGACAATTGCATACGGATGATATACGTACGGTGATCGGCTCATATTTCGGAGGGTTCTCCTCAGAGTACGTGCCAGGAAGGCATTGAACGACAGCCCAATCCTCCTGAAAGCTCTCGTCAAGTTTCGTGCATGGCTGGCATCCATGGCGGGATACTCTACTCACCGGCGAGCAAAACTAGATAGCAAATTCGTGAGTACGTGTATGCGCGCACATATACACGCATGGTGTACTCACGTATGGGATAGAGTAGCGCTCCGGCGTCATCCCGTCGGCCGTCTTTATGTGGGGAGGGGCTCGTACGCGATGGATCGTGCTTCGGATGGTGTCGTTCGACCCTAGAAAAGATCCAAGTTGTGGCAATATCATAGAATTAATAGGTAGGGCATCGTGTGACCATTGCTCGTACTCACATCGCATCAGCAAGTCTCCTGCGTTGACTATCAATGCACCTTTTATAGGAGGGGCGCTCTGCCGTGCGTTGCGTGAGCGTAAGGATCTAGTCGTCAGGCGCGTATATACTCACAACGAATTGACCTGGGCGAGTGGGATCTTCGATCTCAAGCCCGCCGACGTCGTCTTGCAATAGCAAGGTTATGGAGCCGAAGTCGGAGTGTGCATCAATCCTCGATATCTTGTTGTCTGCAAGGTCCTTTGCTGGGACGCTGAAACAACGAGTAAGATCGACGAGGACAACCGCGGACGTCGTGAACGCAGCGTACCAACCTTGGATAATGAAGCAATCTCAGCTGGTTGTCGTGGGCGGTATGTGTCTTTTCTAGAACGTCCGCCGATAGGCCTAATCCCAGCGACAACGCTCGCAGGATCTTGAGCTCAGCGTCGTGACATGTCTGCAGAGCATGGAGATGAACTCTTCCGTGACGTCCGATGCTATGCCAATCCAACGCTCACCCAGAAGAAGTCCAAGCACGCCTCTTTATATCCAGGAAGAACGTCGTCGGGAAGCCAGATGTTAGGCATGGACACGCTTTCCTCCCAGCCACACTCGGAACTCTCTTTGACGTCGGGTGCCTTGTTGCGGAGGTCCTTTATGCCCTCCTCGTCATAGACGTGTTGCGAGACTTTCTCAACCCCCGGCGCAGAATAACCTGTCAAAAGTATCAATTTTAGCTCTCGACAGGCTCAATTCGATGATACGAGCCTCGATGATGGGTCCCAGATGGTGGGTGGGGCGCAAGTTGTTTAATCTCCATTGGCAGAGCGAAGAAGCGCTTCGACTGAAATCGTCTTCAGTTTCTGAACAGGAGGTTTGATTGCGAAATCGAGGCATACCCATTCAAACATATGATCGATCTTCTCTTTTGGTATCCCATGGTTTATCAGGTATACGAATCCTGTCTTCTTGAACGAATCGAGCATCGCGGTAGCAACCTCTTGCTTCGTGACCTCCGAGCCATTGGTGAAAGCGCTGAAGTCGAGGACGGCTATTCCGTCAATGTTTCCAAGGTTAGTTGAAGTCATAGTAGCAAATAAGAGCGTGGCCGCTCGAGAGAATGTTTGGAGCTCTCTATCCTCTCTGAGAAGTGTGAGTGATTAATGATTCACACACATGTGCGTTTCACTGGCTGTATGCATTCAAATGCACGCGCGCTGAATGTGTGTGCCCGTAGACGATCGCCATCTCCCCGTTCTCCTTGAGCCCAGAGGGCTGGGACAGTTGTACAGTCACGACTGGTGTGTCGTCGCGCAAGCGTTATAGAGGAAGCGGTTGAACAGCGGGAATTACTATATTGGGGTGGGGGTCGGTTCACCGGTGATACGGTCCGGTGCCTAGGAGCGGGCGCCGGGCGGTTGACGGGCGGCGAACGTGGGACGAGGATCTGCAGCGCTGGTCAGTCACTTGCCAAGTTGCAGACCACCACGATCACAGTGTCACGTATATCCGGCGCGCGTTCGACCCGCCGTTGGCAAGCTCATATGGCTGCCGCCAACCCATTTGAAACATGGGGCATACGAGCCAGTAACGTCTCAGGATCTCAGTCATGGGCGGCGTGTTAGACGCGTTTTACTACCCGCAGCAACTTAAGTATAGGTTCGGATGCTCACCTCGTCTGGAACTTCCTCAAGTCGACCCCTCATGAGCTGCGAGACGACGACTGTAGTGCGCAAATACCCTTCGGAATACTCGCCGGAAGGGCTGTACTTCGTGGCGAAGCGCTATGTGGCCCACAGCTCCTCAGAACAAGGGCTGACGCTTCTGTTCTTCCATTGCACCGGCTCGCGTGAGTTGTTATCATTTTGTTAACGACACTGACAACGACACTGACTGACAATATATTGCAGACAAGGAAGTGTGGGAGCCAGTCATACAAACCATCTTTGATCGTATTGGGAACATACGGAGTCCCAGGACAGCCATACGGGAGGCTTGGACTTTCGATTGGCAGAGCCATGGCGAAGCGGGGCGTCTTAATCGGAACTTCCTGGTGCATCTGGACGTGCACGTCCGTAAGTATGGTGTTGTCTCGATGTTGGCGTGCTTTTGATCATTGAACGGCTTATAGTGGCGACGGAGCTCGTAAACGGCGTCAAACGGTTCGCAACAACAGAGCATCCATTCGACGACCGCACTTTTGTTGGCATAGGCCATTCTAGCGGCGTAACCTCTATGTACGAAGTCGTCTTTCCCGTCTGCGCAAACCGGAGGGGCTCATCGGCTCTCTCGAAGGCTGCTCACCACCTTAGATGACGCTCTGCCTGCGATCCCCTACAAAGCCCTTATCGTCATGGAGCCTTCTGCACTGACTCGTGAGGTAGTCAGGAGGACCGGGATGGACATGTACGACAGGATGCGCACACTGGGAAAGGCTATTCAGAAGCGCTGCGATAACTGGTCCACGCGTGAGGAGGCCAAAGCATTCTTCAGAAAGCGGATGCCATGGAAAGCATGGGATGAACGGGCCCTAGAGTTGTTCCTTGTACGTCATTTTGTTTTGCTGTTTTTCGGCAATTGTTTGGTAGTACGGAATTCGCTCACATCGGTCACTTGGGTAGGAGAATGGCCTCGTAGAGCTTCCTGCTCAGAACAACGACGGTGCCACTGTGACGACTGCAACTCGTGTATACCTGTCCTGTCTGCCATATCAAGAAGGCGCAGCATACTATGGGCATAGCGATATTCACCACGTTGCGGCTGAGCGACTGCAAACACTGGACCCCAACGTTCCCGTCCATTTTATGTTCTCAGCACGGGAAGAAGTCATGTAAGTAGCATGAGCACCCGATGGTGCAATGGATGTGTTGATGCGTATGGACATCAGCCCGAAGTACTTTCGAGACTCCTTGCTTGCGTTGCGCCATGTCGCGTCGTTGCAGTTCATACCTAACTCGGGACATTTGGTAAGCGAATTCACGAGAGCGGAATCTTCCAATATTCTGAAGCTACTGCTTATAGGTGGTTCAAGAGAAGCCGGACGAGGTTGCTTCCGCAATAGTGCGGGTACTCGAGGGCAATACGGGCTTACGCGCGAATTTATGATAACAGACATCGTAGAAACGTGTATTCATGTTCACGGCCATCCGCGCTAATCGCATCGGGTATCTAAGGCCTATCTTTACAGCTTCATTTGTGCCAGCCATTTGAGAAGAACAGAACCCATGGCTATGAGGCTAAGCATTCGCCATTGCACTTTGCGTAGCGAGCACCTTCGCAACCTTCTCACGCGCTATCATACTGGCGTGCCACCTGAACGGTTCGGTGAGTGGCAGGTCACTGCGAAAAGATGGCCGCACCGACCTATAGGTTGACGGGAAATTCTTTGCCAGATCGAAACCAGGGTAATCCTTGAGCAAGTTCTTCGTCGCAGACACGTTCCATCTATGGAGACAAGGGCATGCGGCAACCTGGTCAGCGTAGTGCCTGACTGTCAGCCTAATGAGACAGACGTACACAATGAAGCTCAAGTCCGCAATGGTGCATTTGTCGCCAACGAGCCACTCCCTCTTCGACAGGACCCCATCGAGCACGCCGAGGACGCGCAACACCTCTTTCTGGTACCGCTCGATGGCACTCGGGATGTGCTCGTGATGGTATCGCAGGAAGTGTGCCGCTTGTCCGAAGTAAGGCCTGAGTCGACCCAGCACAGGTTGGATGGCGTCAGCGATACCAGGATGTCAGACCATCGACTGAGTTTACACACCCCTGACCGGACGCCTGGAAGAAGAGCCATTGCAGCTGCTGCATCCTCCCTTCAAAGTCCTTAACCGAGAGCCTGCCCTCCGGGTCGTACTTCTCAGCGAGGTACACAAGGATCGCGTCCGACTCCCTGGTGACCCCGCACGCCCATTAGGACTTAGCTCACACTCATTGGCTAGGACGATGATGTGAGGACATGAGTCCCGGACGCACCAAATAGCAAAGTCGCCGTTCTTGTGGTCGACGAGCGTCGGGATGCGTCCGTTCGGGTTGTACTTCAGGTGCTCGGGGCTGTGGTGCTCGTCCTTCTTGAAGTTGAGGTAGATCGTGCGGTAGCTGAGGTCGAGCTCCTCCAGCACCATGGCGACCTTCCTGCGTTGGGAGAGAGGTGGTAGAAGTAGAGATCGCCTTCTCAGCGCCCACTGGCAGACAGTGCTGGGTACATGGAATGCAGCTGTACGCACCATCCGTTGGGCCCTATGACAGTGCTGTAGAGCGTGAAGTGGTGCTCGGTGGACATGGTGATTGGTGCGAATTGTCTCACGCGGTGAGGTGGTGCTCAAGCAGGCTTGCTCGCCGTTGCATATTGCGACTTCCTGGCAGGCATATATACGCAATGGATATCTATAGCGAACGTAAGCGTGCAACAGATGGGAGGCTGCTCAGTAAGCACCTCGACAGCTCGTTACTGTACGTTTTCACAGACGCCATGCGGGTGTACGCTTACCGCGCTACAGCACATGTAGCTTGGTAAGGCATTCCAGGATCATGATAACTCAGCAGGACTCGTTCGACGCAGTGCTGACACAGCGTCCAGCACAGTCCTCGATGCGGAGACTGACGCGCCGCATGCCATCAGGGCTGCAGTTATGGCAGTCAGACGAGTGGGCCACATAGTCTGTATTGAGCCTAGACTTTATGTCAAGGTAGCCAGGAAAAGCGGATTTATTCCACTCACCAATCGATCGTCGATAGGGCTTAAGAGCTGCATAAGCGATTTAGCTGGGAACGCCTTTCGTGCGTTGGCGATGAGGGTTTGAATGAGGCCAATGTCTTCGCACTAGCGAGTAAATTAACATACATACGAATCGCAAGATTACGACAGCAGCATGAGTAGGGTACTGAGTGGTGAGGGATACTACAATATTATACAACCATGTGGGCGCCCTGTAAATGCGGTAGTTGAAGTGTCCTTTGACGTAGACAACGGGCTATGATCTAAACATGCAAGTGGACTCTCGGGCTTTGTGACCTCATGACGAGGTTGTGTCCGAGACCTTACGCGACGCTTCCTCCAAAGCATGGTGCGTCTCCTTGATGAACTTGGCTGAGTCCTCACGCTCGAACCTACCAGAGCGTTAGTACCGATACGACACCCTCATGGACATATATGTAACACTTACCCAACAACTGTGGCCTTGGTCGCCATGCTGGGCTCCCGGAGCGCGAAGGGGTTCACGTCGGACTTCCAGTTCAAGCTGGCGAGACTGTGGTTGACGAAGCGGTGGTTGCTCTCGTCGCTGCGAACCGCATAGACGACGTTGAGGAACTTGGCGTCGGGGCCCAGCCGCCAGTAGTCCTTGGCGATCTCCGGCGCGGGCAGATTGCTCCAGACGGGGAGGTGACCAGCCTCAATCTCTTCGATGCAGCGGGTACTGGATGAAGGGTCAGGGAACGCTATTATGAGAGGGGTGAGTCGCGACTTACTACGTGATGACGGCCTCTTCTTCGAGGTGTCCTACGAAACGATGGCACGTGCTGGGCGAGATGAGGTAGCAAAAGACTGCGAGTACGGAGCGATGGTCAATAGGGAGGAGCGACGCGAAACATCACAACAACTCACAGAATGCGTTATAGAAGACGCCTTGTGCGGCAATGACCATGGCGCGGAAGACCGGCGATGGATTTTTCAGGGACATGAACGTCCTAGAGGGCAGGTCAGAAGACCGACAAGCGCGAGGCTAGCAACGTAGTGACTAACATCAGATGCATACGCTCGTTTTCAGCTTCTTCAAGGAGCGTGTGGATCCAGCCACAGTCGCGCCTCTATGACCATCCAGTTAGCCGCTGCGCGACAGCTATGTCTTTGTGGTACGTACCATCAGTCGGAGACTGCGCAAGTGACGAAGAGCTGCCGCCACCATGCCGGGTACTGCCGCGATACTTTCAAGGAAGAGGATACGCTACGGAAAGGTATCAGCATGCAATGAGAGAAACAAGGGGTGTACCAAAGCGTCAACTCACCCTCAGCCATTGAGACTCGTCCATCAGGTAACCATCCCGGCGAAGGTCATCCAGCGTCAACTCCTTGGCATTGGGCGGGAGAGGCTTGTGCTTATAGCCAGAAGCTATGTCGAAGCCCCATCTGATGACGAGGTTAGATGAGTTATTGCGCTGCGGTGAAGACGCAGTTGTACCGACCTGAGAAGCCTCACAAAGTTGTATGCTATTTTATCGGAGAACGTCTTGGCCTCTCTGTGCAAAACCTGCACGTGATCTTCTCGGTGAATTACTTCTCGAGTCTATGGGCGCAACGCTTACCTCAACGGAACGCAGCTCCTCCTGGGTGTAGACGGGGTGGAAGAGCACCCAGTCGCCCCTGATGTTGCGGTCCGAGACATCCGGAACCACGGGCGTCTTTGGAGGAAGATCCTCTTACGAAATGGTGAGCGCCCATTGGTCGAGCCCAAACCGCGAACATAGACACTCACTGATGTGTGGTCCCTCGGTTCCAGGACCAAGTTGCGACTTCTGGTTCGTCGTCTTCGCCACTAATTGGTTAAGACGAGTACTGGAGGTCATGATGGTGCGTTTCGAGGTAGAGGCGAGGCATGGGCGCAGCAGCGCGCTGTGAGCAGGAAGCGCCTTCATCGTCGACGGCAGCATCCTGCAGCTGGCTGCTAGCGGAGAAAGGGGTGCGTGCATGTTCGCAAGACCGAGATGGGTGTCGTGTCGCAGAACAGGTGAATGTTCGCCTTGGTGAAAACCATCGCCGCTCAACGAGCATCGCTATATAAGTGTTTGCAGCCACGGTACCCGTAACCCTCCGAGGCTCGTCCCGAGGGTCACCGCCGCACGGATGGAGATGCCCCTCTTCGATTTGGCGGTGGTGCGGTTGATTCGATTGGCTTGTGCGTTTCGCAGCAGCCTGGAAGAGCCCATTCTGAGTCATGCGGGCCCGCCCGTAGCCAAAGGTATGCTCGTCGCCCATCGCCGTGAGTTATAGAGCGGTGCAAACGTTCCACTACACCTGCCCCATTCGGGTGTAGCTGCCTCCTCCAATCACAAGGCTTCAATATGCTCAGCGACTTACTTCCTCTCTACCACCCTCTAACCTCCCTTCAAGCGTGTGCTCTGCGTACACACTGCGCTGCTGCAATGCAGGACTCTTATCCGAGATAAGGTTGGGACAAAAGGAAGTTAAGAAGCTCTTCGTTTCACCGGCCTACTGCGGTCACTCCGATAATCTCTCACTGAAGCCGTAGACCGGCCGCGCGTCAATATGAAGCACGGGTTCTTCACTGCTACTAGACGTCGGATGAACCGCTGTTATAAGCCTCGCGCCAGCGTACGTTCCACCTTGCACCAGCCGATATTGATAGAACGGCGATCGGGGGAATATATGCTCTCGGCCGTGTTCGCGTACCCCTGTATAACAGTGCAATGGAACAGCTACAGTCGACTCCCTCTTAACCCATACTTCTCGGCAAAGCTCCAGAACTCCGCCGCCCGCACAATTTCGCCCATAAGGTGTACCAATAGAACCGCTAACATTAAGGCCATATAGCCTTCCAACCCCGAAGACCAAAGATTACTTCAGTCCTCAGCGATTTGGATCTGTGTGCTAAGCGAGGTATGGGTTAAGAGGGAGTACTGTACTATGTATCCCCATAAATACCGTTAGAATTTGTAGAGCACGACAGGAGGTCGCATCGATCCCCACAGGGTACCACCATTTACTCGGGACTGATCGCGAAGATAGAGAAGAAGCCGTGCCAGAAAGAGTTCGGAAAGTATGCAAGCCTGTGAATAAATTCCCTCCCGGAGTTGCTCGTCCGGCTGAGCACGTATTGAATATTTCTGGTACCGTGACGTGCAAGAATTCGCAGCTACGTAGGGCCTGTGGCAATAGACTATCAAGAAAAGATATGACCGTGGAAGCCTTTCACAGGTGTGCAGACATCGACTTGCTCGTATTAAAGTACGGTACCTGACGGCCTTCTACGTCATGGGAGTATCAGAGCAAAGAGGCGTTCTCTGCTGGGACACTCGTGATGCTTGAAAGACGTAGACGCCCCTCGCCCCGGGAACACCAGCCTCGGGCGTCGATGCGGTCCATCGCGCGGTGCATTCGGAGTCTAGATCCTCGAAATGGACTCCGGTCTTCCGACTCAGACGACCTCCCGCACCAGGAAGGGAGGTCACCTCGACGATTCGGGTTCCCATTCCTTCTGCGAGAGCACCGCAGGAACCGGTGGCTCAGACGCTGCAGAAGCCACCCGCATGCAGCAAAAGGGGCGGAGCGCGCGCGCCGCACAAGGGCTCAGCGGTCCCGAGTTGTGTGCCCCACGCAGCGCGAGTCGAGTACCTGGCGCCGAAAAGGGGCAGTTGACCTGCGCGGGGCGCGCACGCAGCATGGCAGCATGGTGACCGTGTTCCTCGAGCCAAGGGTGGCAGGCGGACTGTCCCTTGCGCGGGGAGCGGGAGCTTGTCCCATGTGAGCGCTGCCCGCGGGGCCCAGCTGCGAGACGCGGCGCTCGCGAACTTTGCTCGACGTGTGTACGTCACGCGCGGGACAGCGAGGCGTCGGATGCCGGAGAATATAGCACCTTCCGCGCGCGAGAAGCGCCCCGTGCGCGTGGTGCGCGGGCGTACGAACCGAGCAGCGTATGAACGCCGTCGGATCCCGGACGGTGAGAGACCGGTCGCGAGTGGGCAGAGGCACCCCCATTGACAGCGTGAGCAAGGACTCGGGTGAGAATGATGCTCGGAAAACACGGGCGGGAGCAGCGTAGCGTGCTGTAGGGTGGCTCTCTGCGAGTCGAGCCCTCGTCGGGAATTGCAGGAACAACCTATCTGCCAGATTCACTCACAGCGTGCACGGTGCGCACGCGCGCGGACACGGAGCTGCAACTGAGAATCGTGGCGGGTGTGACGTGAGTGTATCACCAGGACGGCGCAGTGGAGGTGACAGTTGGGCACTGCTCAGATTCCACAGGCGGTTGGCCGCCACCGGCGTTGAACGCTGCTTGAACTTTGAAACGCTGCGGGTGTGACAGGCGCGCGGTCCAAACGGATATGCGCCTGCCCGAAGGGATGGGGAGCTCAGGGCGCCGTCGCAGTCCTGTCTCGCTTGATCTATTCATTTTGGATGGGGCGGGTTGCATGTGAGCACTTGATTGAGGCATCTGAGAGTCGAGACCCAGCACTCGCACGTCGTCGTGACATGCTCGTGAGAAGGATATGCATATCCATGTCCGCGCAGGTATACATCGGGAAGGGCGGATGTCCCAATCTTACTTACCCAAATGTGGCATAGACCTCGTCTGTTTCCTTTATGCCGAATTGAACGGACGTATGGACGAGCTGCGCCCAGAGGCGCGAGATGGGTGGCACGCGCAGATTGTCCCAAAAAGCTGATCGCAAGTGTCGCGGGTGTGATGATGCATCGTCGTGTGATGGTCAACATGCACTGCGGAGAGATAGTACAGGCGCTTTCATAGCTTGTGGTTTGCGTCGTGCATCTTCCGGGCCCGCAGGCGTCCCCGAGTGTGTCAACCGCGAGCGTGACTATCCTGAGCGTCACGGGGACTGTGCGTCGGTGCCGCGGTGGATATTATCGCTCGGGTGCGGTAGTGCGCAAGAGTAACCATGGGGGCCGAGAAGCGCGACAGACAGAGCCCGAGGCTGCCCCCTGTGACAAAGTTCAAACTGAGCCCGACATGAGTGGTGCTCGGAACGACGATAGCAGCGCATACCGACATGAACCGACGCATCGCGTAGCACCGTCCCACGCTCGGAAGACGACCAGCTAGAAGCGGTTAGATAGGGGTCGGAGGCTATGAATCGAAGGAAGGGTGGGCAGAATCGGTTTCGGGCTGTACGTTCAGCTCATATTCCAGGCTGAGGGGACAGGAGTGCGTCACAATCTGCCCATGTCTCGTTAACACAGGATCTGGGTCGATATATCGGATCAGTATATACGTACGTTTTTGATACTAGTGGGAGCAGCCTCGCGACCCGGAGATATAACGGGCCCGCAGATACACTTGTAATCCAGGGTCTCTACTGTCGTGGGTAAAGCGCCAGGCCTGGGTGTTGCGGTCTTGGACCTTGCAGCAGTTCCGACGAAAGCGGGCAATTATGCGCAGGCGAGCGGCTTTATGTGTTGCTCATGAGTAGCCGTGCTGATGCCAGATACTCACTGGTAAAGTATATCTCGTGTATTTACGAGACGTGACAAACCTGTCGCGAGCGTCGAACTGCGGTCACCTGCCTACTACAACCGAAAGAGACCGGACATTGCTTATAATGGCTGTCAGACCTTGCGGATCGCGGCTCTGCCGAGCGGAAGAACCTAAAGATATGAAAAGAGCTGGTTCCGTGTGCAACGTACCGAGAAGTGTGAAGAGGCAACGTAGAGTTGAATTGTTGTAGGATGCCGAACAGCACGTCGCGGACGATCTCGCTGTTCCTCGCAGCATCCCATGGAGGAAGTCGAGCTGGCATGATCTTAAGTCCGCCGGTGCCCTCCCGGGGAAAGCTCCGTACTTCGCTTCACATACATTGTTAATATCACGAAGTGCGAAGAAACCCACCGTAACTCCATGGCAAGATTTTTGACTTTCGCAGGATGCCGAGCAGACAACCCCCCGAGAACTCGCATACTTCTAAGTTCTGGATCAAGCATATCTGCCAACAGATTTTGTCCCATAAGCCCAACGACCCGCAAGGCGTTCGCCTTCCTGTCCAGCGTCGAGCGTCCGAAATGCCGCAGCAGTGCCGCCAAATGTGTGGCAATTTCCAATAGGGCCCCCAGCCAAGATTGCGAGCGGTTCAACAATCTCCGGAAGGCATCTCTGTCGGTTAGAGCAATCTCAGAAGATAGGGCAGACAGGTGCTGACAGGGAATGCATACCATTGAGAGGTAGTGCCTGAGCCTAGCTCGCCGTCCTGCAAACCCTCAGGCTTTGTGCCCGCCAGCTGCTGCTCCTCAGGAGTGAGGGAGAAGAACGCGGCCTTTTGAGCCGCCAGCCACCGCCTTGGCTACAACGGGAGTATTAGCAGATGATCTGTGTGGCAGGTTGCGACAACTGACTGACCGGTTGGAAAACGTGTTCATGGTCCCCGAAGTCGGCGACAAAGACAGCGTAGAGGATAACAGCTTAGATACCGGAACATCAAACCGTGCGCGGGAGACGACCATGCCAGCGAAGCACGTACCGGGGATGACCATGAAGTTGGATATCCGCGATGCTCGGGAGAGCCATGTTCGGAGGGGCTTTTCAGCGGGGGCGTCCTGGATTTGTGGCCATGGGTTCCTCGAGTTGCTTGCACTCCTGAAGGGTGCGAGACGAGCAGGAGCACGAGGGGCTGAACGGAGGGAGAGAGGGAGACGAGGCGAGCTCAGGCTTGGAGGAGAGAACATGGCGGAGAGGAGGTTCGGCAGACAGGGCCGCTCGTGCCGGGGACACTGGACAGAGACCGGCGGCGCGAGAGACTCGGGGCCGCGATCGGAGTGTATAGACTTAGCCTGGGAAAATAAAGGGGAAACTAAAATAAATGGAACCGTGTCACTGTGTCAGCCTGCGAGTGCGCGTCGGACTCCGGAGGGATTCATGTCCGCTCTTTTCGGCATTGACTTGGCGTCTGCGCAGTGTGTCCCTCGGTCCACCGTCCTCCGCCTGCGCTCATCTCATCCTTCCTCCTCTCCTCCTCCTCTCATGAACTCCGTACACGACCCCTCCCGCGGGGACTACCCGCCCCTCCCAAAGCGTCCTCGTACCTCTAACCCGCCCCCGCCCTCTGCTTTCATGCCTAGCCAGCCAGGTCCCAGCGCCGTACCTATCCCCGACCAGGACGGAGCGGCGGACGCCGCCTCCAAGAAGAACAGGAAACGACCTCTGTCGTGCGGAGAATGCAGGAGGTGCGCCCCCCATGTCTTCCACGCCGCATGCGCCTCATTCACCCTATTCGTCCGCTCAGGCTGAAGTTGAAGGTGCGCTCCGACGCGTCATGCCACATAGTCGCGACACTGACATATCCGATGCAGTGCGACCGTGTCTTTCCGTGCCAGTCATGCTGCAAGAGGGGTTGCGCAGAGATTTGTCCAGACGGCGCCCTGACCGGAGGCAAAGGAAGCAGGTCCGCCCGTATTATCCGCGAGACACACACGCATCAACTGACACCGACGCGCAGGTTCATATTGGCAAACACTGAGCAGCTACATGAGAAGATCAAATCCATGAGCGGCCGGATCCGCGAGCTCGAGGACGCTCTTGGGGAACTCCATCCGGGACACGTTCTCCTCCGAGACGAATTGCTGACCATCAAGAAATCCACTGAACTATTCGGGGTCGACCCTTCCACTCCACAAGCTCCCGCGGCCGAGGGCAATCGCCGGACCGAGTTCCAACAGTCCCTCCCTTCATCCAGTTCGCCTCTCAGAGACGACGTAAGTAACCGCGCCGTCTGTTTGGCGCTGTGGCTTAAACTTGCATGGTCCAGCGACAAAGCCTCTCCCCCTCCTATTACAATGGCAACCATGATGACCTCGGCCTCCCTCCCGATATTCTCCAAGTTAGCGACAAGTTCCCTGGACCAAGCGCGATCACGTTCGAACTGAACCCAGACCTGCGGCAACGCATTGTCGAGATGCTGCCCACTCAGGCCGAGGCACGATACTTGTGCGAACAAGCCGCGGAGCATGCGGCCTGGCAGTGCGTCTCTTTCTCGCATTCTTTCTGCTCCGTGTCTCCGTGTTTCCTTTTTCTGCCTTTTGCGAACCTTGCGCTTCGCGGCATTGTACTACGTGACGCTGACTAAACTTGGCGCACAGTCAGAACTCTGACGGGAGCGACGGGGTACCGAACATGCTGCACAGCGTGTACAACTGTTCAGTGGCGACCCTTAACCCGCACAGGCTGGCGTATTTCCTCGTAATCCTCGCGATTGGCGTCTGTGTCGACCAACGTCGTAGTCACCGATCATGGGTTCGGGACGCAGAGCGCTACCACCGCCTCGCCAGGGCGGCGTTGTGTGAGAACTCAGTCATCGATGAGCCGAGTATAGACGCTATCAACGCCTTGGTACGTTTGTCCTGTGCGGTATCGGCGTTCAGACAGAACTAATGGTCATGACAGTTCTACATGTCACGATACTTGACTATGTTCTCTGTGGAGAAGAAGGATGCGATAGAATATGGTTGGACGGTCTTGGTAGGTGCCGCCCCAGAGCTCGACATGATGACCGAGGTTCTGACGCCGCGCTCCATAGGGCATAGCCAGCAAGCTCGCTGTTGGGGTACGTAAATCACCGTCCCACCTGTGCATGTGTGACACGTCCGCTCACCATTCTCCATCTGACAGATTGGCCTCCGTGAGTCCTGCACCATACGGTCTGGTCCATACGGTCTACTCATCTGAGGTACAGATCGCAACGCTAGCCGTTCCAAGGTCATCCCTGAGGAGCTGGATAAACGGAAAACGCTGCTATGGTGTATGCTGAACGTTGACCACCGACTGGTGTGTGAACACGCATTCTTGGTTCCATATCTTGGCTAACCTCCGTCATGGTCGCACGAAGGGCCTGATGCTGCGGCGTCCGCCCGCTATCGCGATGAGATACGTGGACGCCGAACCGCCCAATAGCAGCGAGTATCCCCCACAAGGATCCCGAGAAGTCTGTAAGTGCATCTCATTCCCCGGTTTGTTCGCGTGAAAGTTCATGGTCCCGCCTTCCTCACAGATCAGCGGTGGCAATATACATTCACAGAACAGTGCCTGTCTCCGATTCTGGAGCTCGTCGTATCGACTAACCCTCCGCCCTACACGGAGGTGCTCCTTTGGGACGCGCGCGTTCGTGACTTTGAGCTGCCTCCGCTGCCCACACCGGGGCCACCGTCCGGGAACGGCATGTGTTTGATGCAGATGTGGGCAGCGATGACGCGCGAAGTCGGTACGTGACCAGTGCATTTCCCAGCGATCTGCTCGAGTGCTCACACGAGTTTTAGCTATCTTGAACCTGCACCGGCAGTACTTCACGCAGGCGCTTAGCGAGGGCCTCTGGGCAAACCACAGATACGCTTGCTCGGTAGTCGCAGTCTACCAGGCATCGCTTAACGTGCTGTGGAGCCTGGAGACGTACTACAGGCAGCAGCCCGAGTATTCAGTCAGGCTACAGATCTTGTGGTTCGACGGTCTATCCGCTGCCGTAAGTCCCTTAATCATCCGAGTGTTCTTGCCTCGCGGTCCGTGCTAAATCCAACTTGGCAGATGGCACTGTCCCTGCTGCTCTGCCGAGCGCCACCTTCCGTGATGACATCGAACGCGCTGCTCGAGCTGGCCAAGGTTCTCCGACTGTATACGGACGTGAGCGATCGCTGCCCGACCGCCCTGAAAGCCCTGGTGAGTCCTGCCGTCCCCATCGCGCTCTTCGTCCGCGCTCCGACTGACGCGTACCTGGCGCGCCGCGTGCAGCCCATCCTCGAGAACCTCTTCGAACGCTCGCGCGCGCAGTATCTCCAGAGCAGGTTCGGCACGCACCAGGACTGCGACCTGGACGACGAGATGTGCAAGATCGCGACGCGCACCGGCATCATCCCCCCTTCGTCGGGCCCGAGCGGCGACCCGGACGTCGTGCCCTTCCCCTTGCACGGCACGCACCCCTCGCTCGTGCGCGCGTTCGAGGAGGCCATCGCGACGACGCCTCCGCCGAACGACCCCATCCTTATGCCCGGCCCGCTCCACCTCATCGTCCCCTCGTCGAACTCGGCCCCGAGCCTCGGCCCGGGCGTCGTCCCCGGCATCGGAATCAGCGTCGGTGTCGGCGCGAGCATGGAGCGCAACGGGGCCGCGTCGACCGGGTTCGGTGTCTCCGCGGAGCGGTCTGGGTGCCAGGCCGATGCGTACGGGCCCGTCGGCGGCAGCGGTGCTGGCACGCCCCCCGGGGCGTTCGGGCTTGGGCAGAACCTCAAGTGGCTGAGCCAGGAATACTCGGACAGCGGATGGATGACGTGGTTCTAGGTCCAGTTCCATGACGATTGTGACGAGCGGTCGACGGTCGTACGCCCCTACCACCACCACACCCCCTCTCTTCCTCTTCCTCTTGAGCGCGCGGGCATTAGAGTGTTATTATTGGCCCCTTTGCGGCGTTGTGTTGTCTTGCTTGTTGGGCGGGGGCGGTATGTATGAGCGGCTCGAGGAGAGTCTTGGAGCCCATGGATGCGAGGCGCGGGTCGGACATTCTGTAGTGTAGCGTAGGACACGCGCGTGTACGTTTGATTCTTTTGATATCCAGCTAGCTTGATATTCGTTGTACCAAGGCATACAACGTGCCATCGTCCACCGCACCCCGACAGTCTCAGCTAGTGGCTATGCGTATTGGCAGCTGTACTGGTTCACCGTTCATGCGAGCGGCGGCGGACGGCACTACTCATACAGTGCTGCATAGCATCGGAGTGTCTTTGCACGTAAGTAGTCCAGTGTTGCAGTGATGTACGCGCTGATCCCGCCGTCATCTGTCATATCTTCCTCGAAGCTGCATCGTGCTTCTGGGACTGCGGATGCACTAAATCCTCCAATGTTTGAGTATTCCGCATATGAGCTACATTGTTGTGATACACTTCTCTTCGGCGACGGATGTGTCGCACGGTACAAAAACGAGTGGCCATACCAGGTCATGGAGCGAGTCGCTCGATCTTCCATTGCGGCGCATCGTCTGGAGATCCTTCTACGCGGGTATAGCGGACTCTGTCATGGAGGCGGGACGGCTTTCCGAGCCAGAATTCGACCTCACTGTAGATCGTCAGCAATATATTTCGTCGTCACAAGAGCAGCTGCAAACGTACTCGGGTACAATCCTCCAGCCGCCCCAGAACTCCGGCAGAGGGACCTCGCCCTCTCCGAAGCGCTCCGTCAACTTCTCCGCACGCGCCTGGACCTCGCCCTCCTGCACGACCGTGCTCTGTCTGCTCGCCCACGCACCCACCTGCGAGCCCCGCGGGCGGGAGTGGAAGTACGCGTCGCTCTCCTCGCGGGACACGCGCTCGGCACGGCCGACGACGCGGACCTGCTTGTGCACCTCGCGCCAGTAGAACGCGAGCGCGGCGTGCGGGTTCGCCGCGAGCTCGCGGCTCTTGCGCGAGGTGTAGTTCGTGTAGAAGACGAAGCCGCGGGCGTCGGCCTGCTTGAGGAGCACGACCCGCGCGGACGGCACCCCCGAGGCGGACGCGGTGCAGATCGTCATCGCCTCGGGCTCGTGCACGGAGCCCTGTGCGGAGATGGACGTGAACCACGCGCGGAACTGGGCGAGCGGGTCGGGGAGGACGGATTGCGGGGTGAGGCTCTCCGGGGCGTCGTATTGCTCGTGAGCGAGGATCTGGATCTTGTCGGGAGAAGGTTGGGCAATGGCGGAGGACATCCTGAGCTGTCGTCGTGTGCCAGATAGTGTGGAAGCTGTTGTGGTGGGATGGAGAAGTGCTTGAGAGCAGAGGGTCGGAAGAGTTCGAGTCAAAGTCTGCATGGCCGCTCTGAGATGGTCCCACGGCCTGACGCAATTGTAGGCATCGGGCGAGGTGGATGGGCCTCGGTAGGCGTCAGTCCGCTATGTACAGTACACTCCTCACTCCGATACTGATAGTCTGCGATGGCATGAAGGTGATGGTTGAGAGACAACGTCGTGTCGCTCGCGTAACAGCCTCAAACACTCTGCATAGACTTGAAAGGAGAGGGGGTAAAACCTGGTAAAACTGACGACGTCCGCTGAGCGAAGGGATGATAGATAAGATATCCGCCGTGTTTCATCACATCTAATCTCTGCCTGATCTATTCCGAGATGTACGGGCACGCCGGGCAGAAGTCGGGCAGAGGATTTGTCGACCGCCCTCTCCATTTTAGTGCATCTTCATAGATGGAGCAAAGATTTACACAGCATGGCGATCTTCAGAGGTCGAGAGAACTTCGAGAGAAACGATCTAGGGTATAAACCTCAAGGTTAGCCTTTCTGGCTTTTTTGTGGAGCCTGAGTGATCTTTAGCACTTCTTTATAAAGCAGATCTCGTCCAGCACCAGCCGCGAGCTCCTCGTCGGGGGTCGGGGATTGGGCCTGAAGCTTGAAGCTAGGCTTGCTGCGACGAAGGTCCGCGAACGCGAAGCTTTCCTTGTTGAACTGCTGCCTCACGAACCACGGCACAAACCTCGTGCTGGGCGTGATGTTGCGCCGTCCAATACGGTGAAGCACGAGTCGGAAGGCCAATCCCCAGTGGTAGGCTGTAGCTGCCCCTCCGGTTCTACCATCATGCCAGCCAGAAGTGGGAGTGGTACAGCAGCTTCAGAACGAGGTCAGTTCAAGTTCCTCCCATCGTTTCCCGCTCACCATCGACGGGCTATTTTGGTTAGGTGTGCTCACCCCTCCGACTCTGGCCGGCTAGTGCGATTGGGTGTTCCTCGGCCAATACCAGCAGCAGCATCCGCGCACTTTCTGCAAGGCTGGTGAACGTCTGGTTCCGGCTGCCAGCCGATGACGAGCGAGTATGAGTTTAGCATCACGCTCAACATTGGTTCCACCGATGAGACTACGCATGCAGGAATGCATCGACCGCTTGAGTGAAGATGTGGTGGGCTGACTGCGTCTTCGGCCCCAGATGAAACTGTGCATGTGATACACATCATCTGTCTAGGAGAGACGAGACGGTGAAGCCCGCCGCCGTCGACGCTAACATCAACATGTTCACTGTTCAGTTCGTCGCATGCGGCATCACCTACGTTCTGGTCCGCGTGTCTACGTCTGTGTATGACAACCCTGATCTCTTCGAATTTCCGGAGGGCCTCCGACGCCTGGAGCTCGTACGCGATTATTTAGTAGTCAATGCACATTGTCGCCGCCCCAGACGGAGTCAATAGTGACTTGCAATGCCAACTGTCAGCGGCATGCCGAACCTCACAGCGCTGCATATGATAGTATTACACAGAACCTCGTGGAACGCGCCGTGTTCGCCGCCGTCCGAGGCATCAACCGATGGCCCGCGCCCCAGGTACATTTGGCGGCCTCACCGATCGACACGCACAGTGTGCAAGGCAGGCACCCGCAATGCGCAATCGACTCGCGACAGACCGAACGACATTCCGAGCCGTACACCGCCGCACCGTCGCGTAACGGTACCGTGTCACCACCGCCCTGTCAGTGTCTGCCCGGCGACGGCACGACGGGCCGGTGGAGACGTCCAGGCCGTCATTGCGGTGCGCAGATGAGGCGGAACAGGCCACACTGAGTTATAGACGTCGTATAGCAGAGTTCTGGGCCCGAGTAGATCTGTATAGCTGCTACTCATTGCGCACTGCCATTGGCGGCTTGGGGGGAAAGGCACGATTGGCTCGCCCAGCCTCCAATTCCAGGGCGGGATTCGAGTACCGAAGACTCAAGGACCAAGGACCGAAGACCGAGGACCGACGGGCGCATCGAGCGGCGAGCCTTCTGAGCGCGCTCGATCTTATCGCGCCCCAGCCAGCTCAAATGGGGGAAGGTGCCTGGCTGATTCTCCGGGTTGGGGAGGATAAGGAAGGTGCTGAGCGGCAGTGTGGTAAGGCTGCTCTCGTGCCGCCGGTACGAGATGCGAGAGGCGGGCGTCGGGCGGGGCGGGCGGGACTTGGATATTTGTAGTCGTGTGCCGCGCTCAGGGGGAGGTATGTCACCGCGGGGGTTGATGTAATGCGACGTGCGTATGAGCAAACGCGACTCTCAGGTATTAGGGACGGCTGCTGCATTACTACTGCTGCATTGCTATCGGGCGATTTCTGCTTCGTGCGGAATACTCTCCTGTCAAGCATCCGTTGTGCACGGTAACCTCTCAGGCTACTCCAAACGACCTCGTGAAGCAAGTTCCTAGATCCCCGACACGAGATGCTGTTGAGGCCGTGAGTACATACGCGCTTGTGCGCATGATCATGACAGAAGATATCGGTGCCGATGCCACGGGGAGCCAGATGAACAGAAGTTGTATGCATATTCTGACATCCAGGAGAGTCGAGACCTTCGCGTCGCATAGAGAACCGCCACACCACCGACAACCAGGAGTATTACACCACGCTTTGAGGAAAGTAAGCCGTTGCGCGGCTGAAGAAGCACTGAATGCCGAGACCTCAGACCGCAACTGGACAGTGCCGATCACTAGCCACGCTGGCAGGCAGGTCGATAGTGCCTGAGAGACCGCAGAGACGGTAGCTAGCCCCTGAATGGCGTTCTACATGGAGGCGTCCGAACTTCGAACATCTAGGTTGTTGTGTGTCCTTGGGAGCGTGGCCTGAGCGTTGAGTAGCAACGCGTGTGCTATCGCCGTCAAGTTGACCACATGAGCAGCACGCTCAACGGCCTTCAACCGCCCGGCTATTTGCACGCTTCCTTGCGCCCCGTGGATCGCGTCGGGGAGTCTGTCGCATATTTCGTTAGTGTAAGTTGGAGTCAATCCCGTTGCTCAACCGTTACGTCTTCATCATGGCGAGCCTACACGACCAGACTAAAAGCGGAGGCTTTCCTGCAGTGCGCTTCATGAGCCACGCCCACAAGGCGCGTTGCGGGAAAGCACATGCAATCGTGAGGGAACATGATGGGAAGTAGCAACCATCTCGCACGAGAAGGACTGGCGGCACACGGTTGGGCGGTGTGTGAGCGAGTACGGAGGGGTTATAGGAAGATGGCCGGAGGTTAGAAGCCGCGCTGGTGCGAGTCGGGTTCGAAACGAAGACTCGCCTGAAATCTGTTCAAGCGCGGCGCTCGCGGGCGCCAGCGCCACCGAGGAGTTCGAGAAAGCGAGTGCGATCACGACTTGCCGTGATTAGTCTAAAAAGACACTGCGCAGAAAGATGGCCACGCGAGGGAGCGGACGTGGCAGGGTTGAGCGTAGTGTAGCTTTTCACTCCGTACCAGGAGTGAGCGCGTACGGCGCGTGGTGTGGCTGGAGTGGACGACATATCAGCGATGGCGGTGGTCAAGAGAACTTGGCGGTCGATGGAAGAGAGCGGGCGATTCCCATTTGCAGCAGATGAGGGCGGGGGCGGTGTGAAGGGGATGTGAAGAGGAGCCGGAATGGGGCGTGATGCTGAGATCGGGGACGATTGGGGATCGAGCGTCTATCTCCGGGAGAGGCAAGAATTGTAAGTCCGACGAAAGTACTCATATTGCCATAAGCGCATTCCACGCTAACCACCAATCGACCTCAAGTCCTCTCCTCCTCCTCTTCCTCCTCCTCGTCCTTCTCCTCCGTCCCTCTCCTTCTCTCCTCCCGACACACTCCTTCCGTCGTCGCATCCCCCGGTCCCCGCGTGGGTTCTCCCCACCTCCGCTCAGGACAAGCAAGCCATGTATCCCATCTCTGACCTCACCGCCTTCTGCCGCAAGACTACCGGCGATGTCCCTCCCAAGTTGGTCGTACGTATCCTCGCTTACGTGCACGCGACCTTTCCATTGACGTTTGTGTCTAGGGCGCGTCTACCACCGTCGTCGGTTCCAAAATGTACCTCTATGTGCGTCGCGTGCCTGCACATATAACCGCGCATGTATGCTGACAGCGCGTACAGGGCGGACGCTTGGTCTCTGAGCGGAAGATGGTCTCGGACATCTACATGTTTGACCTGGAAACGTTCAGATGGGAGAAGATTGCGCAGTCTCCCGAGGACGAAATCCCCCAGGCACGCTACTTCCACAGTGCTGATACCTGTACGTATCCACTCCGTAATATGCAACGTCGTTCCATCCTGCTCACTTGGAATGAAGGGCGGAACCACCTCATCATTTTTGGCGGTATGGCTATCAAGCCGCAGTCAGAAAACCCCGAGGACCTGTGCGTTCTGAATGACGTCCGTCTATTCGACCTCACCTCGCGTCACTGGCTCCCCGCTGCCCCTCTCCCCGCTGACTCGTCGCTTGTTCCTAACGCCCGTTATGCCCACCTCTCCTCCGTGACCGCCGACCGCCTCTTTATTATCGGAGGTCAAGATCTCGCCAACGTCTGGCTAGATGATGTCTACATCTTCGATCTGAACTCGCAGGTGTGGATTCAACGCCGGGACTATCCTAGGCACTGTGGTACGTACCGGAGCGTTGCGGTCACCGCGGATCAACGCGTCCGTCTTCCTCAAGAGGAGACGCGCGGCGGACAGGCCTCTGCTAGACTCGGACCAGTGGGCTCGCGTTTCAAGGTTGACAAGGCTTCTCCGGCTCCGGCGAATGCGACGCAGTCGGACACGCTGATCCACCTGCCGTACTCCGCTCAACCTACGGAGGATTACCCTTGCGATATTTTCCTGTTTAGCAACTACAACGTACGTTCATCAAACTATGTAAGGAACTGATCACGGTACTTACTGGAGTGTTCGTTTACTAAGTTCACGGACGTCCAACGTGAATTGGAAGTCTTCACCCCTCTTCCTGACGGTGATTTCACCGTCTCTGACCGGTCCTCGTCTATGACCGGCACTTCATTCCCACCTGGTCTGAGGTTCCCCACCGGTGCCATCCTTGGGACTTACTTTATTGTCGCCGGAACCTATCTCTCTCAGACGTACCAGTCCTTCTCGATCTGGGCACTCGATCTTATCAATATGACATGGTCCCGCATTGACCCGGGCAGTGCTCTGGCATCTGGTTCTTGGTTCCGCAGCTGTCTCTGGGCTAGTGCGAACAAGTTCGTCGTCTTTGGCAACCGCAATGGGAATCTCGTCGAGGATTACAACCGTCGACTTCTGAGCTGGGATCATGTGACTTGCATAGACTTGGAGGCTTTCGGTATCTACCAACCGCCTCCTCTTGTGCTTGATGTTCCCATGCAGGAGCTTGGTCTGGCGGCACTTGAGGAAGGCCTCATGGCCGACTTCGAGATCATCTGCGACGATGGGAGGAGGATAAAGTGTTCGCGGAAGCTCCTCGAAGACCGTTGGCCGTGGTTCAAGGAGCAGCGTAGGATTTTCCTTCAGGCTGCGACTCGCGCGTTGGAAACAATGCCTTCTGTATCATCCCACACCCCCCTTCCCGAAGTCGCTAACGCCAGTCGGCAAGAACCGCGCCCGGATCCTCGACTCACTCCCCGCGCTTTCAACCTCTCCGAACCTTATCCTATCACTCTCGCGTTGCTGCAGTACTTCTACTCTATGGCTCTCATTACACCTTTGCAGCATGCCCCTGCCGTGCTCAGCCAGCTGCTGCTCCTCTCCAGCACCTACCAGATCACACATCTGCAGTCGCTCGTGAAGCACGCGATGCACCGCGCGCTCAGTTACGCAACATCTGTCGGGATTTACGGCGTGTCCACATTGTGCAGTTGCCGGAGCTTACAGATCCGGTGAGTGGCGTACATATTCTACGTGTCCCTTCCACAGGGACAACGTTACCATAGAACGACGCGCTCACCATTGTTCCTGTCATCTCATTTTCCAGAGCCCTACGAGTCGTCATGGTACGCCACTTGTCCTCGTGTCCCTGAGAGATCCATGCTGACAGATTCGTTGACTGCTTGATTGTTGTTATCGCTCCTGCTGCCTCGTCGCGATCTGCAGGCCTACAGCCAGAAGAGGCCGACAGGTGTCCGCTCGAAGGCGGAGAAGGATGGATCCGCAGGTGGCAAGGGCTCCGACCAGAGCGGCGGCGGCGCTGGTGGTGGCGGCGCAGGCGGGCGCTTGGAACTGCCCAGTGCCGCTCGTCCGCGTGGGATGTCGGATGCGTCCTATATGCGCGGCCCTAGCGATATGGGTGGTGCGGTTCCTCGCGGATATGTTCGAGGAGTGCCAGGTCAGTCGTTGCACGTCGTTGGTAAGCCCCGTAGTACTGATGGAATTTTGTGCTAGCTCCGGAGCCGCTCGTCGGCCTGTCTGACCTGCAGGAGTTTGGTCTTCCTCATGGACGGAGCCTCAAGAGGGTGTCTGACGGGTCAATGGTACTGCCACGCATGGCTGAGGAGTCCGAGCATGGACATCATCACATCGGTATGCTCGCCGGATTTTTGCTGGCGCTATCCTACTGACCTTGACGTTTCAGTACCTCCACCCCCGCCGCCTCCTGCGATGCCGCTCCCGCGTCCTCCGGCCTTGGCCCCGAAGCGTGCCGCCTCTGTCGATAACTTTTCAGAGCGCGGGCGCATGTCCCCCATGTCCGTCAAACGATCGTCGTCCCCCGTGCCGTTCAAGCCTTTGTCGCCCCCTCCTATAGTGAGGACAACGCCCACGCCTCCAAGGCCGTTCAGCGTCATGTCCCAGTCTACTGACCAGGACCTCATGGCGATCGCCGAACTTCTGTCACCCACGGTCGATTCCAATGGGACTGACGGCGAGATGCCCGCATCCGAGACGGCTCCTGTGGCTGAACTCGAGCCTGTTCCGGATGTGTTCTTCGATGAGGCTGTGGCTACAACCTCTATCCGGGACTCGATGTCATCGTCGATATCGTCCGCATATTCCTCCTACCATCGTCCTTCGACGGCGTCCGTCCGCAGCTCGATCTACACCGACTCGGATGGCGCATCGTATATGGGCGACGACCTCCCCGATCCCTCCGTCCTCTACTCCCTCCATTCCAACGGGTTCCATGGCGGATTCCACCTCCCACGTAGTTCGCTGCCCATGCCTCCGCTGGACGACAACCGCTCATTGTCGTCAGCGACATCCTATAGCTCCCTGCGCACCCCGAGCCTCAGCCGGCACTCGTCCGTGCAATTCCTCAGCTCGCCCCCGGTCAGCCCGACGTCGTCGTACCTGCCCACGCCTATCGATGCGCCCAGTCCGTCACCGCAGCCGCCTCTGAAGTCTCTCGATGTGATCGAGGAGGCGCGGTACGGCGAGGACCAGGAGCTCCGTCGTGTGCCTTCGGATGACGCGCAGACCATCAACATGGGCACGCCCTCGGGCTCGTCCTTCCCGCCTGTTGAGCCATTCATCATGCGCAAACCGGAGCCTCGGCATCCACCACAGGGTGTGTCGACGCTCCAGCGCAGGCTTCCCGAGCTCGATAAGCTACGGATCAGCACACGGGCTGCGGACCATACTCCCTCTCCTTCCCCGTCCTCCGCTGCGCGCCACAGCCAGCAATCTGCGTCCCTGCCGGTGCCTGCGTCCCCTGTGCTGTCAGCGCGGAGCAGCTCTTCGGGCGCGTCGTCGCACCGGGGCTCGGGCACTGGGAAGAGCGGGTTCGGGAAGCTGTTCGGACGGGGCGACAAGGATAAGGACAAGGACAAGGAGTCGAAGAAGAGCGGCTCGTCCGTGTCCGGGTCGAACCAGAGCGTCTTGTCGCTCGACCTCGGGTCGTCCAAGTCGGAAGAGAAGCGACTGAAGAAGGAGGCGGCGAGGGCGCGCACGGAGCGCCTCGCGCAGGACCTCGCGGACAAGGCCAAGAAGCGCGCCGAGGAGGCCAAGGCGGCCAAGGCGAACCGGGTCAAGACCAAGTCGAGCCGACCCTGGGAGGAGGAGGGCGGCATGTACGAGGGCATCTCGTACTTCTGAGCGACGTACCACAGGGTACGCCCGCCAGTGCCATGGGGAAATCTTTCATTGCTGTGCATCGTTCTGCGTGGTGGATCGTGTCCTCTCTAGCTTGTCTATGCGTTCGTCGTGGTTTGTGTGGTACATATGCTGTTTGCGGTGCGGTGATATATACTATTTGTAGGCTAGTGTGCTACCTTCCTCTCGTTGTTCCACCACCCTCTCGCTGTAGTATAGATACCAGGGTATGCTTGGTAATTCGTGCGCGTCGTGTGTTCAAGGGGATAGCCGCTCTCTCGTTTGTCTTACGGAGAATCCAAGGATCAATGTAATGTTCTGCTATGCAGATTCTACATATCGTGGGCAAGGACGGCAAGCAATCGTGAGGAGGATGTTTACCTTGGCAGCAACTGCACCGAGACATCCATACATGCGATTTTATTGCCCGAGACGACCCTTTCTTCGAGGGACGGTGCCTCACAGGTCAGCTTCTGCGTGAACCGACTGTTTGTCGCTATGAAGCCTACCCGGAAAGGTGAGGTCGTTGATTCCATCGTCGCAGCGCGCATACGCGACGTGGTCTGGCTTTCCTAGTCTCAAATCGAAGCTCCGGTCGATCGAAGAAAACAAGGATGTACCCCCAGTAACCAAAGCTCAGCTGGATCGGCTCACGCAGCGTGGTACAACGCTCCGCCGACGGACCCAAGATGTTCGCCACTTCTTTACCCATCTCACAAGGGGCTTCCGCGTGTATACGTTCAGGCAAGCCAGCTGGACGTGCTCCGCGATGAAGGGCTCGTGTATGCTGAGGTACTGAAGGAAGCTGGCGTTGAGGTCAAAACGGACTTGTACGTGCCTCACTTCAGGCCAATGCTGTGTGCTAATAATACCTCGCTGATTCATATTACCGGCAGGTACTCTGGGGTTGGTCATGGGTGGTACTACAACGGCCCAACCAGCGCTGCTTCCGCTAGAGCGCGAGAGGGCGTCGAAGAAGCGCTAGAGTGGCTTCTGGGTTGCCGTCATCACTGAGCACTTTCCGACTACTGATAAGTGCCAGATAATGGCGACAGCGGAGTCCTCATGCCATACGGTCGAGCTCAAGTAACAGTATGGGGTCATTATATGCGGTGTAACTGTTGGCGCGGGGGTGGTGGCTACGGGGTGTCTTTGCGAGGTTTTGTCACCCACTGTATAGTACTCTTGATAATGTGGTATCTGTTATAGCTTAAGGGTCATATTTAGGGCCTTTTGCGCTACGCTTCGTCGAGAACGAGTAGCGAGAGCCTGATCTTCGAAGTTCGTGCGATGTGTACCTGCAGATACGGTCACGTGAACATACACCACGCGTTTCGAACGCGATCGACGAGCGCCTCCTTCTCGTGCTCTCAACGATGACTTCGAAAGTACTCCGTGTGCCAAAGCTTGACCTGAACGCCGTCCTCGCCCAACAGAACCCTCAGATAGACCTTAGGCTTGACGCATACGAGGCTTCCACGCGCAACTTCCTCACTGCGGTCTCCAACTATACCCAACGCGCCGTTGCGGAGATCACTCACCGGAAGAACGCGTACGCAGCTGAGAAGAAACGGCTCGCGGAGAAGACGCAGCAGATCGAGGGTGAGACAAATCAGTGTAAGGTGAAGGAGATTGAGTTGATTGCTGGTGCGTATCTCGCCTTCTGCGCGCGAGGGAGAAGCAGGGGCGGCTGAACACCGAGGGAAGTGCTTGACCGGGAGCAGGAGGAGAAGAAGGAGGCCGAAGCGAGCGTTGCTGCATTTCGACGACAACTGGGCTCGATCAAGGACAAGTGTGCCTCGCTGGACGTCGAGATCGAACAAAACCGCATTGTGGCTGCAAACCTCATGCGCGGTGCGTGTTCCGTAGCGCGGGCATCCTCGTTCATTGATGTTGATTCCCTGCGTGTGCACATTTGAACAGAACGAAGACGCGAGCAGTCTATCCTTGCTGAGCATGCCTCGCGAACACATCCCGAATTGACGGCATGCGAAGCGGTTCTCAAGTGCGCGATCGAGGGTATCGACAAGGACAAAATCCTGATTCGCTTTACCCACGTCGACCCCGTGGACCTGAATCGCGAGTTTAGCATTGTCATCGACGTCTCCGCTAGACTATATAAGGGTGAGCTCCCTGCTCTTGTACAATGTAAAGTCATTGAAATTACAGCAACGTAGTCCCAACAACGACACCCTTCCTGCCCACACTTCCGATCCTCCTGGACGAGCTGAACGAGTCTCGGGACGTGTACGCTTTCATTCGACAAGTGCGCCAGGCGTTCTGCGATCTGGTTGAGCATGGTCGGTGACCCCCGTTGTATCGTAATATATGATACCCCCTTGTCTCACTGTCTCTGTTGTTGTACCAATACCACCCCCTTCGCTTCTGGTCAGCATGAAGATCGAGAGCACCGATGGCGCGGTAAGTACACAACTCGCGTACTTACCATATCGGGAAGGCTTAGTTGTGGGTGCACGCGCGAGACACTCGTAGTGGCGGACCACCACCTGCTGAGACGCGCGAGACCAAGAACGTCAGCGTCAAGCAAGAGGACACGAACGGTACGCACGCGCAAGTATAAGAAGGGTTGGGATGACGAGCGGAACGAATAGACAGCACACCAGGGCTTTCATTCGTCCCACTCGTCCCACCGATGGAGTCCCTCGTCGAGGTGACCCCGCTCGCTTCGCGTACATTACTGACTACCACCTTTGGTTGTCAGGTCGTACCACGCTGCCTCAGGTCACCCCGCCCGCCGTCACCGCTGGTTCAGCCCTCGAAGTCCCGGGAGTCGTCGCTCCTTGGGAGTTCGGCCAGCATCTCGACGTCTACCTACTTCGTGACGCCACCCTACTCGCCAACGGGCGCACGCGCCGCGGACACGCTGTTCTAATGTTTGAGGACGCGACCGACGTCCTCCCGCAGATGCTCAACCCGCCACCTGGTCTTCCCCCCACTCCCAGAGCCGGAGGCATCGTGATCACGGTCACGAAGACGACACACACTCATTCTTCGCCCGAGCCCGACGACAGCGACCACGACGACAATTCGATTCGCGTCAACTCTATTGTACAGGCGACTCGACCCGGGACCCCGATCGTGACAACGCACTCCGACTGCCCACCGAACTCGCCGCACACCCGACCCGTGAGCGTCGAGGAAGTGGAGGACGTCGAGGGTGAGTCTCACCCAATCTTCACGACAGCCGCGGACGCTCAATACGCATTGCAAAAGCTAGAAGGACTCGTATCAGCCTGGATGGAGAAGATGGACGTCGACGACGGCCCGACCTGGACCGTCATCCGCGAGTCCGAGGAGGTCACGATGGGCGACAAGGATGGTCAGGACAACGGAGGGACGCCCCGCGAGGACAGGCAGACCGGAGCCCCAACTGGCGACGGAACACCCAGCATCACGCCTCTCACCACGCCCGAGGCGGCCTCACCCATCCTCTCCCCGCTCGACCTCAACACCACAATTTTGGAGGCAAGGCCGGAGCGCGCGCTCCCGACTTTCGAGGTCCCGGACGTACCGTACGATTTGCAGACAAAAGTTGACGAGAATCCATGACATGAGTAATATACATATTCCAGTCCTCCGTCTTAGCAGCGGTAACATATCGACAGCGAGAGAAACAAGTGAAGATGTAGCAAGGAGGGAAATGAAAATGAGGAAACAACAAATGACACGATCACAGCAGCGCGTCGACCTCGTCGCGGAAGTCCTGGGACGACGGCGCCGCGGCGAAGTCACCGAACTCAGGAGGGTGGCCCAAGCCGGGAATGGTCCGTGCTCTTGGGATACCAGCTGGGAAACCAGAAGGACCTGCGCCGTCACCGAGACCGGGCGCGGGTGGTTCCTGTAGAGGCGCAGGGACGAGTGGGGGGAAATCCCCGGCGGAGAGCAAGTCGGGCAAGGGAGCAGGAGGCGCGTCCACAGCATCCGGAGGGGCAATCAAGTGGTTGACTGAAGGGCCCGGTTGAGTCAAACGAGGTAGAGTCATGGAAGCAGTCAAATGCACTCACATTCCTTCGCATGCGTGTGGTCCTTTTGTCTTGGACACTGGCTGCCCTGAGGACAGTCGGGACGCGCCATGACGTGCTCCTCAAGGAAGCCCTTCTTGCGCTCTCTGATCCACCAATCGCGGAGGCCGTACAGCAGCACTTCCGCTGCACACATGCGGCATATTCTGGTACGCGGCGCGTTCGGATCGGGATCGACGCCGCCTGGGACTGGATGAAGATCCATGAAGAGCTCAAGCTCAATGAGAGGCGCGAACTGCCGTGGTTGGCCTTGGATATAGGCGACGATCTACCGAGAGAAGTTCGGAATCTCATTAGCGCTGCCGCGGGCACATATGATAGCAAGTCAACGCACCTCCCGATAGATGTGTCTTGGCGAGAGATGCTGCGCACTCAAGTAGTCCAACATGATATCCACCTCGACGGTGTTGCCGTCAAAGCAATCATACACCTCGCCACATTGAATCAGATCCCCCAGGTCCGAGAAACCATGGGGGTGTTGGATGGTGAGCGGAGCAGCGATACACCTCTGCGGTATTCCGATTCCACAGAACGAGACCTGGCAGAAATCGCATCTTGTGGTCGTCGGAGCTTGTAGCGCAAGGACGTTCTCACTGCGGACTTGGGTGAGACGAACCGCAGCGAACCCACTAGCGCGGCGCACATACCAATTGCCACACACGCCGTGACCTGGGGGATTTCCATCCTCGATGAGCCACGCATGTCCAGGGTCGGAATCAGGGTCTGCGATCGGCTGGGGGCATCTCCAACCCCACTGGTTCCCAGGGAGACAATGCGGGCAAGGTCTCATGTATATGCTGCTAGTGGCCGGTACGTTTGGTTCGGGAGAAGCTTGTTTGGGGCTTGGAATCTGTGTGCAAGCTAGTCTAGAGATGGCGGACATACGGAGGGCTGCAGCACGTACCACAAGAGGCAGGCCCGGCTGGTAGAGGGCGTCTGCTTGCATCCGCTCTGATACCGACCGGGCTTTGCTGGGCGCGTGGCGCAAGAGCGTATCGACGACTGTCTGGAGGGGCCGGGAGTACGAGACGCCAGTGGACACGGTCCTACAGGCCGGGCAGCTTGTCCCACCATTCTACAGATAGGATAGATTAGCATTATGCGTCCAACGATCTCGCAGGCCCAATGAATGCAGTGTACGGGGGTGGCGCATGCATGAATGTGCCATTGCAGGTTTAGCCACAGAGCTAAAGCTGAGATCATACAAGCCCAAAGCAATCAAGCGGATGGGTAGATGTAAGCACACTCACATTTATCCACAGACGCACGCAACTACACACCAGCCTCAGCACCATCTCTCGCAGCATGCAAACGGTCCTACTCACCTCCCACAGAAGAAATGTTGGCACGGCGCGACGACCACGGGCCGGTATACGATGGCCGAGCAGCAGCCGCACTGCAGCTCTTCCTCCAAGTTGTCCGCGAGTGCGTTGCCGTCCGCGCCCACTTCGCCGCCACCCCGCTCGTCCTTCTGTCCTGCATCTTCCTTGTCCTCTCGCGCTCTCTTATGGCTCGTCTCCTCGTCAGGCAAGCCGGTGTCCTCGAAGGCTTGGGACGCGCTGCGCTTCAGCGGCGCAGTGGCGCTCGGGGCGGCGGCCTCAGGCTCCGGGGCGATCGGGCGTGCTCTCGAGCTGTCTTCTGGGACAGAGTGGACTACAGCAGCGTCCATAGCAACTCAAAGGTAATAGCTCTTCAAGCAATGTGTCTCTTAGGTGAAGATGGTGGTTAGAGGTCAAGAGGGTCCGATAATTGTGACCGCCTAATTAGGAGATCGTACAAGCCAGGCGCTCGCCACACGATGTGATGAGGTACTAGAAGCGCCTAGCAGGCCGCCACTCAGCCGGGCGCGACGTTGGACGCTCAGAGCAGGCTGGCATCGTACAGCTGCGCATAGCACAGTAGCGGTGAAGGAGACAGGAGACATGAGGATATAACGCTTCAACCGGGGGACAAACAGAAGACATGGAATACGAGCTACAATACATACACAGGAGGCTAAGGGGAGAAGGATAGAGTTACAGATATATAGGCAGCGGGTGACGTCCTCGCGGTCCATCATGCCGCAGAGCTATGCGCGAAGGAATAAGGAGTAAGGGTAAGACAGTATCAACATCAACGTAATGCACATCATGTCCGTGTGCTATGTACGATTTATCAACGGCTCCTGAAACACGTTCCAAAGGCGCAGAAGAGGGCAGTTAGGTACGATATAGTGGCGGGTCGAATAAAGTGGGGGATATAATGTACCGCGAAAGCAAGGCGAGGTGCAGCACAAAGCGAGGAATGGAAGGGAAGACATACGAATCCAAGGGCGCGTATCCAGAGCAGGCGTCGTTAGAGACGCCACGGAGATTTTGTTAGCTTTGCGTGAGGATGACTGGTATCTCCTGAATGGACGGTGTCAGGGCAGGGGTTTGGTTGGTGAGCGGGACTCCCGCGGCATAGCAGGAACTGATGAGCTTCTGGTGTAGGTCATCCCACCGTCGTCGCTGCTCTAAATACGAGAGTTCTGTCATTGGTGTCATCCAATGGCAGCACCCGCGCGGGAGACGCACCTGGGCAGGGCCACAGACTCATCAGGTACTGCACCGGCCGCGAGAGTGCTTTGGCGACGTCGAGGGCGAGGGACAGCGACCGGTCATACGACCAGAGAGTTAAGGCCCTAGAGTCGCGTTACGTTGCGCAAGCGTGGGAACGGACGAGTCGCGAGGGGCGTCAGGGGAAAGGTACGCAAGACGTGTACAAATCAGTGTGGGACGGCGGAGGCGGAAAACCAACGGTACAGTCAGGCACATGAACGCTGCTGTGCACAGTTCGACGACGGCCACGTACCTCTCCATCTGGGACATGAACCAGAACAATAGGAACGGCCGCTTCGCGAGGCTCGCTGCAGGGAGGCCGGTCACCGAAGGAAGACCTGCATTGAGTACGCGCTTAGCCAGGGACGCCAGGTGGGTGACTGCACGCCGCGGATTCCCAACAAAAAGCGGGGCGAGAAAAATCGAGACCCAAAGTTGCGATCAGTCAAGACGAATCAGTGCAGAGAGCGTAATGCACGTACGCCATTCATCCGCCTTCTTCCGGTAGAAGAGGAGATTCGCGTGCCTACAACAATTAACACCGCAGTCATCAGTACACCACCACCCACAAGTCGACAACCTGCGGAGCCGGAGGGGAGAGGCGTTTACGTACGCGGTTGGTTGCGGTAAGCACCGCTGGAATTCGTACGCGATGCACATTCGCGAGCTGTTTGACAACGGCAACGGTCGCGTCGCGAGCCACGTCAGATCGATCCCAGCCAGCCACAGTCATTAGTCAATCAAGCATGTCCCCGTCAGCGTCCGTTGGTCAGGAAAGTGAAGGGGAGGTGATACGGCGACGCACTTGAATAGAAGCTCCCGGCCTTGGAACAAGAACGACCGCTCGATACCGCAGGTATGGCGTTTGAGCGCCTCCTCGATCGCGTCGATCTCCCGCCACGCCGCGAGCGCAAACTGCGCCTTCTCCGCATCGGGCATCGTCGTATCGGCGCGGACGCGGATACAGCTGTTCCACATCAGCATCGCGCGAACGTAGAGCGCCCACACGGAGTCCTTCTCTGGCGGTTTTACAGCGGACGGATCGCCACTCCCATCCGTGTACGTGAGCGACTCGCCGGGGAAGAGGAGGGCGTACTGTTGTAATGTGTATAGGGTGATAAGTCAGAACGGGGTCCGTAACACGCCGCGCTAACGACGATATCGACGGATAACAAGAGCAGCGACGACGCACATTTCGGGGATCCATCAAGAATAATTGCTGCACGTGCAAGTCCGGGCTCGCGGCTGTATACGAACTATGCCCTGCGGTGAGCATGACGCTGCTCCAGACCAGCCGCCGACACTCCTCCTTCCTGATCTCGCTCTCCGACCACTGACTCTGCCACGTCGGCGTCATGTCCCAGAGCGGCGCGTACTCGTGCACCACCGGCCAGGTGTGTCCCAGCGTGAATGACATGCAACTGCAAGATTCGCTCCGAGCCAACGATCGCGTCTGCTGCTCTATGTGGCCCTGAAGGACGGTTAACGGCTGCTCGGGCGACTGCGACTCAGACAAAGGTATCGAGAAGGCCCCGCCCCCGAGAGGATTAGTATAAATAGGCGGCTGCAGCGGGGCGAGTGGGCGAGTGGCTAGCGGGGATAGCGGCTGCTCGAGCTGCCATTGTTGTGTGGCCTGAGTGGGGATGTTAGCGATAGTGAGCGAATGTGGTCGCCCGCCGTTGTCGACCTGAGGAGAGAGGTCATCCGAATAAAGCGGACGCAAGCGAGGCGCTGACACGTCCGTGACGGACGGCACGCTCGAAGTAAAAATGGACACGCGCGGGTCCTCCGCGTCTATCGACAGCAGGTCCATGCTCCGCAAGAGCGAGTCGAGCATGCCCATCGACGAGCAGACGCGCGCGGTAGAATGTAGCGGGTGAGCACAGATCTCAAAGAATGCGATGAGCTGCAAAAGACGCCATTTCCACCGTCAGCCGATTTTTCACATGGCATAGCCAGCGGGGACGCTCACCCATGCGGCTTGGACTAGGCTGTGGTCGATCCATCGCGAGCTCAGGCTCGCCTCCAGGGCACTCTGCGCCTGGTCTCTCAGCCTCAACGCCCGATCCCTCCCCCGGGCCCCCAACTCCCCCTCATGGCTCCTAAAGAACGTGGAGAGCGCAAGCGCGCCCAGAATCAGACTCGGCTGGATGCCGTGGCGGGCGCGCGGATCCAGCAGCGAACCAAAGAACCGCGGCAGGTTAATGAAGTTAAGCCAGTATGGGGAGGCGCGGAAGATCGCGCGGAGATCGGCGGTGATGCTCTGCGTCGTGTTCTCTCGCACGCCGGGGGGCATCGTGAGCGCGACGTCGCCCAGGACCCCGCCACCGTTGCCGTCGGTCGCGTACAGAACGAGCAGGGCGTCCCACCAGGTCTCACGAGTAAATTGCAGCCCTGGGTCCGGCGCAATCACGGCCTTTTGCTCGCTGCTGCCTCCCGCCCCGCTCTCGCCGTACTCGTACTCCTCCTCGCTCGCCACGAGGCCGAGCGGTGGTGCGAGTGAGGCGGACACGCCCGCGGCATACACAACGGGGTGGGGCATGTCCGACAAAGGCGACCCGAGCGGATTCGCCTCATAAGCGGCCGCTGGGGCCTATGTGGGCAGGGTGAGCGGCAACATTGATGTCGGCTAACGAAGCTGATGGACCTACGTGCGAGTGGAGTGTTCCGTCCGGGAGGATAGCGCGGTCATGGCTCTGAGAGTAGTGCGCACCGAGGTCGCCCGGGAGACCTTGGCGATGCCTGTTATACTGCCCAGGTCCGGCCTCCTGGATGATCGTCAAGCCCTCGGGGTGGACGCCGGCATGCTCAGTCATGTAAGGATGCGCCGTTGGACTGTATGAAACCGACTTGTAGTCGATAGGGCTTGTGCTCGCGCTCTGAGGGGATTCAAGCGTGTGTCCAGCCGACTCGATGGGGGGCGGCCTCCTGCGCCTGCGAGGCTTTTCCGCGGGTCCACCAGCGGACCGCTGTCGCGCCCCTGGGACCCTGTCAGGGCCGCGCCGCTTCGGCGCCGTATCATAGGTGCACTGGTTGGGATTCTCCGTCCTGCGACTGCAGTTGTGGCACACGGGCTTCGCGCCATCGCAGCGGATTTTCCGGCCGCGGCTGGTAGAGCACAAGAATTAATTCTCGAATATTCATAGCCAGGGCGTGGAGCGGACTGACCACTGAACGCAAGCGACGTAGACACGCGTGCGTGGCTTCCCTTGAGTGGTCAGAGGCTGGTCGGGAGCCAGCTCGAGCCGTGGCTTTTCTCTCCTCGAGCGGCCGCCCGATGATCCCGAAGCGCCAGGACGCACGGAAGACGGTTGTACACTCGTGGACATGTTCGGGCCGTGGGAGGAAGTTGTTGTAGGCTGCCCATGGGACATAGAGAGCTGGTACTCGGAGGGGACGCCAACGTCGTGTTGTTGCTGGTCAAGACGCGGCCTAAACCCCTCCGTAGATGGCGCCGAATATTGCCAGAGCTGTTCCCTCGGTTCGCTGTGCTGTTGGGGGTGCGCAAACGCGTCGCCTGAATATCCAGGACGAGCATTATGCTGCTGCGGGCTATCTTCCTGGTGGTGGAACATACCGGAGATGGAGGCCGCCGTCGCAGGATCCACCCTCCCATGGCTCGTCTCGAAGTTGGGGGTTCGCGAAGGGTACTGTGGGTATGAGTACGGGGAGGTCGCCGGAGCCGGAGGGTATGCGGGGGAAGGGTCCTGGCTGGGGTAGGAGGAGCGGTGGTCGGAAAGGGGGAAAGGATGAGTGCCCGACATCGCGTACGGAGAAGATGTAGGGTGCTATATCGAGTTTAGACTTGAGGACTGCACCCGGGAGAACGATTGAGATGTCGCGGAGTGCGGGGGAGGAATTCTGGGTTTCCGGCCGCTGTAAGCAAAGGTGAGCGGGATGAGACGTGCTCGGCGTAGGTGATATGTGCAGCGGTCGGGATGAGCCACCGGCCTGGAGACGAAACGAGAGAGGGAACGAGAGAGCGACTGGGGAAGACCGAGGGCGAAGGGAGAGAGAGGACGAGGGCGGATGGATAAATAACATCTGGCGAGGCAGAAAGAAGCGGTGGCCATATTTGAATACACACTCAACGAGTCGCCTCCTTTCGGATTAGTTTCTTCATTTTCCACTTTCAATTATGTAACCACAACAAGTAATTAACCCACCGAAGCGGCAGGGAAGCTCCTCCTTGTGTTCTCTCGTCCTCCCTCTTTCCGCTCTCCGTCTCCATAGATCTCCCCCGCCTCTTTCGTCCCCTCTCTTTCCCCCCATCCACCCGCGGCCCCCTGCCTCGGCTCCGGGGCGACGCCGAGCGCGCGCTGCAGGCGGATTGCCAACTGTACTGAACGCCAGCCTCTAAAAGGGACGCTATCTCACCGTTCGCACTCGACTGCGCGGAGTA
This sequence comes from Cubamyces sp. BRFM 1775, assembly GCA_022385745.1. Taxonomy (NCBI): domain Eukaryota; kingdom Fungi; phylum Basidiomycota; class Agaricomycetes; order Polyporales; family Polyporaceae; genus Cubamyces; species Cubamyces sp. BRFM 1775. The sequence goes on along the minus strand of MU278461.1, from coordinate 474,008 downwards.
GGTTCAGCGCGTATCCGTCTGATTCTCAATCTCCCATCCCAGTCCCAGTCCCACTAGACAGCTGCTGCTGCCGGGCCGAGCCGAGATCCGCCTGTACCAATGAGCTTCGTCCAGAGTACGTGAATTCAGAACTCTCTTCTCAGAATCTCTCCCAGGCAGAACTCTTTTTCCCACCCATCTTGCGCGCGATTCACGACGAGCCCTCCCCTTTCCGCCTGCCCTTTCAATTCTCGCTCAGACGCCTCGAGACGTCCGTCTTTGACATATGTCGCCCGCTCCCATGCCCGCTCTCTCCTCGCGCCATCGAGACCCTCTCCCATGCGTCTCTCCCTCATCTCTCTTTCCCGCACATGTGGACCTCCAATCTTTGCCAGCTTCTCGCACAGCATGCTCACCCACGCCTGCGACGGCCCAAGCCCCGTCCGCAGGTGCGTGCTATATTTCCCCGTCTAGCTCGCTGTCGCCGCCCCGCCTTGCCTTTCTAAAGCCCCCGCTCCATCCATCCCAGCCTTCCCGCTCCCCCGACTCCTCTTTCGAACGTTCTCCCCTGCATGCGTACGCTTCTTGCCGGCCTACGCCACCTTGTAAGCTGTCACTAGGTTCTAGCCGCGCGTCATAACACGCGTCTGTAGTCGTACCGTACGCTGCAATCGGACTGCTATCGGCGACCCTGCCCTCGCGGCGTTTGCCCACCCGGACGGGGCTGGCGCGCCTGTCGGCTGGTCTCCTGCTCTTTCCTGATTCGCGCTCGGAGAAAGCTCGCTATCTTGAGCTGCGTCTGTCTCATACATCGGTGGGAGCTGGCGGCTCCTCCCTGTCCCTGCTGCTCTGCCCAGGATGGTCAAGTGCGTCCTGCGCTCCAGGCCTGTCATATCTCTCCCTCCCAGGGCATCTGTCTTCCTCTGCACCGTCCATGATAACCTTCATCCAGCCAACCTCTCGTCATCAAACGCAAAAACGCTACTGCATTCCTCTCTCCGGACGGCCTCAGGATCTTCGTGTTCCATGTCCCGGACAATGTCACTTTGGCGCTCCGCGTTTGGGCAGTCTCTGTCTGACAGTCGGTGCCATATGAACATACTCCGCATGTTTTTCCCACCCGTCCCCAACCCGAGCTCTGGCACGGCTGTCAAGCCTTCCTACGTCAAACCTCGTCCGTCTAGGTGGCTCTAGCAGCATCAAGAACTCGCGAAGCGGTAAGATTATGGGGCGCGTCGCCTCTTCGTTCTGGAACGAGGCTGGAATGAGGCGTACCCAATCTTATTGTGTTGAGAAGCCCCTTCCCTTAGAACTACTGTCGCCTGCGGACGCACTAGGCTGTTTGCCGGATAGTCGTTCTCGCCGTAGAACGTCCGCGGGACGAGAGCGGCCCAAGGCCATCTTCGGCGATCAAGATTCCTAGCTTGTAAAATGGGTGAGTACCGGACTCCCGGACGGTTGTGGGAGGCGACGACGCTCAGAACAAACAGACAGAATGCCGAGGCGTAATTAATGCCTTTAGCGACACTCTGCCGGTTCTAGACTTGGCGACATGGCGCCATGTCGACGGGCACCACGCATTAAGGGAACGTGTGCGTCCAGAGAACGGCCGTGCGAAGCGTCGTGGTCCCCATCCGCTCGCTGGTGCCGTTCGCGACATGTATGTCCTTATTGCATGTCGTCGGCGAGCGGCGCAACGCCCCGCCGGGCTTGCATCGCGGGAGAGCCGGGAGAATGCCCGCGCCGCACGCCGGTCATGCACCTAAGCCACCCAACTTAACTCTGAGCATCCTATCAGGGCTCCTCGCGGGGCACAGGGGCCTGCGTGGTAATATGGCTCGGAGCGTGTTGACGTCAACGCGCACGGAATGTGCAAGTAATTATACTACGTGCTTGAGACGGGGGCGGGGGCTAGGCCTCCAGCTCCCAGCTCCCAGCTGCCCGAACGCAACTGCGCTGCGACCCACATCTCGCGTCGTGAGCATCGCAGGATCGCCACCGACGCCCACAACTCCCAGTAGCCCTCGGAGCGGGTGCAGTGCTTACCCCTGTCTTAATGAACAGGATCCGCCACGTCGGGCAGACTGGACGTTGACGTCGACGAACGGCCCCGGGTTTGATCAGGATTCAGGACTGCACCCGATCCGCTCTACTCAACGTCTGCCGGTGGTCTAACGTTTAGTTTGCCGGAGCGGTCGCGTCGATGCTTGTTTCCCCGGAGAGAGGAATGGTTGCGGTCTGGCAGTGAGGGAGGATCAAGCAGTCTATATCGGCGCTAGGTGTGTGCAGTTGTATGATATAGGGCTTATTTGAGGGTTTATGCCATCCATAGAGGCTTCTAGCTCACCTCGGTGTTCCAATTCACAGTGCAATGCATGTGCAATACAGCATAGGAGCGCGGAGGTGCGCTCACTTTCTCTTCCTTTAGGCTAGTGTTATGTTAGGGTGTAAACTTTATAGGTGTTATCTCCACCACCGGCGGAAACTTGGAAGGCCATTCGAGGCGTCAACGCTATGGTTGGTTCGCAACCAGAAGTACCAGTGCTAGCAGCGCCCCCTTGTAGGCCATCCGCGGGGGCTCGGAGGACGGCTGTAGTGTGACGACCGCGGCAGTGTGCTCGGCGCGATTCCCTGCCGCTTGGACTGGCTTCTGGCTGGTGCGGATGCTCTGGGGAGAATCCCCACGATCATGTGATCGAGTTTCACTGCGCATCCCATCTGTGGCCTTCCTCTTCTGGCGACATGGGCACTCCAGCCACGCCTTGCGACCATCACTGTCTGGCTTGCAGATCAGTGACCGCCTCTGCGGTGCTCAGCCTGCCCATCATGCGACAACACTCCCATCTGCAATGTATGCACGAGGAGGCACCAGGGACAGACGTTGCGGTGGCATGACCAGGTGCGCCTCATGGTCGACTGCTCAGCCGCTCGGGCCAAGTAAACCTACTTGCTTCGTTTGCAGGCTCTGATCTTCCGGAATCCGTGCTAATCTCCTGCACACTTGGTCTGCAGGCCTCTCTCTCTATGGTTGCGCGCAGCTGCCGGGGTGCTCGGAATCGTCGGCGTTCCTTGAGCCGTCGCTGCACGTTCGCCGAGCGCGCGCTGCGCCGATCACGAGGGGTTTCACGACTAGGCAATAGAGCAATGGGTGATGCACAGCGGGTGATGCAACCGTCGGCGAGCGACACGGCCACGCGTAGCGTCGCTGCGACGCTGGTGCAATGCTCGACTCTTGGCTTATTAGCGCACGCTGGGCCTGTCCTCGGGACCCGTTCCTGGACCCCCGCCGCGTCGCGCGAACTTTCCCAGTCTTCGCTTGGGACGAACGAGCTTGCTCTTTCGGTTTCGTTTTTCGATCGCCCCTAGTCTCTCCTGGTGCGAGCACCTTGGACGCTATTTAACGGCCGCAGGCGACCGCCCAACTCTCCTCGTCGTCCTCGTCTTCTCTTCGGCTCGCACAGACCTCTTGCGGCTCTCAAGACCAAGACCGGACGCTCCCTCGCACGCCCCCTCTCACGACCGGACTCTACACGACTTCCCTTCACGTCTTACGTCTACACACAATGCGGTTCCGCTCTGTCCTTCTGTACGGGCTCTCGGCAACCACCGTTGCGCTTGCCGCTCCGGCGACGAAGCGCTCGGTCACGGCGCTCTCGTCCTCGCAGCTCTCGTCGTTTGCGCCTTTTACGCAGTTCGCCCGGGCGGCTTACTGTGATTCTAGCAAGGTTAAGAACTGGCAGTGTGGACAGGCATGCGACGCGCTTCCAGGCTTCCAGCCGACCTTGACGGGAGGCGACGGAAACGAAGTGCAGCTCTGTGAGTGCCTTGTCCCTGCCAATTGTGAGTTCAACAAAAAGGGCTGACATGTTCGCTGTCTGCGACTAGTCTTCGTCGGTTACTGGCCGCAACAGAAGTCGGTGGTCGTCGCTCATGAGGGGACCGACCCCCTCCAATTGTACGTGCCGGTTATTGTGTTCGACATCGCCGGAGCTAACGCTCCGAGCAGCGAGTCTGACTTGACGGACGTCAACTTCTTCCTGGACGATTTGGACACGAGCCTCTTCCCAGGCACAACGCATGCCATCCAGGTGCACAACGGCTTCGCCGCAGAGCACGCCAAGACGGCCAATACCATCCTCGCCGAGGTGAAGAAGCTGCTTTCCCAGACGGGCGCGAAGCAAGTTATTACGGCAAGTCATCTACCCGCGCTCTTACGAGATATTAGCAGCTTACCCGCCACTGCGTTTAATTTCAGGTCGGACACTCGCTCGGAGGGGCACTCGCGGAGCTGGACTCGCTGTTCTTCACGCTGCAACTGCCATCGGACGTTCACGTGAAAGCGGTGACCTACGGCACTCCTCGCGTTGGGAACCCAGAATTCGCTGCTATGATCGATTCCAAGGTACGAAAAATCGTATATATGATCCCTTGTATGCTTCGAGCCTGACTGTACGCGACCGTATAGGTTCCCGACTTTGTGCGCATCAATAACGAAAAGGACCTCATCCCCATCGTGCCGGGGCGCTTCCTCGGATTCCAGCACCCACACGGCGAGATCCACATCGTCTCCCCCGGGAACGCCGTGTCGTGCGCTGGAGACGACGATGCCGACGACTCGCAGTGCACGATCAAGACGGTCCCCAACATCTTCGAGGGGAACATCCTCAACCACTTAGGTCCATATGAGGGCATCTCTATCGGTACCATTTTCTGCGATTGAGCGGACTAGCTGTCGCTTGGGTTCTTTGGGATTTTGGGAAAGGTTTATTGCACGCCAACATGTACGAAATTTGATGTCTCATGATAATGAACACAGACTACCCACAGGATTTGCTCACGAATGGATGGAACATTGATCGTTTACCATCGGAGTGAATGGTTTGTTTAGCGTCGCATGCAGTTGGTGAAGTTGGCCCAGGATTCGACTAGTACTCCCATCCGCCTGTGTATGGCAAAAAGGGTACACAAAACGCTCGGATACGGGGAATCGAACCCCGAGCTACCGCGTGAAAGGCGGTAATGTTAGCCGTTACACCATATCCGACCATGAGCGTCTATTCTGGGTTGGCATCTGGGTCGCCCAGGCTTGCCGCGTGTTAGCAGCCACAGCGCGGCCGCTGAGCGCGTCGCCACACCCTCCTTGCCACTTGCACCCGTCGCCACACCCTCCTTGCCACTTGCACCCGTCGCCACACCCTCCTTGCCACTTGCACCCGTCTCGCATCCGGACTACTCTTGCTGCGTCGTTTCAACATGCCTCGGGACTATCCACGGAGTGACTATCGCGACAGAGATGAGGAGAGATCACCTCGGTATCGCCGAGACCGCTATCCCCGTGAAAATGACCGCGACGATTACCGTAGGCGCGAGGGTTCGCACAGGGACGAGGACGAAGCCAAGCCAAGACGGCGGGACGACGACCGTGACCGCTATAGGGATAAGGATCAACGTGATGACAGAGATAGAGGTTATGGGCGAAGACGCGATGACGACAGAGAGCGAGAGCGAGACCGCGACTCCCGGCGCGCAGGGCCTTCGCGACGTTCTGCCTCGCCTCGTGCTCGCTCATCCCGGCCAGATTCGCGTTCTCGCTCGCGGTCAGCTGCAGCGGAGGACAAGGCGAAGCCCAACTTTGCGCCATCCGGCCTTCTCGCCGCAGAGACGAAGACGGTGAAACGCGCGGACGGCACGAGCACGGTGCTCAAGTACCACGAACCGCCAGAGGCGCGTAAGCCCAACGTGAGTTGGCGGCTGTACGTGTTCAAGGGAAAGGAGCAAGTAGGTTCGTATGCGCGTGATTCTCCGCCGTCTCGTCGGTGTGTGTACGCCGTGCTCCCGATTCTGACGAGCGTGCGACGTTCCAGACCTCCTGCACATACACAGGCAGAGCGCATACCTGATTGGCAGAGACCGGACGGTGGTGGACATCGCCGTGGAACATCCCTCATGTTCGAAGCAGCACGCCGTGATACAATGTGCGGTGTCCCCTCGAAGTCACCTTTTACGTATTACTGATTCTGCTTCCCCGTCGCCGCGCAGATCGACAAGTTCAGGAAAAGAACGAGTTCGGTGACGTGAAGACCGCCGTCAAGTGAGCCCAACCATGGTGGCGCCTCGAATCCGCGTACTAAACTTATCGACAGGCCTTTCATCATTGACTTGGAGTCTACGAATGGAACTATTGTCAATGACGAGACCATTCCTACGTCTCGCTATTATGAGCTCATGCTTGGGGACGGTGCGTTCATTCCAGGCACGCCATAGGATTGGACGCTGAACTCGCCGCCAGTGATCAAGTTCGGGGAATCCACCCGTGAATATGTCCTAATGAACGAGGAAGCTGCGTAGAGGCACATCAACCTTTTATATGGACGGGGCTCTCGGGCAACTGTACGTCTGAGTTTGGTGTAATATATTGCTGGCTAGCGGTTCTATCGCAGACATCTCCGTCTCACGTCGTCGCTCTCGCCGTCGCAGCAACAGTGATCGAATCGAAGGTAAAAATTAGGGCTAAGTACGGGATACATCGCGGTGACCAAGAGACGATACAGATGCAGCATAGAAGTGTTCGCAGACAAAATAAGTACAACAGAGGGGATGTGTTCATGCAGGTACAGGGTATGCGGCATGCCAGGTGAGTCTATGTGCTACGATGAGTAGGTCAGTCAACGTGCTTGCGGGTGGAGGACTATGTGCACGTACTCATGATCGGGTCGTATCCAAGTGCTCATTGCGAAGACTCTTCTTCCTGCACCCGCGCATACCTGATGTCGCCGACGCAAGAGTTGTTCGCGTTCCTCCAATGCCTCTTCAAGGCGTCCATCCGGCTGAAGTCTTCATGGCACCCGCCGACCATAAGCACCCCATTGAACTTCCAGGGGTTGTCGTCGCGCCCACGCCCGCGGATCATCGCCTCCTCCAGCGGGAGACCACAGCAGACCCACTGCGCCTGCGCGGTACGCCGGAAGTGCGACCTGATGTGCCGCTCCATGTCCGGCGAACGCTTGTTCTTCTGGACGTGGTCGCAGTAGGGGCACTTGTACGCGTCGGGCCCGGTCTTCGGCCAGCTCCCGCGCGGGGGCGGGGCCTGGTCGATGATCTGGATGTTCCGCGACCCGGGTCTGCGGGGGTTCGACAGACTTGACTCGCCGGCGGACGTGGATGCGGACGAGGAGGGGTAGGGCGAGTAGGAGAGGCGGAGCGCTGCACGTGTCTTCACCTTGCCTGAGGGCTGGCTCCGCGAAGACAAAGGGAGCCTGCGGGTGCGGATGCGCGGCGAAGGCACATACTCGTCTTCTGACGCGTCGTCGCCGCTAGACATGCCGTCTTCGTCGTCTGAACCAAGAATATAGGCGTCGTGTGCCGTACGGGCGGTGCTCCGGCGCGTGGGCGCCCTCGCACGGCGAGCGCGACTTGCGTCATGGGGAGTTGACGCACGCTCCGGTGAGGGGGCCGGTGAGGAGGTGAGCTCAAGGGGCGAAAGCGTTTCTGGCTGCACGCGGGGGTTGGCGTCTCGGTAGACGTAAGGTTCGTCACAAAGAGTCGATGGCGTAAGGTCAGACGTAGAAAGGAAAAGTGCCGACTGCTGGGCCTTGCCCGCTTGGTCGGCCGGGATGTATGGTGCGTCGGCGTTCACATGAGGGCTGGTAGAAAGGCTGAGGTTCCAAACACAAGAGGTGAGCAGTAGAAGACAAAGAGCCACGAATATATACTCACTAGTCCTCCTGCAGATCATCTGCGGCGTACACAAAGTCGCCGTCGCGTACCCACTTCTCAGTCGGGTTGTGGAAGTTGTAAGGATGGTACGGATCGTCGTCTGAGTCCGACCCGGCAGAGTCGTCGCTAGAGGTGGACGAAGCATCATCGCAGTCCTCCGGTGCCGAGTAGGAAGCAGGAAGAGGACGAGACGGCTCGATGTGAGTGTGGAACTGAGGCGCTTCGCGCGCCAGCCACTGCATGTCGTGGTCATCGTGGTCAATGGGGTGGTTGGGCTGCATCCTGGAAAGCCGTCGAGAACAAGGAGAATGGGGCGTTGGGTGGTTGAACAGCACCTGGCATGATGGGCGGACTTATAAGGCGAAGAAGGAGCACCAGAGACAAAGAGCGCAATGAATATAACGGGCTATGCCAACGGTCGGGGCGGTCCAAGCCATGGAAAAAGGCCAAAGCTATTGTCAAAGTAAAGAGGACCCAGAGACAAGGCATCCGATCGGGATCTCCGCGCGGTGTGCCTCCCGTCGTACTGACCTTCATTCCTTTATTGTAGCGCTGGTCGTGGCTCGTGTCCGTTGCTTTGTCGGGCTTTAATAATCAAGGCTCGACCGCTGACCACAATCTGAGAGTACTGCCCGATACGTTGTGGCCCAAGTGTTATTTTGGACCATTGCGGCTTCATGTCTGTCGAGACGCATCTTGTGTCGCGTATCCCAATTCAATGAATACTGACATAGAATGCCATCTGTCAATCCGATATGGTGTAACGGCTAACATTACCGCCTTTCACGCGGTAGCTCGGGGTTCGATTCCCCGTATCGGAGTTGTTTTTTGCGTCGCAACATCCGCGCCGCGCTACACGCATTTCGAACAAGTTCAGCATCGTTGTACAGCTTATAGAGTCTATGGATGTTGAGGAAGGGTCATATGTGCGAGATGTATTGCCTCAAGAAGCTTGACAGCGCAAGCGCAGACGCATGCATCAAACTTCTTTTCCTGCAGTAAGGGGAAACAAACGCCTCGAGGCATGCATCGCATGTAGATATTAGGGCAGGTGGATTACAGGTATTGGTGTAAGATTGTCGGCAAGTCTAGGTCTACCGCTATCTTCTAGACCGCACCCTCTTGCCGTTTTGCACCGCCGGTCCACGTCTGGAAGTATATACGGTCAAAGCGAGGTTGATGCATAGACACAAAGCGGAACACTCACCCTCGAATCTTCTTCGCGGGTTTTGGGGGATGCGCGAATTCGGCAGGGTCCTGGCCTTGGCGGAACTTCTCCATGCTCCAGAGAATATACCTGTTCCACGGATTCCGTAACGTGGCGGTGAGACGCACGGCCGAAGGCACACACATCAGCAACCACAGTCCACCACTGCCTGCCATATACCAGTTCATGAAGGCCGTGGCCCGTGACTGACCTGCGGTCCTTGACAGCGAGCCCCGCCTTCCTCAGCTGGGTCCCGTCAGTGTGCCATAGCTGCTCCCAGGACTCCGGTGTAAACTTCGTCTCTGCCGAGCGGCCAATCGCCTTGAGGAAGTCCTCCGGGGTCTGGATGTTGCCTGAAAGTCCAGCAGGGCGGCTTGAGTTCGCAGAAAAGGTGTGTGATGCAGCAGCAGCAGCTAGCGTACCACGAGGCGGCGGGACGGGCTTCTGCGCAGCCCTGTTGACAAGAGAGCGTACCAAAGAGGGACAAGGCAATGATAGACGTGCAGCGAGGCGGAGAGACATGGCGGTAGCGGTGAACGTGAGCGCGCGGGGACGGTCAAGCCGCCACAAACCAAGCTCGGTAGCCCGTACCGTCGGCGCGCTAGTGTACAAGCGCCCGTCGGGCCAGGCGCGCTGCTCATTATACTTCGCCTCGTGCACGAGCTATGTAGTATAAGCCTTTGACTTGTCCAAAGACGTTTGTTATTGCACTCAAACCACGCGTGTCGTTGGAAAGAGTAGGGCTGGTGAGCAGAGTAGAAGTTATATACAGATTCGCATGTCGACCGCCAGTTGCACTACATGCATAACTATCCATGATATTCAAGCTTCCTACGGCCTAATGTTACGGATCGTCCATTGTAGGCATAGAGATGCACTACGGTTATGTCCTTGCAAGGCATAGACTCACGCTGTTATGTCTCGGACAGAGAGTCCTTGAGTCGAGTCCATAATGTCCGCCGTTCACAAGTTAGAGGCGGACTGGCCGAAGAGCTCCTTGATGAAAGCCTCCGAGTTGGGCTCCCTGCCGAGGAAGTCCTGCAAACGGCTTCGTCAACCAGAGTATATACATGTGAATGCATCCAAGCATACCTTGAGCGAGTCGATCTCGTCCCGGCTGCCTCCAGGGAGGAGGATCTTCTCGCGGTAACGCTGGCCGCGCGCGGGGTCAAGAGGATCTTCCTTGAAGACCGTCGCGTACATGTCCGCAGCGAAGACGAGCGAGTAGGTGTAGCTGTAGGAGACACAATGCCTCGTGAGCCTCTTCAGGTATCTTAAAGACGGGTATGTTGACGTACCCGTAGTAACCGGCATCATATCCGCCTGCAATGTGGTTGAAGGTGCCTTGTCCAGCACCAAGGTTACGGCCCTTCACCAACGAGATGTTCTCCCGCATCTCGTTCCACAGCTTAGTGTAGTCGTCAGGATCTATTGCTATAAACTCAGTAGGGTGCTGTGACATATGCAACGCAGTACGCACGCTGGTCGGTGTGGACCTTGAGGTCGAAGTTGGCGAAGAAGAGCTGGCGGAGGTAGAACAAGCCGACGTTGACGTATCGGCTGCAGATTGTGATGAGCATGGTGCTTGAGAACTGATGAATGGGGACCGCTACCTCTTGATGATCTTGTCAATCAACTCAGCGTCGAGGGGTTTCTTCGTCTCGTAATGGCTCGACATGCGCTCAAGAACTTTTGGCTCGAAGCACCTACGCACCCCAGCCATCAGCTTCCCAGACACATAAAACATAATCTCAAGGGTCTATACCAGTTCTCAAGCATCTGCGAGGGCGCCTCGACGAAATCGCCGGCGACGCTCGTTCCATGGAACCGCGCAAACTTCGTCTTGCTCAGCAGTCCGTGGAAGACATGGCCCATCTCGTGGAAAAAGGTGACGACATCGTCGTGGCGCATGAGCGCCGGCTTCTGCGGAGTCGGCTTCGCGAGGTTGGCGACCATGGCGGTGAGCGGGTAGCTGCGCGTGCCGTCCTCCTTGTCGTAGCCGGGGAGAAGTGGCCAGACGGCGGCATGGGAGTACTTCGACGCTATAGACACCGGTGAGCGACCGGTCGGTTTAGCGTAAACGGGGGAAAGAACGCACCTCGAGGAAAAAGATCAAGGTAGCAGTATCCAACGAAGCCGGACTCGTCCTTTGCATCCTTCTCCCAAACGGCGAACTGTTGGACCTCTGTGACGTCTGGTCAGATGCACGGTCGACACGGGAAAAGGGAGTGCAACTTACCAGGATGCCAAGTCTCGCCCTTGATTTCGACGAACTTCACACCGAGCAGGTTCTGGTAGATCTCCAGAATCGCGGGGACAACCACCGAGACGGGGAAGTACTCTTTTACCAACTGATCATCGAGGTTGAGGCTCTCCTCGATGAACTTGCGGTCGTAGTACCTATAGTCCCAAAGATAGAACTCGCCGTCGAAGGGCAGGCCCTTCTCGTCGTGCTCCTTCTTCTTCAGTGCGAGGAGCGTTTCGCGATCCTTCAAACCAACAGGGCGGAGCTTTTGCTCAAGATCCGCGAGGAACTGGGGTTATGGAGTAAGTACTAGGTTTGGTAACGCAAGAGACAAACTCACCCCCTTGACCCCCTTAGCGTTCTTTACCATCTTAACTTCTGTGACATAGTCTGCCCAAGTAGGGTAGCCAAGGAGCTTCGCGATCTGACGACGAAGGTCGAGGAACTTGCTCATGATCGGCTCGTTGATGGCTAACCGGTTCTCGAAACGTTCGTACGCGATACGCCGTGTCTCCGGGTTCTCTGCGAATTTGAACTGCGCGGGTGGATCAACCCACTTGGTGATAAGACAAGGATGGATAAAAGACATACGAGAGGGAAGATGTCGGGGGTCTTGAAAGTCACATCGTATACCTCTTTGTCGCCTTCGGTCCGCTTAGTGTATCCAGAGATGACGTCGGTGGGAACGCCCTTGAGCTCCTCCAGCGTAAACGAAACAACTCCCTAACAAACGAGACGTCAGCTCAAGCCCCCCGACATGTACGGTCCATGGCACGCGACATACGTTCTCCTCGTTGAAGTTTTTCTGATCAAGGGCGGTTTAGCACGAAATCATGGGATCGAAATTGTAATGAGCTTACGCTAAACTCGAGGCACGTCTGTGAGAGTTCCTTCTTGAGCTGGGTCAACTTCTCCCGCTCCGCATCAGGGAGCGCAAGGCCAGCACGGGTGCCATCCAAAATCATCTTCTCGACAAGGCGCTGCTCCTCGGCCGAGAGCTTCTTGCCCGACGCGTTGATGTTCTTCTCTGCGGCCTGCTTCGCACGGAACACATCGATCCGCATGGACGACTCCACACCGAAATCGCGGACCATAACCTCCGCCTTGTTGGAGGCCTCACGAAGCTCCTTAGACGTGGAGACATTCTGGTAAAAAGATAGAGGCTCGGCGATGGCGTTGAACTTGTTCTCGGCGTGTGCCAGAGTCAACTACATGACATAGTGAGATCTGCAATCTGCGCAGAGCGCCCCTATGGACGTGGGGGGACTTACGAATACCTAGCAACGACATCAGCGAAGCAGCAGAGCGAAGTGGAAGAGCTGTGCCTACCGACTCAAAGTTACACTCCTCCGGTTTGAGCGCAGCGACGCTGTCCTCGAGCGCACGATACTCTGCGATCGCATCCTCGGTGAGCTTGAGGACCTCCTCGGGCGTGTGCGTCCACTTGGGGGCTGCCTGGGGCGGGTTCAGTGATGCCATTATCGAGTCAGCTGGAGAGAGCGAGAACAACCCTGAGAGAGTGGATTGCGATCGATAGAGGGAGAGGCCATTCAAAGCTCGAGCCGGATGCAGCAGGGGCGTGACCAGCTGGAGCGAATTCAGACGCACGCCTGCCCCGGGCAGTGTCTGACGGAGTGCCGCAAGCGCACCGACGCCGACAGCAATACCGAGCATAGGTCGCCGACGCAACGCCGAAACGGCCACCGTGGACACTGCGCGGGGCTTCATGGTCGTCTGTAACGAGTAGGACAGCGAGCGCAGAGCCGGCGGCAGCGACGAGAGGATGGCAATTATGGGCGCTTGCCGTAATTCTGCACGCGCGCGGCGTTACGCGAGAGACACGGGCGCTTGTATACGGAGGCGTGGCTGTTGCTTACCTAATTGGCGATCATGGCAAACTGATCTCAAAGCGGAAGGCGCGGGCATCGGTCCAACACTCGCATCTCAATCTGGGGAACCCCTTCCACCGTCGCCGTCGCCGTCGTCGTCCTCGTTGCCCCTTCCCCCCTCCTCGTCGCGTGGCCTAGTCTTTGCCAGCTCAGTTAGCCCTTTGGGATCTATCTCACGCGATTGGTGTACGATGGCTACTCCTGCCTCCGGTCCCGTGCGCAAGAAGCGCAACTTCAAGGCTCTCCAGCTCGATGTCACCAAGCCGCCCCCCGAGCCCCAGCCAGAGCCGACGCGTCTTGCGCCTGTCCCTGCTGGTGGTGGCAAGAAGAGGCCGCCGCCCATGCAGCTTAAAGCGCCAAAGGTCTCGACCAATGGGTCTACCGCTGATCCCGACGCCGGACTATTGACTGTTAATGGCTCAAATTCCGCGCCACCTACGGGGTCCGCGTCTGCGCACCGCATGACTTACCACACCACCCTTTCCACCACTCTCGCCAACCTCGACTTGAACTCCGAGAACAAGTACCATGACTTGCGCAACGAGGACCTCAAGGACCTCCGGGAGCTGGGGCAGGGCAACGGAGGCAGTGTCAAGAAGGTTGAGCATCTCCCTACGGGCACCATCATGGCGAAGAAGGTGTGTTTGAGCGCGCAGTAGTCCCATCTCACCTTCACAATCGCCTCCTCCAGATTGTCTTGATCGACGCGAAACCCTCAGTGAGGAAGCAGATTCTTCGAGAGTTGCAGATCATGCATGACTGCCATTCCGACTACATCATCTCGTTCTATGGCGCGTTCATCTCCGACCCCAACATATGCATATGCATGGAGTATATGGACAAGGGCTCGTTGGATGGTATCTACAAGAAGATCGGCCCCATTGATATCGATGTCGTCGGAAAGGTAGCGCTCGCCGTACTGGAAGGCCTGACGTATCTGTACGACGTGCACCGGATAATCCACCGTGGTAAGTATTTGTGGACGTCGTAGACATTACTCTTGGATAACAGCCATGAACACAGATATCAAGCCTTCAAATATTCTCTTCAACTCCAAAGGCCAGATCAAAATCTGCGACTTTGGTGTCTCAGGAGAGCTCATCAACTCCATTGCGGACACGTTCGTCGGCACATCGACGTACATGAGCGTGAGTGCCCCGTATCCAGTGCTGCGCAAAGCCGCCGTTGCTGAGAATCTGAATTGGGGGCACAGCCGGAGCGTATACAGGGCGCGCAGTACACGGTCAAATCCGACGTCTGGTCGCTCGGCATCTCTCTGATAGAGCTTGCCCTCGGCCGCTTCCCCTTCGCTGACTCAGAGTCAGACGACTCCGATCTGTCTGATTTCGAGGGCACGCTCTCCCCGAGCCGGCCCAACCCTCTGTCGCTCCAGAAGGCTAAAGAGCTGCGAGACAAGAAGAAAAAGAGAAAGAGCAAAGGTGTCAGTCTGCAAGGTGGAGGCATGACGATGAGCATCCTGGAGTTGTTGCAACACATCGTCAACGAGCCTGCACCGAGGCTCACCCCTGAAGGCCGCTTCCCCAGGGAAGCAGAAGGCTTCGTAGACAGCTGTCTCCTCAAGGACCCTGACGCACGGAAGACGCCCAAGGACCTCCTCGTGCGTTGTTCATTACTGATAGTGTCTACTTGCTAACATCAGCCCTTAGAAACACCCATGGATCGAGCATGCGAGGACGTCAACCTTCGACCTCGAAGCTTGGGCCTCTACGTTCTAGTCGACTTCATCACGTCTGGTCATCCGCTTTCCGAATCACGCAAAGTGTAGTCTGTCGTCGTTGTACAGGTGCTGTACCCGCCCGCCGTCTTTGCAGTCATCGCAAGTGTACATATATACCCTTCTTCATGCTGTGGCACCCGAGCAGGGAGCGCCGCCAGACGCGTGCCCCCTGGTGCTATTCGCATGCGCTACGGCGTTTTTCGCCCTCTTCTTCAGGCTCCTTGGCTAGCCGCCCTATGGTGTTCTCGTTCCCGGAGTGCTAGAGGCGGAGTTCAGGTTCTATATCAGCGAATGGAGGATTTTTGTAGTATACCTAAAAGGATACGTTTTAGACCGGACTGTATGTTTTATGCGGGTTTCCCCACAGAGCCTGACTAAGGGAAGAGAACAATATGGGACGGCTGGCGCAACTTTACTAGTAAACCTCAAGACGCTGGAAATTAACCTCCCCAAGATATCAAATAAACAGCGTTTGTCCTCTTGGCGTAGCTGAGCCCCGACGCGGATTGACATCGCGAGCTCGTGCGTACAGGCTCCCGCAACCTCGCGCGACTGCTCTTCATACAAGTTGGTTGCGCCCTCCTACCTCTCCTACCTTTCCCACTTGTGCAGTATAGAAACGATTACCCCCAGGACACATTCAAAGCTGGGACGGGCGGCGCGCAGAATTCGACTATGCATACATACATACAATTGATGCACTGACGGGGGACCCTTTGGTGAGCCGTATGTGTGTACAAATGCGTAACTTATGGAAGTCTTCGACGGAAACCGCGATGTGCTCTGCTCCGGAAACATACTCATGACACGGTGTTGCAATCTAACCTCCCCGAGCGGTCGCCTTGATTTTGCGTTTCTTTTCAGCCTTCGGAATTTTGTGTTTGCGTTTCTCGCGCGCCTCCTCTTTGGCCGCCTTCTTGCGCTCCTGTCATGCAATCGTGAGCTTCTGCCCTTTGAGATGTCCACAAACGACCTCATCTGACCTTCTTTGCCTGCTTGTCCTCGTGCCGATGTCCCCTGGGCTTCCGTTCCTTCCGGCCGTCGGTCCCCTCCTCGTCTTCGGAATCGTTCTCCCCACTAGACTCGTCCTCGGCGCCCTCCTCCCCATCAGAGTACTCCTCGTCCTCCTTCTCGTCTGCGAAGCTGACCGCCTTCTTCTGCTGCGCCTCTTTGTTCTCTGGCAGCGGCCCGCTACCAATCGCCGCACCAGCGCCGTCGGCGGCCGCGTCATCCATCTCCCTCTTGCTCTGGCTGGGAGCGACGATCCCGATCGTATCTTTATAGATGAGCTTCTCGCCTTCCCCGCGTGTCAGGACGTCGACGTCGCGTTCCGGGTCGTACACTTCGTTCAGCGTCCGTGGGATGTATGACCGCATGAACACTTCGTCTTCGTGCGCCTTGTCCCGGGGCCCGCCCGCGGACGCCTCCCCGTCCGTCCGCGCGTGTTCGTCACTGTCGTTGTCCTCTGGGCTCTCCATCCAGTCGCGGAGGAGGGCCTCATCGCGACTTTCCTCGACGGCCCGGTCTCGGGTGATGAACTCGAAGGAGCGCCTGAGGCCGACGGTGTGCACGCCACGCTTCGAGAAGAAGTCCTCGATGTTCCGCAGGTCCGCGCGGAGGAAGTCGAATGCGTGCGGGTGGTCGTGTTCTACAGACTGCGATACGTCAATGATCCAAAGGTGTCCCCGCGCGGCGTGGGGGGCCGGCTCGTCTTCTGCCGCCCGTCCAGCGCCGTCTGCCAAAGGGTCCGCGGAGGAGGCTTCCGCAGCTTGCTCCGCGGACGCGTGATTCTGACTTTGAGCGGGCTCGGGCGGAGTTGCGTCTTCGACGTGATAGAGGATATTGTATTCTGACAGGTCGGCGTGTACGAGCCTGCATTCGACAAACATCTTGCGCGTCATGAGCATCAGCTCGACGTAGAGGTCTGGAAACGCCGACTCGGGGATGTCGGCATCTTTGAGGCGAGGCGAGGCCCTGCGTGCTGAATGTGAGCGGGCAATTTTACAAATAAACGTCAAAGAGGCGCGACTAACCAGCCTTCCTTGTCGCCGACGAAGGTCATGACCAGGACGTTCTCTCGAACTTCCATCGGTTCGGGGCAGCGGATGCCTGCTGCACGCAACCGCTTCAAATTCCGCATCTCCTTCTCTGCCCAGACGCGGACCATTTTCCGCGGATTGTGCCGGCTGTATGCGAGCCCTTCAGTTAGCACACCGTATCTTTTAGCGATTGAATGTCAAGTATCCACCTGTAGCCTCTTCGGAAGCGGAATTCGCCAGAGACATAGCGGTCTCGATCCTTGAACACGAGGATGGAAGTCTTGTATATCTTCAAAGCGAGATGCTTGTAATCCGGTGTGAGTGCGTGGTAAACGTTGGCCTAATTGATGCAGCGTGAGCGATACGGAGTAAAGTTGAACTGATAGAGCCACAAACCTCCTTTCCCGTGCTCACGCATCCATTCACCTCGTAGATGAGCCCGCGGCCGATCATCTTGAAGAGGATAATGCGCGTTCGAGGGTCCAAGACCTGTTCGCTTGTTGCACGGTCGCTCTTGTCTTTCATGTTGGCCGTAGCGGAGGGTCCTTTCCGGTTGACTCCTACGCCAAGATCGTAGGGCATGTCGAGGTTCCTCAGTCGCGATGAGTACTTCGAGAGCGCCTGTAGCTGATTTTCCGTCTTGTCTTTTGCATGTTGCAGCTGAGCGGCCGTGGGTGTGTTGGCAGCCTTAGCCGGCCGTGGACGATTTACGGCGGGAAGAGGGGCAACCGCCGCACGCTGGTTGATAGCAGAGGTCACGCCCTGTGCTGCGCCTGTACGTACAGCGACATGCTGCCTCAACCGGTTGTACTGTTTGGTAAAATCTGCGTGGGCGGTTCGTCCTGCGATGCACGGATGATAGGGGATGGGGCATACCTCGTTCAGCGATTTCCCAGTCCTCGTCTTCCGCTCGGAGCTCCTGGAAAGCCTCTGCCTCTAGTGTGTCTTCTTCCTGCTCGAATTCATCCGGCTCACTCTCCCCGCCTTCACTTTCCGATGACCACTCAAGAAGTTTGTCGTCGTCTATGAAGTTGTGGCCTTGTCGCGGATCAGTCGTTTGCGGGAGGGACGTATCCTCCGGGGCATCATCGAATTGGCCTTCCTCAACCACTTCCTGAGGAACTCTTGAGGGCATCGCAGTATAGGCGGTGATTTGTGTCCTTCTTGAAGAGACCACTGATATGTGTATACCGAATACTAGGAGATGAGAGATGGAGAAAGTTGCTGGATCTGCTGCAACTCGGAGCACGAATTATGAGATTTCGTCAAGCAGTTTCTTCCGAGATCTAATCTAATCTTCCCTCGATCACAATCCGGCTACATCTAATCTTATCTGGCTACATACGCGTGTTGGCGGCGAGCATTCATCCGAATCATCGACTCGCCTGGTTTGACCTCCAGCCACCACATCCTCTGGCTGAGTAGCTAAAGACTCTATTGCTATACTCTGAGGTCTCTTTATAATACATCTTGCTGTGATAACGCTTCCTTGAGAGATGTCGGAAATAAGGCAAAGGGTTCCCTTTCGGTTTTCAGAAGAAGGCGATCAGGACAACCACATACTAGACGAGCAAGGTGAGCCACAATCCATTTAAGCTTTGACTTATGGGCGTACTTAGAACAGATCATGTTGTCAGAACAAGAAGAGCTCATAGACCGACTGCGTCAAGCGAGCTCAAGTTCGAATGCGATATACCTATGGGGCCTCCAGGCTGTCGTAGGCCTATCGATTTTACTGTGAGTGATATATCGTCTCCGGGACACCTCGTGTCTAGCTAACTTGTTCACAGTCATGGAATGTACCTTTTTCGCTCACCAAGGCAGTCTCCGTTCGCCGTCTTCTCTCCCAACGCGCCTCCCGAAGCGCCAATACCTTTCGCAACGTTTCTCGCGTTCTTGCAAACCGCCATCCTCTGTAACCTGAGCCTGAACCTATTACCCCAAAGCCACCCTATCCGACACGCGCTACGAACGGATGCCCTTCCTTTCCAGCTACCCCTGCAATCATCACATCTGGTCGCTCTCCTCGCGCCCGGGGTAGCACCCGCGTGTGCGTTGTTGCTCGGCCAGAGCTGGGTTGACACGCTCTGGTGGTGTACCGCGGGTATCGTCATGGCACTGGTCGCTATTGTCTTGAGGTGGATGAGAGAAGAAGAGAACGAGATTGCGGAGTTGGAGAATCTGCGGTACACGGCGCGCGGTGCCTGAGGCCATGCTCGGTCTCCATTGGGTATAACGTCTCCTGCGCTGGCAAGGAATGGTCAATATAATTTGCCCCCAAGAGACACGCATTCTGCAACCCTTGTCTCCGCCTCAGCATGCCACTAGATGCAGTTTGACTAGCCAGGTTGAAGTTCAACCTCGATTGTACGTACTAATTCGTGATTGTTAGACCGGGGCTCTAAATCTAGACCATGTTTAGATGCTATAGTATTCCCTACTATCCTGAGCGCATTCTGACAAGCCGGAGTGCGTATCGTTGGCCCAGCCACTCGTCGGTGCGTACTGCGAATCATTTGCTTGCAAATGCTGCCTGCGGGCGTTTCCCTCTGAGGCATTGATGTACATTGCCGACACATACCCGCCTCTGTAAGCCTCGAAACTCCCAATTACTTATCACATATCGCGCCTACTGTTTACCCAGAAGCGGTTTATGTGGCATGGTGTACACAACGTAGAGGGCTCAGTCTGTCCCGTTTAGACCTCCCATGTCTGAGGCGAGCTGCCGAAGCCAATACGCTTTAGATATGCAGGATGCTCGATTCCCGCCTGCACCCTGTGCTCTATCTTGATTCTCCCATACTCATCACTTCTCGCTCATCATTCTCACCAGCTGATGTCCACACAAGCGTCAAGGCTGTGTTCCCGTGCGACTGCGGGACTAGTATATCTATCCCAGGATGCATCCTGGAGTTGCAGATAACGCCGCAACGACAACACCATCCCGACCACCACATACATCTTGAGCATGACGACGCTAACCCCGCCACAAACAGCCCCCAAGTGGACCCATACGCCCGAAGAAGTAACTCGACTTACCAAAGAGGCACTTGCAGAATATGGTGCCGTCGAGGACGGCGTAGCTGCTCTTCCGCCTACAGAATGTAACTTTGAATCGGTGCGAAGCATTCGCGATGCAGTTGCTATGGGCTCGCTACTGACGTTCTTCGTCCACGCCAGGTCTTTGTGAGTCGCACTACCCGCCGTACCACCCGTTGTTGGACTCTGATCTTGACATTCACCGTAGCTGGCTCTTTCCCTCGCGAAGGCGAAGCGTTTCTGTGTGACTGAACCTCTCAGTTTCTACCAGAACGTGTCGCCGTCGGCGGAGCTCCGCGACGTTTCCACGGAGGCTGAGTCTCTGGTCCGCGAGTTCGAGATCGAGTCGTCGATGCGAATCGACGTCTTCCGCGCTCTGCAGGCAGCGGAGAAGAATATCAAGGAATCCGGAAAGGTGCTATCTCCTGAGGAGCAGAGGCTCGTAGACAAGATGGTCTTGGATCGGACGCGTAACGGGCTCGCGTTGCCTGATGCCAAGAGAGAGAAGCTGACAGTCCTCAAGAAAGAGCTTGCCCAGGCATGCGTCGACTTCAATGTGAGCACACACACAGTTCACGGGCTACGTGGCATTGATACGAACTCGCCGTAAAGAAAAACTGCAACGAAGAGAAGGTAAAGATATTGGCCATCAATCAGAGCTGTAGACCGATGAACATCCCTTTTTCAGGGCAACGTTACGTTCACGCTTGAGGAGCTCAAGGGGGTGCCACAAGATATCATCTCCGGATACACCAAGCGTACCGAGGGAGACAAAGAAGTCTATGTGGTGACTTTCAAAATGACTGACTTTGGCCCCGTTGTACGCTCTCAACCACGCGCTATCCTCCTCTGTGTTCTGTCTAATTTGCATTTGATGCATAGACCCGATTTGCAGAGAACCCGGAGACTCGCCGTGCTATCTATGAAGCATACGAGGATCGACTCGCAATCAATGTGCCCATCTTGAGCAAAGTCTTAGACCTGCGTCGCGAGATTGCGAAGCTACTGGGGTACCAAACCTGGGCCGACTACGCCACAGAAATCAAGATGGTCAAGACAGCGAAGGGTGTCGAGCAGGTACAGCCGTCATACCACATATGCATATCTCTTTGCTCTCCTAATCCACATATATAGTTCCTGGCGGACCTGGAGCAGAAATTGCGTCCGATTGGCCTGAAGGAACGTGAGGCGCTCCTCGAGCTGAAGAAGAAGGAGCACGAAGAGAAGGGCTTCCCCTTCGACGGCGAGCTCTACGTTTGGGATTCTAGCTACTACGACCTCAAGTTCATTGAGGCAAACCTGAACCTCGACAGCATGCTCTTGAAGGAGCACTTTCCCGTCGAGCACGTCGTCCCCACAATCTTGGACATCTACCAGGACCTACTGCAAGTCAAGTTCGTCGAAGTCCAGGGAGAGACTTGGCATCCAGGTAACGCACATGTAAACTGTAGTGTGTACATCGATGTTGACACGTTCGGCGTAGATGTACAGCAATACGCCTTGTGGGAGAAGGGCGCGAAGGATGAATCTGACTTCCTCGGATACTGCTACATTGACCTCTACCCTCGTGGTACGTACCGGTACCACATGATCCCGCGTCCCCAATCTCCGACAGACTTACCTCGGTCCACTCGCAGAGGGCAAGTTCTCGCACGCCGCCGTCTGGCCCCTCATCCCAGGCTACGACAAAGAGGACGGCTCGCGGAACTACCCCGTCGCCGCAATAGTGGCGAATCTCGCGAAGCCCAACGCGTTGAAGCCCGCGCTGATGACGCACCACGACGTCAAGACCCTCTTCCACGAGATGGGCCACATCTTCCACGAGCTGCTCAGCAAGACGCGGTTCGCCCGCTTCCACGGCACGACGGTCGCTGGGGACTTCATGGAGGCGCCGTCTCAGATGCTCGAGGAGTGGTACGGCTCGTCTCCCATGCGCTGTAGCGCCTCGGGATTGAATGAGATATTGACTCGTACTGCAGGTGCTATGAACCGAAGGTGCTCGCGCTGATGTCGAGCCACTACCAGACCAAGAAGCCGCTCGACGCAGAGTTTATCGACAAGCTCTTGAAGGCGTAGGCGTTTCCATTCGCCTGTGCTGAACTGTCGCCTTCCATTGCTGACGTCTATCGCCTCCAGCCGCTACGCCAACGTCGGCCTGTTCAATCTGCGCCAGATCGCGTACTCTGTCTTCGACCTCAAGGCCCACATGTTCGAAGGTACGCAGCGACATAACACACCCAGACCCCGACCCGGTTTGCCCAACCATAATTTCTGTAGAGACCGGTGACTACACCCAGCTCTGGGCAGACACCCGCCAGTCGATCGGTCTGCTCAAGTACCACAAGGCTCATCCCGGTCAATGCGGCTTCCACCACATCATCGGCGACTACAACGTCGGATACTACGGGTCCGTCTAGCGCTGCGTCGCTGCGTGTTCGCCGACGTTCCGATGTACTGACAGGTGCTACATAGGTATATGTACTCGCAAGTCTACGCCGCGGACATGTACGCTGCGGTGTTCAAGGAGGATCCGCTCGACCCCGCGAAGGGGCGGCACTATCGGGAGAAGATCCTCCTGCCCGGTAGCAGCAAGGATGAGATGGACATGCTCAGGGTAGGTGTAAAAGTGGTGCTCAGCAACGTCCCGGCATCTAGGCAGCAACTCATCCGTCTTTCTAGGATTTCTTGGGTCGGGAGCCCAACTCGGAGGCCTTCGTTAAGCAACTATTCGGTGTATAGTCAGTGGGGTTACCAGATGTGAAGCGTTGCAACGGAGTGGACTTGTACGATGTGGTCATACGGAATTACTCGTGTACGGATTGAATTGCTTACGTCGAGATATGTGAACTTTGTTGAGTGGTTGACAAGGAGGGGAGTTCATATAATTTACACCGTAGGATACCAAGAGCAAGAGTCCATACCAGCCCTAGACTACAACCAATTCCGCAGGACGCCAACCCCTTTCCTCTGCTGCACAGTCAACTTTCATTTACTCACATTCTAGACGCAACAGCTCTCCCGATCCGACCTCACGACACCCACCCGGTGGCCACATACGGCGCAACCCACCACCGCCACTACCCACCATTCAATCTCAATCCCCAGCGACCTTCTCGCCCAAGCTATGCTCCTGCGGCGTGCTCTCGGTAACATGCCCAGTCGCATCAAGCTCAGGCTCGACCTCCGTGTCTACATCATCCTCCACATCCGTGTGCGAGTGCCCGTCGGACCGGCGCTCGTCGTCGCGCTCGATTTCGGACCGCATGTTCGCCACGTCCTGGTCGACCTTGGACGCGACGCGGTCGATCGCGGCCTGCGCGAGCGACACGTGCGCGCGGTTCGCCTTGAGGTGTGCCGCACGCCGCGGGGGCCGCTTGAGCCGCCGGCGCGCAACCATGACGGGCACGGAGCACTTCTGGATGAGGTAGTGCGAGGTGGAGCCGAGCAAGATTCTGTGTGGGCGGGCACAGGTTGTCGTGGCATTAGCGATAGCTGAGGAGTGGAGGATGATAGGAGAGACGTTACCCTTTGAGATTGCCCAGACCGCGAGATCCGACAATGAGCATGACGGGCTCGTAGTAATCGACGATATCTAACAAGCAGTTCAACGTACGGCCAAGGACGGCAGAGGACGTGCTGACGCACCGAGAATCATATGTCTGCTGTTCTTAGCATGCCAAGCCTGGCACTGGATGGAGACATTGAGGCGGGTGCGCTGGAGGAGGCTCGTCGCTTGGCGGACAAGGATGTACGCCAAGGCTTGCCGCTGTGTACGCAGAGTGGTTCTGTCAGGCACACGTTCGTCGCCGAGAATTAAAGCCCTACTGACCTCCTGCTGGGCACGGAGTTTCGTGGCGCGATCGGCGGGATTGGGGATCACTGGGTCGACTATGAGAGAATAAGATCAGTGGACCATACCGGTCATGTACAGCGTACAACTCACTCTTGCCCTCATTCTCAACAACCGTGACGATGATCCTGCCACCCAACGACATGTCAGCCTCGCCGCAAGGACGTCGCGTACGGTCAAAAGTCACTTACAACTCGTCGCCGTCTCTCAGCACGGTACCGATACCCCACTCGAGCGCGTACCGACTCTCCTCACTCAGATCACTCGCAAGAACATATCGCTTGCCTGGCTTTCCCGTCTCCTGCCTCACGCGCTCGGGGTCTCCGTGGGTCACGGTAATAGTGCATCGATCGCGCTGGAACACCGGCCGGGAGGTAACAAGTGCCATCGTGTCGTGCGGCTTGGTCGATTTGCGCCGGCGCGGGTTGCGCCCGTGCGGTCCGCCGTTGAGCGTCGAGGGAAAGTAGGGTTCGGGAGGCATGATCACGTTCACGCCTTCTCCGAGGTAGTCGGGGATGTCCTGCTCCGTCACGGAGGCAGCAGGGATGAGCGAATTGCGCTCGGTGTTGAGCTCGGTAATGTCGTCCAATTCCTGCTCTCCCTCGCTCCACGACTCTTCTTCGGAACCGCTCTCGTCCTCGGTCTCTTCGCCCTCCCCACCGGATCCTTCATCATCAGACTGAGCCGAGAGCGAGAACGCGTTGCGAGGCCGAATCCGCGACACTTCCACCTCGGACTCGGCGTCGGACTGTGACAGAGCCTCGACCGTGGGCGACGGGTCGCGTTCGCGCGTGCGGAAGCGGCGTAGACGGAAGGGAGATTGACTGCGCGCTCGCGAGCCCGAGCTGTCGCGATCGGCCTGCGAGCCCGAGAAGGAGGCGGAGCGGAGCTTCTCCTTGTCCTTCTCTTTCCGTTCGGAGCGACCACGCCGCTCTTCGTCGCCGCCGCTGCTGCGGGAGAGCGTGAGGGAGGACAACATAGACGCTAAGGACATCTTCGAGAAAGAGCCCCGCGGTTCATCGGACGACCGGACGTTGGCCGTCGAGGAGGTGGCGGACTGCGATTGTGTTGAGATGGTGCGCTCGAGCGCATTCTGTGAGTGGACATCGTCTTGGGTCAGCGATGTGGACGAATTAGACCGTTTCTTGGAAGAGAGTGGCGTGGTAGGCCGGGGTGAGACGAGGGAGACGAGGGACTGGCCGGAGTTGGATCGCTTGAAAGGCAGGATGCCTCCAGCGGTACTTGATGCAGAGGCAGTAACAGAGCTAGGAGTGGAAGCGGAGGGCAACGACGGGCTAGTAACGCGGTCGTAAGACTGCTCCTGGCCCTCGATGGGGGCGGGCAAGGGAGGCTCTCTATCCTTGGTGGACGGGCCACCGTACTTGCCGATCCAGCTACGCTTACGCGCACCCTCCGGACGATCCTTTGCGCGGTCGGCCATTGCAGGAGTCTCGATGTTGAGGATGGGTGGAGAGAAGGTGGAAGAGAGGAGGAGGAGGGGGGGGAGAGAGGCTCACCTCTGCCTTGCTAGCTTGACCGGAGAGGGCCTGCGCAAGGACGGAGGAAGGGAGAGATCAGCGTGAGTTATCACACGGAGACGGGAAGGCTGATGCTGAGGGGCCTGAGGCGGAGACGCGTGGAAGGGAGTGGGACAGTGAGTCGGTCACTCGAGTCTGGCAAAGGCTAAAGCAGTGTTGCCAAGCACAAGGACGCGTCGCATGCGCCGTTGCGGCAGCCGCCAGGGGATATTTCAGGGATATTCTCACTCGGATTCGGATTCAGGGCAATAAACAGCGAGCACGATGCACGTACATATTCAGCCGCGTCGTTCAGTCTCCCGCCCTTGTTCTGCCATCCGCGCACGCATGAGAACTCGAATCAGACAGCCACCACAAGACCCTCGGGAAGCATCACCTCGAGTGCGAAACGCGCCGTCCTCTCCGGAATGCCGAGCTCGCGCAGCTGCGAGACGTCTTCGCGCGAGTAGCCAGCCATCTCGCTAACAGTCAGATGTTCCGGGGCAGCGGTGCCAAGAGAATCGAGGTAAGTCACAGCAGCAGAGGGAGAGGGAGATGCAGGGCGCGAGCGTTAGGCAGAAGAGTGATGGGAGGACGGAAGGGTGTATGCGTACAGACGTCGAGGAAGGTGGCATATATGGTCAGATGACGCTTTCCGCTCCTCCTCTCGAGAGGTCCTCATCCAGCCCAGTTCCTCCTATTCTCACAGATCTCCGTCCATCTACCCAACGCGATCACAGCTCACCCAACGAATTCTCATCCTCGGTATACACTGGCTTTTAAACTCGTACGTACCCCTTACATCCCTTGCAAAGACACGGGGGTCGATGGCTGCGCGATAGTACGAGCCTATCACACTCCTTTCCGCCCCTCTTCTTCTCCTCACCCATCCCGACTATCTCCGCCGATCCTCCCATTTCATGCCCGACGATTGTCAACACGCCTGCTTCCAGACCGCCCCCCTGACTGCAATGTAGACCGAAGAGCCCGTCCATCGTTATCATGCGCGGTATTAGCCATTGCGCGCACATGGCTCCGCGCGTTTAAGCGACGTGCATTGAGAGGAGCGTTCGATAGACACGCGGCACTGGGTCCGCCTCGAATACGTGATGTGATATGATAACGATATGCGATGTAGTCTGATGTAGTGTACGATGATGTTGCTGCTAGTGTGTCGAGTCCGGTGGCTGTTAGACAGTCCCTTCGTCCACAAGTACGGTCGACTGCGACAGTGCAGGATCTGACGCGCCAAACCCTTCCGGGTCCACCGCAGAACCTTCCCGGGTTGCAGGCAGCGAGTTCGCGATGGATAATTGCCGGTTGTACGCACGGTTGCGATTCTGAAGGATCGTCGCCTGGTCCTCTACGTTGCGCTGGATGCGGTATTGCAAAGTCCCTGCATATGAATTCGTCAGTCTACGTCTTACCTCCTGGATATCAATGTATGGTACACTCACAAGGATAATTGGCATAGATGGCGTACGATCCTTTCATAAACCTACCGTGCATGATACTCCGTAGGGATAGCTGCAGCTCAACAACAGGCGGCTCCCCGCCATCCACTTCAAGCGGCTCGACCCACGCACGGACGACGGACGAGCGCTTCTCGAACGTGACCTTAACCGACCGGCGGGGGAAGCACTTCGTGATCTGCTCATAGAAGAGCTCCATGAGCGCGACACAGCGGAGGAAGACCCGGTCGCCCGCGCCCTCGCGCCCGAAGAGGCAGCGGTCCATCTCGCGCAGGGAGATGTACTGGAAGCCGAAGATCCGCGCGGTGTTGTGGTACGCGACGAGGACGCCGTCCATGTTCCCGATGCGCGCCTGGAACGAGTACTCGAGGAAGGCAGATCGGATCATGTCGTAGTATTCCCGCTCGAATGAGTCTTCCCGGCCCGTGAGCGACTCGATGTTGTAGTTGATGTAATTCTGTAGTGTGTTCTAAGTCAGTTACCAGAGTGCACGGCAGAAAGGATACGCACAAGGTAGTTGTGGACGTCATGGCGGATCGCAGATATAGCGCGAGTCTTGAGGTCGAACACGCCAGTACCCGGGAGGGCTTGGTCGTAACAATCGAGTTGCGAACGCATGAGGAATCTCCCGTACTTGTGGGTCACATCTCAGCATGATGGTGATACTGGGCCCAACTGGCGAAAAACGCTTACTTTCGCATATCGATGGACATCTGTCAACTTGGGATATTGTCCGGACGTGTTGGATTTCAAGAAACCGCCAAATTCGTCCTTCGAGAGCGTCAGGAATTTCTCCAAAAGTGTACCCTAGAGGGCTGGTCAGGATTACTCTCCCAAACCGAGAGACATCTCGGCTACCCACCAAGGGCAGTAGTATGATATCTTCAGGGTCGTCAGAGTCCCTCTCTCCGTCGTAATCTGTCGTATAGATCCCATTCTGGTACCGTAGAATGACTGATGCGGGTATGCGCTGGCCGGGCGTGAAGAAACGAGGCTGGAAGGATGCACGAGTATGAGTATCCATATCACAATGCTCATCTAACGTAACAACTTACAGCTTTGTCGAAGTCTTCGCTCAGATCAGAGATATTGAGGCTCTTTTCTTGGGAGAGCAGAAGGTAGATTTGCGTAAGGATGCCTGTTAAGGACGAAGTAGATCCAGCAAAACGGCACCCTGCTCGTCTGACTGATGCGACGAAGCCCTGCAACAAAGTCAGGCGCGTCCTTGCAAAGACCGGGAAGGAAGTGCCCGGGCATACCTGGTCTTGAGAACTAGGCGTGAATGCAGGAAGCCTGTCGAAGGCAAAATCCTCGACGCGGGGAATTGTCTCCAGATACTTGGGAAAGTTGTACTTCTGCGTGTCCGGATCCCGGAGCCAGTGAACGCCCCCCCTTCTATGAGGTCAGAGAGGTTCGTGAAACAGGCCAGGGAATTATTCGTACCTCCGCAATACTTTATGTAAGCCATGGGCGAGTTGGGGTATGCGCTTGCTCCGCGCCCTTTGCACATCTGCGGCCCACCATAGCTAATCAGCCGACCAACAGCATTAAGCTTCATGTATATCACTCACCCTTCAGAGGCTGGAAGAAATGGTCGAGCAATGTTCCTCCGGATACAACAACAGTCTTTTCTTCTTGCCGTTCACTGCTTCTAGGTTGCATAGCCTTCCCTGTAACCGGCCTGTCAGAACAATGGACAGATACGAGGAATTTGTCAACGCACCTTCCAGCGGCTTGAAGTGAGGTTCTTGCTCTTTCTCTTTCCCCTTGCCGGAGGCGTCGAGTAAAGGTGCGAACGCAGCATCTACCGTCAAAGTAATAGCCTCCTTTTTGCGCTCCAATTAGGGCCACGAGTAATGCTGCTTATATATAGATCGACACACCTGTAGTTCGGTGTTGTAATGGACATCGGGAGTCGTGGACGGGCCTGCCACAGGCGTTTCCGGAGTAGTGCTAGGGGTAGCATCATGACCGCTGCTAGTGTCCGAAGACAGCGTCGAGCTGTATCTAGACCGCAATACACGAGGAGACCCGCGCAATCTCGAAGCACTGACTGTAAGCGTAGAACATCGCGCCATGGACCTCATGTCTGCCGCCCGTCAGACACAGCTTGCCGAAGCAGATGTTTGTTGTAGGTAGCCTGCGCAGACCAAGTGACGAAGCGATCCAGCCCAGAGATAAGAGACCTCGAGGTAGCTTGTAGGAAAGATGAAAAGCAAAAGACAAGCCTCGGACAGCAAGTGGCCCAAGTTTCCGTTGGAGCACTGAAGCGCCCGCCTTGTGGCGTGCAAATACAGTAAGACGCCCGCACGTGTGCGTTCCATGCGTAATGGGCGCCTCCTGGTTGACGCGCCTCCGCACTGCGGTCGCGACGGCGCGCGCTGCCGAGTCCAGTCGCAAGGGCTTCTCCACCGGGAACCGACAGGGTCTACCCAGTACTTACCGTATCCTAGTAGCACTCTCCTCCTTCTCACTAACCGCTGGTATTTTATTGACTCTGGAATACCCTGGCTGTGCTCTGGTTATCTGGCTTGGTTGGATGCACTAAATCCTGAATCATAATGGCTTCGTTCTTCACGTCCTTGCTCCAGTGGCTGAGCGGGTGCGACTACTCTCCTCGACCTCCGCAGGGGCTCGGCCACTGACTGCGCCCAGCTTGTTTTTCTCCAAGACGGCTGAGATAGCTATAGTAGGCTTGCAGGTGAGCTCCAAGTTCATGACTCCAACACGGGAGATGCTAAGTGGGGAACAGGCATCGGGAAAGACATCCTTCGTGAATGTGTTAGGCAGCGGGCAGGTACCACTCCTCAGTACGCTCTATACTAATACACATATTCATGTACAAGTTATAGTGGAGTGAGGACGTTGTCCCCACTATATCCTTCAACTTGAGGAGGATCAAGAAGGGGAATGTTACGCTCAAGATCTGGGATGTCGCCGGTATGTATTTTTGCCAGTTACGGTAAGCTGCGGGCACGTACTCTTGCTAGGACAACCCAAATATCGTTCGCTGTGGGAGCGATATTGCAACGGCGTCGACGCATTAGTGTGAGTGTATGTATGGCAACGATGGGAAGCAAATTAATGTGGTCTATCGCGCAGATTTGTGGTCGACTCCGCCGATGTAGGACATTCTGTTCCATTCATGATATGCTCTTTCTGATCATATGGATCTAGAAGGAGAAGTTCGAGACAGCTCGCTTTGAGCTGCATCAGCTTCTTTCTCAAAGCAGCCTGCTTGGTGTTCCCTTGCTCGTGGTACGTATAGCCTCTGTAGTTCTGCCGTCTGTGCTTACCACTGTGGCTCGAAGCTCGGCAACAAGAACGACCTCGATGGGCATGCGCCCGTCAACGAGCTTATCAAGGCATTGTACGTATATTTGTGTCCGAGTTATTGAATAGCTGTTCGTTCAACGTGCATCTCGCAGGCAACTGGATAAGATCACGAATAGACCTGTATCAGTAAGTTGCCTTGGTGCTATGTCTCCAGCGGACGAACTCAGCCGTCCTCTGTTCTTAGTGTTATTCGGTGAGTGTTCTGAGACGGTAAGCGCATTCATCAACTCATGTTCCGCTCAGTGTTCGATGAAGAGCCAACACAACCTGTAAGTCGCAAACGGCCCCCTGTATGCAGTCGATCGCACATATTGAACCTGACCAAATACAGGGACATCGTGTTGCAATGGCTAGCAGCACGAAGTCACTGACACATAGTCACCGACCGCCCACCCATCTTCGTTCATGTTTTCCACGTATTGCATTACTGTACCACAGGACTTCGCTATGTACTTCGGATATCCCCACATGCCCCTCGCACCACTCCATGAAACACGGAAATATTCAGAACCAAACTTCGAGCGCGAACAATCATCGTTTACAACAGCTATCAATCTGTATCCATCCGATCTCCACCTTCACCTTCCTCCCTCCTCGCCTGTTCCTGCAACGCCCTGAGGAACGGCTCCACACCCGTCCCCGCCTCCTCGGGCAGGCCGAGCGTACGCACAAGGCCGCCAAGCAGCCCCGTACGCAGCGCCATGTCCAAGTTGCGCACCGCCGCGCGGAACTGGGGCGATGAGACGACGCGCTCGAGCGTCTCCACCGTCGGCGGGCTGGGCAGGTCTGGGGGGAGGTGCGGGAATAGCGCCTGCGCGAGCTCCGGCCGCGATGCGAAGAGCGGGCGGAGGTTCGCAGGCGTGAGTACGTCCGTCAAAGAGATCTCGGGCGCAGGCTGGAATGACTGGCCGCCTGAGCCGCCCCCGCCGAGGGTAGAAACGATAGAACGGATGCGTGCGAGCTCCTCGGGTGTGGCGTGCTGTCCTGCTTGAGAGCTTGCCGGGCAGATGCAGAGTAGGTATCAAGACAGTGTCGGGGATGGGAGGAGGTGGACTTACGAGCCGGCGGCGGGCGCGGAGGACGTTGATGGACCGGCGGCTTGGCTGTTGGGGTTGTACCCCTCGGAGTACCAGATAGGCACGATGCTAGGGTCCGCGAGGAGGCGGTTCACGTTTCCTACGAACTCCTCATCCCGACTGGGATCGGCATCCTACGCATTGGAGGTATAACGTGAGCTAAACTCATGATTGCATGACGTGCATTCTGTACCTGCATCCAGAACTAGCCGAACGTCAGCCACCATACAGAACAGTTGGACAGTCATACGCACGAAGTGCCTCTGGTTAGAGGAAGAGAACTTGAGGACATAAGTCCGACCCCACGCTGACTGCTCGACCTTGGCAAACGTCGCGTCTCCGGGGAATAGGATCAGGTCCTTGCAGTCAGAGCCACAGCTTGTAAGCATTTCGTTCTCGCACACAGGCTTCGTATAGCGGATTCAGTGCAGCACACCTCTTCAGCATCGTTCGTCGACCTGTTCTTCCAAATAAAATGCAGCAGGCCGTCCTCGCCGTTCTGGAGGAGGATTGCGCCCTTGGTCGGGTCGGGGTCCACGAAGTTCGTGCTGCCGCGACGGAAG
Source organism: Cubamyces sp. BRFM 1775 (assembly GCA_022385745.1). NCBI lineage: Eukaryota > Fungi > Basidiomycota > Agaricomycetes > Polyporales > Polyporaceae > Cubamyces > Cubamyces sp. BRFM 1775. The sequence goes on along the minus strand of MU278461.1, from coordinate 442,342 downwards.
GCGCGGCCGGCCTTGAATGCTAGACGTGTTTCTGCCATGATAGTACAAGTAGTGTGCGTCTTCCCAGGCTCGGTGTAGTGGTCGATGAGGAGAGCGTGGAGGAGTGGAAGAAGTGCCGATACCGATGAGTGGGACGCGTCACCGGGGCGCTTACAGACGCGACCCGCTTTAGACGCTCGTTCTACCTATAATGCTCGTGGTTCTTTCGAATGTATACTAGTACAGACTCCAGAGATCACCCATCGCGGTCATTCTCATGGCTAGCATCAGGCTCACTCCTTCGAGACCAGACAAGCTATAAGTAGCTCATCGTGATACCACCGTGATCAGGTTAATGCTCAAGCTATGGTGAGCAAATCGCGAATATCATGGCTGGTCCTCCAGTCCAGCCGCACCGACGCTAATATAGCTGTGTTGCTTCATGCTTGGATGATTGTCAGATGGAATTTCTTCCGGCGGAAATCATTGAAGCTATGATAGAAAGCGCATACTATAGGAAGGGCGTTCCCGATAGGCCCTTTCTCAAGACCTGTGCGCTCATCTGCCAAGCCTGGAGTAGCCCTGCCCAACGCCTCCTCTTTCGGCATGTCGAATTACTCGATGGACGAAAATATGCCTTATTTCGCATGGCGACCGATCCTGCCTCGGAGCGGGGACGACTACTTGGACGCCATGTGCGCATCCTGGAGATTTCCATAGGTCAACAGACACCCTTTGATATAGGTGAACTGGACCTGGTAGAGCTCCTCCACCGTACACCGCGGCTGTACGAGCTCGCTCTTCGCAGCAAAGGCGTGCATCAGTTTGACCCGAGCACGACACAAAGGCTGACGCACCTGGCGACGCACTCAACCGCCGAGGGTATCTCTCCCCTCCGAGTCCGCGCGTTGACTATCCTATCTTGCGGTATACAGAGCCCGATCGTATACCAACTTCTGGAGATCTGGCCATCCGTCGAATTCCTATACATTGGCGTCGAGCTTGCAGCCCCTCCACCCAAGTGGTCGCCCACATTTCGTCTGTATCAGCTCACGCTCATGCGCACGCCGCGCCATTCCATCCTCTCATGGCTTCTGTCATCCAGCATCGAGAGCTTAGAGATCGCCTCCTTCCGTGATGCCCCCGGCCGCGATCTTGACCCGATCCTTGACGACATAGGCCCGAGACTACGCTCTTTGTGGATGATGAACTACAGCCCTCGGGCCACCAAGGTGCTGAAGAAATGCACCAGGCTGGAGGAGTTTTCCATCCTTCAGCTGTCGACACTGTTCGCTCTCGACGACCTCCCGCCCACGATCAAACACCTGAAATGTAGGAATCTGCCCTCTGAAGACCAGTCGCTGCACTCGATCATACACGCCATACGCTCCTTGCCAGGTTTGCGGGTGGTGACCTGCGATTCCCAAGCAACTGAGGACGAGAGATACACGGAGTTAAGAGACCTATGCGCATCAAGAGGAATCGAGCTGATGCTGGATGAAACGCCGTTGTGGGTGGTAAGTACTTCAATGCTAGGCCTTTTCGGCCTTGATATTCATTCTAAAAACCATGTTGTTCATGACACACAGAGGGAGGATCCGGTATATGTCAATCAGTTCCCTCGAACGAAGTCTATCACGAATTTTGCGCTGATGAACTGACATACGTACCAAGTCTCCATGTGCAAGGAGGCGACGGTCCGCCTCGACGGACAGTAGGAATATAGTAGCTGTGTTTTGTAGAGTAGTTCTCATTACTGCCCACGGCGTTTCGCCATCTGCATGGTGAGATTGTCAATGTACATCTGTAGCGTTTCGTTCCCGGACACGAGCTTGTCAATGTCAGACTGAACACCCTTGGTTTTGGCTAGCATAGCTTTGGGTTCGTTAGCGGACGGCATCATGACCAGGAATTTGGGAACCAACCCCGCAAGTCCTCCTGAGCAGCCACAATTTCCCTATAGCCCATACGATTAGTCTTAGGAGCGTGCTGACTCAGACTATCTCTCAACCCACTTGATGACTTTCTCCTTCTTGATAGCATTCGTAACAATGTCCTCGTTAGTGGGGGTGGGTGCACCCCATTGTGGAATGTCGTCGAAGCCGGAGAAGGACATGAAGGAGATGGTGAAACGACCGTGGTCGTCAGGCATCGAGAGAGCCACATCCCGGGCGCCAATGAAGTCAGGCACGTGATGCGCGTGTCGCGTCGCGTCGGTAATTGGGCGCCTATGTATCTTTGGCCTCTCACCCATTCTACCGTGTCCAGCCATCGGCACGCAGCCGCATAGGCGGATTCCAACTCCTTGTATCTACCATGGCTCATCTCGACAAACTTGCCATCCGCGGAATACGGTCTTTTGGCGAAAAGGAATGCGCCGTCATTGAATTCTTCTCCCCAGTCACGGTCATCGTCGGCCACAATGGCAGTGGCAAGACCACGATCATCGAGTGCCTCAAATATGCCACAACGGGCGACCAGCCTCCAAACACTCGTGGAGGCGCATTTGTCCATGATCCGAAAATGGCAAATGAGAAGGAAGTGAAGGCACAGGTGAAGTTGCGTTTCTTTGCCGCGAACGGCACGCGCATGCTTGCGGTGCGAAACCTCTCCGTGTCGATGAAGAAGAATGGCGCGTTGACGATGAAGACACTGGAGAGTATCTTGGCTGTTTCAGATGAACGCGCAGAGAGGAGCGGCAAGGTGTGTAGCCTACCATTCGTCTGACGACCGTCGACCTGATCGGACGCAGCGAGGAGCTATCTCAACGAAATGTGCAGAGATGGATGCTGAGATTCCCCATCTATTGGGTGTATCCAAGGCCGTCTTGGAGAATGTTATATTCTGCCATCAAGAGGACTCCTACTGGCCGTTGTCAGAACCCGCTGCGCTCAAGAAGAAATTCGACGACATCTTTGAAGCGACAAAGTAGGATTCATGCCATGCAGCCATACACGCCCGCCCACTGACCGAACAATCAGATATACCAAGGCTCTAGACAACATCAAGGCGCTGCGGAAGGAGCGGATGGCCGATTTGAAAGCCGAGTCTGAGCGTCTTGAGTCGCTTGCGCGTGAGAAGGCGCACGCGGACAAGCTCAAGGCGCGCATCGCAGAGATGAACAATCTCATAGCTGCGCTTAACGCCGAGTATGAGGAACTTCGCGCTGCTTACGACCAACAAGTGCGCTCCAATCAGCACCTCAACGATACTGGCAGCAAGTTCCGCGAGATATATGTCAAAGTTGACCAGCTCAATCAACGGAAGGAGCAATACAAGGAAGAGTTGAACCTTGCCCGGGAGACCTTGCAAGAAATCCCCGGTAAGATGTCACCTTGAAGCCAGCCTGAGACCGGGAACTAAAGTTAGAACGTGTCTAATAGGAACGGAGGAGGAGCTCGCGGAGCGCCTGAGAACGTACGATGACCATCTCGTAAGACAAAAGCAGAGGCGCACCATTGAGGAAGAGCACCAGGAGGACGCCGAAGAAGCAATTGCAGCAGCCCGGGCACAGCATGTCAACCTTGTCAATTTACAGGGGCAATTGCTTGCGGATGAAAAGGTATGTAACACCATGAGTCCGTTGTAAACCCCTGTTCCAACACCTATGTCCGTTCCGAAAGGCGCAGGAGCAGCGAATCGCCGACCGGGAACAACTCATATATGACATCGCCTCACGCCACCACATCAAAGGTTATGAGAATTCGCCGCTCGAACGGGAGCAAGTCATCCAGTTTATCTCAACACTCAACGATGCGAAGCGCAGGCAGAATGCCGAGACTGACAGGTTGCAGGTATGGTACGACGAAACCCAGCAGTACTAGCGCTTACCACTCTGCTCTAGGCGGAGAGTCGTGAACAGAATGAGGAGTACAACCTCAAGTCCAGACAACTGCACACCGAAGTTGAGGGCTACAAGCAGGAGCGCCGATCCCTTCGCGACCGTGTGGTTGGTCTTCCCTAACAGTTGGCTTCTATTACATCTCTGACAATGCTTCCAGTCTACGTTGCAATCAAAGATCTCGGACGCTGAGCGGGAGGTTGACGCAGCGCGTCTGCTCACATCACGTCTGGCCGAGTTGAGCGCGGACATCGAGGAGAAGCGCCGCCGACTAGAGAAGGCCCGCGAGGACTTCCGCGAAGCAAATTTCGATGCCAAGATCGCGGAGAAGAACTCGAAGAGCCGCAGTCTGGACCTCCAGCGAGATGAGCTCAATATCGAGCTGCGCACCCTCACCACTCAGGCTGGTAGTAGAGCCAAACTCGATGTCAACAGGGATCAAGTCAAAGCGAAGGAGATGGACATCAGGACGACGTGCGTTTTATCATCGTTTATACCCCCATGCACAGAAGCATGCTGATGCCGCTGGTAGACTTGAGATTTGTAATCCTAGGTTCCGCAAGCTACTCGGTGTCGATGCTCGCGCGGAGACAATGGAGCAGGAACTGGATCGCGCGGCGCTGTAAGGCATTCCGTTCACAGGAGTGATTGATCTTATGGTACATGTGAACAGGGAGAAGGAGCGTGAGCAGACAGAGCTCGAGGCCCAAGTCGCCGCTGCGAACAAGAACCTACAAGCTGCACAAACCAGTCTAGCCAGTCTGAAAGCTCAAGCCAAGGCTAAGCAGGATGAGATCAAGAGTACGCCAATCTGCACTCCGCACGCGCACTGATACTGATGCGTTCTGTAGGTCTGGATAGGCGCCTGCAAGCAGGACTCCGGGACGCTGAATGCGACGGTACCGTTGACGACGCTATCGACACCGCCAACAAGGAAATCGGTGTTCGCAACGAGTGCGTGATCCAATCTGACCCGTATTGCATACTATTGACGTGAATCGTAGGGAACTTGGCAAATCTGCCGGGTCTCACGATGTCTACAAGCGTCTTCTGCAGACGGGGAAGTCGCAAAAGTGTTGCCCGCTCTGTGTCCGGAGGATGGACGTTCACGAACTTGATAAGTTCGAGAAGACCGTATGTCAACTACGGTTCCGTCCGAAATGGCCGACACGTGCTAAAGGCGTAAATAGGTCACAGAGGCAATGAAGAAGAGCACTCCAGAGGCCATTCGCGGCCTCCAGCAGGAACTGCAAGATTGGGAAACGGAACTGAAGCGACTGCAAGATCTTGCTGTACTCGCGGCATCCAAGAGCAAGTTAGAGACGGTCGAGCTTCCCGCTCTCCAGAAGGAGATAGCTGAAAAGGACGCCGAGATCCCCGCGTTGACAGCTGAAGCCGATGAGGTCGGTCCCGACACTTATCTCCAAAGACGGCTACTCACTGCGAGATAACGTATGGCAGGCTTCTGCACAGCTCACCGAGGTCAGCAAGGATCTGAAGGAAATCTCCGCACTCCAGCAGCATGCGACATCTGTGTCGAAGGCACAAAAGGAGATCGCACGTCTCAAGCAGGAGATGACGGTCATTGAGAGCGAGCTTCTTGCCTCCGGATCCGCAAAGTCCGTTTCCACCGTCGAAGAAGAGTTATCGAAGGTTACGGCGGAACAGTGAGCGCTATCTGCGGCTTCTCCGGTGAATTATCGTGGCTGACAGCGGTCGTAGCCGGGATAACGAGCGCGAGAAGCAACAGCTCCTCGTCGACAGGGACAGACAGAATGCGGTGTTGCGCTCGCTCGAGACAGAACTGCACAGAATGGAACTTGAGGAGAGTCAGTGCCAGAACCAGCTACGTGACAAGGACGCACTCGAGCGTAGGATTGTGGAGATGAAGGCCGAAATTGCAACTGCAAATACTCGATTGAAAGTGGGCGATCCTGGGTACTAAGACGTTCGCGGGGGCCAAACTGATAGTCTATCTCTGCAGGATCTCGAAGCCAAGATGGCGGAAGCACAAGCACCCATCGAGAGACTGGAACGGGAGCACAAGGAGCAGGAACGGGAGATGAATGCCAAGATCGCTCAAGCTCAGAAGGCGTCACAAGAGCTCAACATGAGTGCCGACAAGTTGGAGAGCACGAACAAGGCTATTGAGCGGTGAGTTGCCGGAGTCTCCGCGGGACCGAGCACGTTGGTGTTGACCATATCAGATATGTGAGGGAGAAGCGTAGCCGCCGCCTCCAGGAAGTGACTGCACAGGTTGAGGAACAGGAAGTCAAGGTGCAGGAGCTCGGGTTGCAGCTAGAAAAAATCCGTGCCACCATCGGCGAGATCGACAAGGAAATCAACGAGGCGAGGATGACAGTGGCCAACCTGAGGGAGAATATTCGGGTGCATCGTCTCATGAGAGAGCTTGCGGTGGCTCAGGCCGAGTTGGATGCCATTGACATGGAGGAAGCAGCGAAGGCGAAGCGCATATGGACGGAGAAGTGGAATGTGGAGAAGCAGAAGGAGACAGATCTGCAAACGAAGGTTCGCCGGACAATTTCTTGCCATCGTGCCACTGGCTAACCCCCAACGCAGTACTCGCACATCGGCGGAGAGCTGAGTTCGTACAAATCGCAGCTGAAAACCCTTGAGAATGATGCCCGCGACTACAAGGACATCGGCAAGAAGTACAGGGACCAGCTCATCAAAGTCAAGGTAGGCGTGTTCAGGCCTTTCATCACTGCGCTGGCGTCGCCTCATCATAATGGACAGATTTCGGACATGGCTAACAACGACCTTGAGAAATATGCCAAAGCCTTGGACAAGTGCGTATACAGTCTCTCCGTCCCGAGTTCCGCTCATTGCCTTTCTAGTGCTATTATGAAGTATCATTCTCTCAAGATGGAGGAAGTCAATGACACCATGCGCCACCTGTGGAATAAGACGTATCAAGGGACAGGTCAGTACAAGTCACTTGCGTCAATCATGCACCCTCAATTCTATACCTACGCCGCATGGATCCGCAGACATCGACGGCATAAAGATTTGTTCCGATAGCGAAGGAGGGGCAACCAAGCGGACGTACAACTACCGGGTAAGTTCCTACTGCATTCAATGCGTCGCCTCGATGCCGTCGGCCTTGACCACCGCTGTCGTTGCGCAGGTCGTCATGACTAAGGATCAAGTCGAGATGGACATGCGTGGGCGTTGCTCGGCGGGTCAAAAGATGCTGGCGTCGATCATCATCCGGCTTGCACTCGCAGACTCCTTCGGCCAAAACTGCGGCATACTTGCTCTAGATGAGCCCACAAACGCGCTTGACACCGAGAATATTGATGCGCTCGCTGCCAGCCTTGTCGAGTACGTCGTCGCTCTCACCACTTGTCGCGGGGAGCACGGACGCTCACGCAGGTGTCTAATAGCATCATCAACGAGCGCAGGAATCACGCCAACTTCCAGCTCATTGTCATCACTCACGATGAGAACTTCTTGAGCAAGCTTGGCCAGAGCAACGTGATGGAGCACTACTGGTGAGCCCGAGCCGATATCTCGCCGTCGTGCCCTACTGACCAGCCGCAGGCGAGTGTCGAGGAACTCGAGCCAGAAGTCGGTGATTGAGCGACATCGGTTCGGATAGTCCCCGGGTCGGCGTCGGCGAGGAGCTATCCATGTCTAATTTAGTTGTCGGGATGTATTGTTGCTTCGAATTCGCACCCGGAGATTCTCTGCAGCTGATGCCAGAAAGCGTCCACGCGGTCGGGACGGCTTGCGTGCTGGACTGTATTGACGTCGTCATCTCGCCCGCGATCTCACCTGGCGATGGCCACCGAACTCTCTCCGAGAATACTCGGACGTTTAGCATCTGACAGCACCGACATCAGCAGTCGACATTCCGCGCTCACCGCTGCAATGCGCGTCATTAGCGCTTAGCCACCTTACAGACTCCGGTTAGATTACAGCGGTAGTTTCCACAATTGGCCCGCGAGGATCGTGATTCGACGTCTCGGTGATCCGCGCCATGATGCCCCGCATTGTATAGACGTCCTCGGGTCGGCATCGTGGCCCTGCCCTACAACCAGCATAAGTCGTGGCCGAAAGCTGTCCAGCATTTGTAAAAGCTCATTGAGCTGCTGGTTTCACCCGCGTAGGTTGTGCCCCGCCGTCGCCGACGACTGCGCAGCAGGCGGCACTGGAGAGGGCTCTGTAGTTCCAAAGTGACACCCGGAGCTTCAAGGGGAGCTATGACGAATTTGTCTTCCAACTGTATTGTCCAGCTGCCCATCAGCAACGCCGCCGCAGAGGTGTCTGGAGCCACTTGCCTCACCACGATCGCAGGCGGGCTCAGGTTCCCCCGGAGAGCACGGCGGCGTCGTACAAGTCAAGAAATTCCCGACATCGGAAGCATGTCTCTAACTGGCAGCGTGCGGTGCGCCAAGGACCAACGGGGTACGGCCGCCCGACGGGACTGAGCGTAGCGCAAATGCAGCGTTGACACGGGTACCGGTTTGACATAACGAGGGACTGCCGTAAGATCCTTGGGGGCCAATCTGACAGCACAGCGGATTGGCAACAGCTCCAAGGTGTTCATATCCAACGGCATGGGATGCACGAGGACCCGACGAGTCAGGGCTGGCGCTTCTGGAGAAAGTTGAAGTAGGCATTAATCACAGGAGATGGCTTTCGTGCGAGCACGTCAGCGAGAACGTCGACGGCGACTCACGCGGGGGGGAGGCCAGACCGAGGCGAAGTGGTTTGATACATCTGAACGGAGAGTGGCCACACACGCGGGTCGTCTCTCGAGCGCGCTTGAAGAGATGATTGACACGAGGGACACGGGCGATGGCGAATCGGAGACGGGCTTCTTTGAATGATTGTAGCGCTCTGCGCGCGGGTTCTTGAATGGAGCAGGGTTGGCGCAGGAAACAAGCTCAGAAAGAACCAGGATAACGGCCATGTCAATAGGATCGACCGCGTCCGATAGTCGCACTCCGGTATTGTTCCACTCTCTCTGTGGCGGGCTTGCCGCCTGCATGGATGCATGGAGCAACACAGCGTCAGGGTGAATGTCCTGCACCTCTTTCTCCGCCAATCCCTGCGCAAGCAACCGAAGTTAGTGCGCAAGCAACGTAATTTGGAGAGTTTAGAGCGGGTTAGCACCGATGTTGACCGTAGTAGCCATAGCTAAAAGCTCAGTCGATCGACCGTTCGCGCCCGTCCGTAGTATCTGTATCTCGTCCCTCTCTCCCATGGTCAGCCTGGTTCTAGTCCCCCTCTTACCACTAGTACTCTCCCGGCGGCCATACTTCCCGGAGCCCGGGAGCATGCGAAAGACGTTATGGCGACATGTTGGAGTATGCTGGTGAGTATCAAGAGTATCAGAGCGAATTGTGCTGTACCATGCGCACGTTTCATCGCTTGTGGGCGGAAGCAGGCTGAGGCGCCGGGTGAGGTGCGTGGTGGCGTCTGCCAGTGTGCCAGGACTGGCAGTTGCGTCCTATCACTTGCCGCGTCTGTCCGCATATCCATCCTTGCGAACGTCTTCGTCGACAGAAGCGATACATACAACATATCTCTCCATGTGCCGTCATGAGCATGCAGATGAGCCAACGGGCCCTGAAATCGCGTAAGTCTCTCCAGTTCGATATGATTTCGCCTTTTTCGCTCGTCACCCGTTTGCAAGCACACGCCGCCCGCATCGCCCTGCTTCGGACAGATGTCCGCAGCACATGGCGGTGGCAACAACCTCCAGTATCTGCGGTTCGGAGCTGAGACAATCCGTATTGGCTTCAGCCGGACGCCAGACAATCGAAATACGTATCATGTAAAGTTCTCACCTCCATTCACATCTAGATGCACTGGTACGCAGCCGCCGTCAAGGTGAAAGCACCACTTGTTCGTAGCCATCGGCAACACCGGCAGGACAATACGACATTGTCGTCCAGCTCGGTGGTCAAGCACCTTAGTAAGGTAGTGGAAAGAGGCTACGCGTTCTATCTAGCACGGACGCTGAGCGTATGGTAACGCTTCGGTGGTAGAAGTCCCACGTATGCTTCAGTGGGAGAATCTGCCCATGCGAGGTATGTCAGCGTATTTTTGGGGAAAACTTCGGCTTCTAGGCATTGAAGCTAACGCTCCTGACTCCATCGAAGATGCTCTTCATGCACCTCGAACAAGGGTCACATCGGTGCTTGGGAGCAAGCGACACGTTTTGGGTAACGGACCAGGTCAATCCGAGCGAGTTTCCTGCGCTCTCGGTGCGCTTGCCGCTCGATCCCTCGACCATTCCCCGTACGGCCTACGCGCCTACTTTCCAGATCAATCCTTCCGCCGGCCCCTTGCCCATGCTATACTCTCCGACCCTGCCCCCTGGTTGCCACATGTCATCCTTCTGTCGACATCTCCGCTCTTGTGTCATCTAGGAAGCAATACCTCCTCTCCGATGAGATCTTGCTCGAGCGTCCTCTGCCAGTTTCAACGCAGGGCCCTCGTTCCTAGCCCGTGTGGTCGATCAGCTGTCGTCTTTCCTGCGCCTTCGATGCGCATGCCAAGCGACAGTTACACATGCTGGCGACCCTTCTGCGCTGTGACGGGCTTACGTCGGCCGTGTTCGCGCTGGCCGCTCGTCCGCTGAGCTGTTCGAACACCAAGGCGCACAAGGATGCTGTCCATAACCGGCTCCGACGAGGTCGAACTCCACCAGCTTGCGCAGCTACCCCCTCGGGCGTATAAAGCTCTGGCAGAGTGATGCCGTGTTCTCCCCAACCTCGCTTGCACGCCTGTTCTTCCAAACCCAGGGCTACTCACGCCGCTGCAGACATGGCCGTCGCATTGCTTCACTCCATCCCCTCCGAGGACAAGGAGCTCTTCAAGCTCTACAGCTTCGGCGTCCGTCAGAAGGCCCCCTTTGGCTGCATCCACCATGCGTTCGAGTTCTACGCTGCAGCGCAGCCCGACGCTATCGCCGTCGAACACCTCGGAGATACCATCACCTATGCCGAGCTTAACAGGCAGGCCAACGTCCTCGCCAACCACCTTCGCTCTCTGGGGGTCCGCCCCGGGGTCAGAGTCTGCCTCCTCGTTCAGCGTTCGATCCTGATGGTGATCGGGATTATGGCTGTCTTGAAGGCGGGCGGCGCTTATGCGCCCTTGGACGGCGCGATCGTGACCCAGTCGACGCTAGAGCACGTCCTCCACGACTCGGAGGCCAAGATCGTGCTCACGATGCGGGAATACGCCCATCGCGTTTCGGGCGTTCCGTCCTTCTGTCTCGAAGATATCGGAGCATTGCCGCAGGTCGCTTCCAAGCCAGAGGACCTCAGTGCTCCTACGGACGCTGTTTACATCATTTACACCTCTGGTACGCGTACCTCCTCTCCGAGACAATACGTATCCATACTCACACGCCTCGTTAGGCACCACCGGCAAGCCCAAGGGCGTCGAAGTGATGCACGGGAACGTCACCAACCGTGAGTCTCCTGGGTCGACTGCGGAGAAGTTTCACATCATCTGACCCGACCCTGCAGTGGTTTGTCTCGCACCTGGCAACATTGAGATGCGTCCGGGGCGCAGGGTGTCCCAGCTACTGAATATTGCGTTCGACATGGCTGCTTGGGTAAGATCGTTGCTAGCGTTGCGGCGTAGTCTCGCCTAACGGACCATTGCTAGGAAATTCTCGGTAGTATGAGCAACGGCTGCACGCTTTGCGTGCGAGGCAAGTCTTCCAAAGAATGGCGCGCTGTGATGAAGACCGTTGACATCGTCATTGGTGCGTAACTCAATGTGGATTTGCCACACGTTCTGGGCTGACGCAGTGGGATATTTTCAGCTACGCCAAGCATGATGGGTATGCTTCCCGAGACGTCTCACGCATATCGAATATTGAACACCGCTCTCTTAGCTCCTCACGATCCCGCGGACTACCCCAACATCAAGGTGGTGGCCACTGCAGGCGAACCCTGCCCTTTACGTACGTCCTGCTGCGGACGTTGTTCCACAGCACCGCCCCGGCTGACCCGCCCGACGTTTCAGCATTGGCAGAGAAGTGGGCAAAAGCGGCTCACTACTACAACAGCTGTGGTCCCACGGAGGTACGTTTCGAATATTCGCACGCTCGCACTTCTCGGAATGCCGATACTCATCGGGTGACGGCGCACAGGTCACGATCGTCAACACCGTGCGCTTGCACACTCCCGGTGAATTCCTCACGATTGGCGGGCCGGTCCCCAACACCAACGTCTATGTCTTGGACGAGAACATGCAGCCGGTGCCCATCGGCGAGCCCGGCGTGATGTGGGCGGGCGGCGCCTGCGTGAGCAAGGGGTACCTGAACCTTCCCGACAAGACCGCCGAGCGGTACACGCTTGATCCCTTCACAAACGATGGGTGAGTGTGATCTTCACGCCCGGGACATCATCTTGCGAGCTTGGGCTGACTGGCTATTCCCCAGGAGCTTCATGTTTAACACTGGCGACCTTGGTCGGTGGCGCGAGAACGGCGAGCTCGAACACTTGGGGCGTGTCGATGATCAGGTCAAGGTCAAGGTACGTCAAGCCTTCCTGTCATCTCTCAAAGTCTAAATCCTGACCTGTCCGGCAGGGCTTCCGTGTTGAGCTCGATGGCGTGTCGGCAGCGATGCAGGTATGATCCCCGTGAAACGTATGGGTTAGAGCGTCTCTAACGCTGCGCTGATCAGACCTGCCCTGCGGTCAAGAACGCTACCGCCTTGCTCGTATGTATCGCACCGCTTTGGCCAGTGTCCCGGCTCACTTCATTGACGCATCACTACCCCGCAGATTGAATCCGAGTTGTGGGGCTTCGTGACTCCAATCACTGTTAACACTGAGGAAGTGAAGGCGGCGGCGGCGGTCGTACAGCCGTACTATGCTGTCCCGACACAATACATCACCATGGACGATTTCCCGTACACGAGCAACGGCAAGATCGACAAGCGCGTCTTGCGCCAACTTGCGACTGACAAGCTTGCGAAGATGAAGGCTGAGAAGGATGCCAAGGCCACGATCGAATATGTCGAGAAGGTCGCCGTCATCCCGACCAAGCCGGAGTTCTACAGCCCGTCGCCATACGACGCAAAGGTCCTCAAGGACATCGTCAACGTTCTCCCCCAGCCCCAGCCTATCTACCAGGTCAACATGTCGGAAAAGAACGGCGCTCTGCTCGACGTCAAGGCCGAGATTGGCCAGTCTTCTACTACGGTCAACGGGACCCTGGAGAAGGGTGGCTCGTCCTCATCTCTCGAAAGCGGCAACTTCTGGGATGGCTACCTCGACGATGAGCTTCCCGACAAGACGAACGGCCACATCTTCCGGAACATCCGCCACCAGATCTTCTCGCTCTACCGCAGGCTCTTCGGCGTCGTCTTCATCACCAACATGGCCATCTTCATCTCTATCCTCGCCAGAGGCGGCACGAACGCGCACGAATACGGTCTTATTGTCGTCGCGAATCTGTTCTGTGCGATCCTCATGCGCCAGGACTATGTGATCAACGCCTTCTTCACCGTCGCTTGTTCTGTGCCGAGCAGGTGCATTCTGAGTTTCTCCGTGAATATCTGGGATGTGCTGCTGACCCTTGATGATCTAGTTGGCCTCTGTTCATCCGCCGCATCGTTGCCCGGGTTTACCACATCGGAGGCTGTAGGTGCATTCTTGCATCCACGCCGGGCTTTGCTGACCTGATCAATAGTGCACTCGGGCTGCGCAATCAGCGGGACAGTGTGGTTGATTCTCTTCACCGTCCAGGCTACCAGGGAGATGATCAACAAAGAAAAGGTACGCAACGCATGGTGACACACGTACTCGATCAAATCTGACCCTTGCATAGACCTCGGTTGCAACTGTTGCAGTAACTTATTTCATTCTCGCCCTGCTTATCGGCATCATCCTCTTCGCCTACCCGAAGGTCCGCACGACTCATCATGACGCCTTCGAGCGCACACATCGTTTCCTGGGATGGACCACCGCTGCGTTGGTCTGGGTACAGGTAATGCCATCACCGCTCAGCAAGGTCCACAACGCGTTGCTAACACGAGGGATCACCTGCAGGTTATCCTCCTGACCAACGACTACCGTCCCCAGGACCAGCCTCTTCATCAGGCACTTGTTCATTCTGCCGCCTTCTGGCTCGTGGTCGTTCTGACCGGCTCCATTGTCCTTCCGTGGGTGCGCCTGCGGAAGGTACCTGTCCGCGCCGAAGTTTTGTCGAACCACGCTGTCAGGCTCTACTTCGACTATGGTCTGTACACATCTCTCCCTCTGCATGTGAAACGGCTGCTAACGGGCAGCATACAGTCACCCCCAAGCCGGGTCACTTCACTCGCATCTCCGACAACCCGCTGTTTGAGTGGCACGGCTTCGCCACGATCTCGGAGCCAGGCAAGACCGGTTACTCGCTCGTGGTGTCTAAGGCGGGTGATTGGACGAGTAAGATGATCACCAACCCGCCGAAGGAGCTCTACGTGCGCGGCATCCCGACCTACGGCGTGCTCCGCATCGCACCGCTCTTCCGGCGCATCGTCCTGGTCGCCACGGGCAGCGGCATCGGCCCTTGCGCGCCCGTCATCCTCGCGCAACGAATCCCTATCCGACTCCTCTGGACGTCCCCGGACGTGCGCAAGACGTTTGGCAACAAACTCGTCGATCAGATCCTCGAGGCATCACCCGACGCTGTCATCTATGGTAAGCACCCCTCCCATAGTTATTGCCTCAGAATGCGAACGCCGAGGCTGACCAACTATTGTCTCTAGACACGCGCAAGCACGGCAAGCCTGATATGGTCAAGCTGACGTACCGCCTCGTAAAGGAGCACAACGCAGAGGCAGTCGCCATCATCTCGAACCAAAAGCTGACGCAGAAGGTCGTCTACGGCATGATGAGCCGCGGGATCCCGGCCTTCGGCGCCATCTGGGACTCATAGATTTCTCTCCACGGTCTTCACTCTTGGTTTATTCTTCGCCCACTGTCTTAACAACAACCACACATTCACCACTGTCGCTTATATGCTGCCGCCGTCCGTAAGTATGGGCGGGAGCCTTCCCTACAGCAGGCACGGACTCGCCTCTCCGAGATAGTGTCTGCGATCGACTCTGTATACTTATGTACTTGGGGTCTCGCTGTGTTGTATTATCCAGTGCACGTCCGCGACGCGCACTGGGGCTCAAGGCTGTATTTACTACCGTATATAGTACGTGTATAATTGAATAGCGTCCATGCGCATCATATCACAGCCATAGCCGCGCTGCCGAGAACATGGCTATACTGTATGCCACGCGCAACTGCCGCGCTGTCTAGCTCATAAGGAGGCTCGACTTCGACCAAACAGCTTGGCAGAGGGCTTGGTCATTCAACAGGGGCTCATATCGTTGGCCTGTAGTTAGTCCATCCGACACCGTAGTCGCCCACGATGCCCCAGGCCCGCCTAGGTTCCCTATCCGCGATGAAGGCATCCTCGGGGCGCTTGATCACCTCTACTCCTGCCCCCTCATTGAGCACACGTGATGTGTAGTACGCGTGAGCCGCGTCCACGCGTGTCTTCTCGTCCTCTTCGCTGTCCTGGCGCTCGAAGGGGTCGAAGTCTATTGAGAGGGAGGCCGAGACGCGGATGGGCGAGGTCGTGCCGAAACTGCTCGAGGTAGCGTTGGAGAGACCGCGCTGTCTGGAGCGAGGTCGGCATGGTATGAGTCGCGACCAGGCGCGGAGGACGTCCTTGTTGTCTCATAGTAAACACCATCGTTGCAATCTGTAATGCGAGGAATTAGCTTACCGGCTGCGTGGCGAAGACCAAGAAGAACGCCGTGCCCACTTCATGCAAGATTTGAGGTAAGCTGAGGCTTTGATATCCACGAGGAAGTTCACGTACCTGAAGCCGCGAACATGTCTGGCAAGACAGTTTGGGTTCCGAAGGCGTTGATCACTTCCACCCTGGATTCGCCAGAATGAGTTCAGCCTGATAGAGTAAAGCAGATCCAAACGCCCTTACACCGTCCCGCAGAAGACGTATGCAACGAAGATACCGACACGAACGATCAGCTGTGTATCGATACCAGACCTGAGACCGGCGTTGCGCAAGGCTTTCCGGTGGCGGGACAACATAACAATTAGATGGACTAGACTGACCATTCAGCCATGTTTTCTTCCGTCCAGATGTAAAGGGAACATCTACATACCTTCTAACATAGTTGCAACGAGACAAATAACGGCAGTGTATGCGCATAAAGATATAGAGCTATCGGCGAACTGGGTTGAGCAACGCGGTTTCATCCTTTGTAGCTTAAGGAGATGCTTACAAAGGACGGAACTGGACGGAGCAATAAAAAAACCTACGCCCCCGGGTCACTCGACCAGGATTCTCAAGAGATGCCTATACGCCATATAGATGTGTCGGAGTAAGCAATATTATCTTTCCCCACGGTGTAACACACTCACATAGAGTGCTACAGCAGCAAAGCCGAGATGTGCCACATACGGCGCCGCGAGGAGCTATCAGTAGGATTAGCGGAGAGGCGTGAATGATATCCGAAAAGGGCCTACCGCGAAAGTAACCGCTCTGCTCTGCTTGGGGGCCACCGGAAACGGGGTCCGTTTAAACGGTCTAAACGTCGACCACGTATGGTAAACGAGCGCGAGCACGGCCGTGGAGACCCTAGCCATTTAGAACAGCCGTCAATTTAACTGCGGCACATGAGCGATCAAGAACTCACATAGGTGGAACTGGAGCAATGAGGGTGGCTTGCACGATACAGAGTGTCTTATCTGGCTCAGGACCGTACTGTTGTCGGGAGTATAGACTGTGCCCCCATCGTTGAGTACAGTGCTATGCCACAGATGAGGCAAAGTACTCACAGGAGAGAAGATATGATACCGCTCAGAATACACGTGCAACATACATTAATCATAGCCGGGTGTCGCACGAGCTTGCGAGAGAGCAGGAAGGTCATAACGAGTAATGGGAGGAGCACCTGGTTGCCGCCAATCTCGAAGATGTACCACAATATGAGATCTGCATGTGCGTTCGATCCCAGTTCCCCTGCGTTGATGCCTGCGCATGCCGTGGAAAGTCACCATGGTGAGTAGCGGGAGCTATTGAGTTGAATACACGTCTGCGATGCCCCCACTCACGTTTGTGAAATCCCCAGACGTTATTCATCAGGCCGTTCAGTAAAGGATCCGATTTCACCAACGTCACGTGCGTATTCAAGAGGGAGCAGGGCCAACAAAGAGTGGGAATAGTAGCGGATTTCTGCTCGCAGCCTTGCCAAGAAGTGTTCAAAGCCCAACGATCTTCCCGCGAATCCGATGGAGAGCAACGCAAAATCGAAGTCGGATCAAGTAGGTAGAGTCAATAAAGAGCGTAGAGAAAACTGAAGAAAGGAGCGAAGAAGAGGCCAAGGCGTGCTGTAGTGGAAGTTGGGCGTGGAAGAGGCCGGAAGAACTCACCTATATATGCACGATCATACTTCGCGCCGCAGCGTCGCAGTGCCCCGAGATCAGCTCGCCGATGTGGTTCTGTACAAGCTCGTGCGCCGGAGACATAATGGCAGCTTCATGGAGAATGGGCACGCGCGCCCATGTCGGAGTTGGCGTACGCTTGAACGCAAAATATGACGGATGGTTGCTGTCGCAGTGTGGTCTACCTCCCGGGGTGCGTCGGAGCTCGCCGTCTCCGACTTGATGGTCAACAAAATCGCGAGTACTATAACATGAGCTCCACAAGGCTAGCGTGGTCGCATACGCTGAGGTCACCGTGCCTGTGTATGGAGATGAAGACTGGGTTCGGCTGCAAGACGGTGAATCAACGCGAGACTCTAGTAGAGTAGTAAGGGCCCTGCCAGCACGAAGGTGCGTGGAAATGCTGTGCAAACATCAGTAACAGCCTATTCAAGGCAGGCTTCCAAGATGAAGCTGACTCGCCCCATGCCGGTGATCTGTCCCACGATACTGACCCTCTAGCATTCTCCTACCAGAGGCGAAACCATGATATCCCAGGAAGCATATTAACTGAGGCTATGCCGCGCCAAGGCGCAAGAGGAAACTGGACAACGACCGTGCTCGGATGTGGATCTGATGGAACTTACCTGGGCACCCTGGACATGCACCGACCGTCTATGCGTGGAGACGACGTGATGACAGCCGTGAAGAAAGCAACCCGACGTTTCAAGACTTTAGACTGGCGATTCAACCCACGACAGCAGTGATACAAACTATGGGTCAAGTACGGCGTGATCCTTGTTACATTGAGATTCACTTACATCTGCTCTTCTGCGTCATATTCTCCCTCGTCCTCGCCCCCATTCCCTTCGTTCTCGTAAGGACTTAGCGGCCTTTCTGAGTGGTAATGTGGCCCATCTCAGTTGGCCCACACTTCCTCTTCTTCGTCAACGTCGTCGTCCGAATCATACTCCACGATAATGTCAGCGGGCGGGTGGGAAGCCTCGTATACTAAGAGCTCCTTGTTTCGCACGATAGACCGAACTTCGCCTTTCAGGTAGCGCCCAAATGTGTCTGAGTGAAACATCACGTCCCCAACGGTCTTCTTAGGTTCGGCGTCCTGTCAGACTGTAGGCACGGGGACGTGACTATGCACGTTGATAAGTAGAGTCGGCCATCGCGGTGAGGAGAGGAAGAAAGCTCCTGCGAAGAGCAATCGTCGCGACTCCACGGCAGGGTCGCGCATGTCACGTGATCGTGATTCGCGAATACCCAGATTTTCGCCCGGACACCTCCCGTATTTTCGAAGAGCTTCATGTGCAGATGCTGCGTCGTATGCGTCCACAACTCTGAGGTGGGTGATAAGTAGCAAGCATGTACAGGTAGCGAGCATGACATGGTACAATACAGTACTAGTACAGCGAGGTGAAACACTTCAAGGCTTACTGACCTTCAACTCGGAAGCTAAAAGTACAACAGATCCAGCGGCGACAAGGCCTAGGGTTTCCAGACTTCAATCGTCGTTGTCCCAAGCTCCGTCCCATCCTAGGGCACTGCGGTCCCAGGATCCCTCCTTCTGCCCATGCGAGACCCACCCGAGAGTATCCATTACGACGCCTGCTGCGCGCACGAAAAGCGAACCGTCCACCTTCGCGATCCCTTCGTGCGTCTCGCGCCCCTCCACATCGAATGCACCAATAACGCCCCCTGGCGGCGTTCGCCCGTACAGCTGTGCAGCGTAGTGAAGCGCTCTGACTGCTTTGAGGGTGTGCGCGTCCGGGGCATGTAGCACGGACGCGACGATTCCTGGCCATGGGTTGACATCGCCGTCATCTTCTGGCTTGCCGATCGCCGACGCGTCGGGCCCTGGCAGTTTCTCGTTCGGCGGCCTCGGGGTGTCGGTATATGACATCGCGAGCTCAGCGTTGATCCTGGGACGGCCACGAACAGTGAGATAGATGAGAAGCACAGGGACGATCGACCGCAGCAGCGTTGCCTTCGACTCCATCGTGGGTATCGCCGCAAGGAGCGATGGCACAAAGAGCGACGCGTTGAGCATGTGCATCAGGAAGAAATCCAGTCGGGGCTTGCGCCCGCGCCGTCCGGACCCAACGAGGAGTAACGTCGAAGTCCAAAGGAGCTCCTCGACTCGCTCGTCCAGCTCGGCCTGCCCACGTGTTGTGTCGATCTGCCACAGTGCAGAGAGCCGTTGGATTTCCTCCGGTCGTCCATCCGCGCAAGCCGCTCTGAAGCGTGCCGACAGAAGTGCATTCGGGTCGTATGGCATGACCGGCTTCATGATTTCAGAATCGTAGGCTTGTCTCAGGATTGACAGCAGTGAATGTCCTTTGGATGGCTGGCGGTGAGTAGGTTCTCTTGCCTGATAGGTCAGACTTTCTGGAGGCGGAGGGGGGCCTGTGAGGTCAAACAATTCCGGTCGGAAAGCGTCGTGGACGGCAGTCTGGGCCAACGCTACGTGCATGCCCTGTCAGTGGTGCTGTACCTCTTGCATATAGCCTCCTTCCACAAACCTTGAGAAACCATGGCGTCGCTCCCAAACTCCGCTGCATACTAGAAGATTGAGGATGCGACAGTGAGTCGGTATGTTGGACTGTGAAGGGCATTGCACGACATACTCCCATCTGGATCAACGGGTGCACGCTGATGTTGGCAATAGGTCAGCATCGAGTCGAGTGAATCCGATTGAACACAAGGTATCGACTCACGCTCCGCCCACAAATCGTAGAAGCATGTATGCTCCGTTTCCATTGGCCGCAGGCGCAAAGATATATTTCTCCAGCGTCTCCCCAACGCCATGCTCTGCGACCTCCTTCGTGAAGTATTCCAAGAAGCTTGGATAATATCTGAGACGGTTGAGCCGGAGGTTATGACCCAGGTAAGCTGCCGACCGTGTGAACTACTGACTTTCCGTTGCTCATTCCCAGAAATTTGGTCCAATTTTGTGTCGTGACTTCTTCCAACGTCTCGACGCTGTCGCCATTGCGGTTCAGAGCATACAGATCCCACTGTTCTGCGCTTTTCGCCTCTGCATCGTAGATCTTCTGCAGTAGGGCAGGGGTAGCGCCTAGATCGTACGCTGCTAGAATGCTTCATGCATGTACGACTATAAGCAGTCTGCTCAGCGCAACAGCATCCGCAGTAGAGCTCACTGATGGCTCAGGTGGTTATGGAATCCGATACGGCCCCAGAAACAATGGTGTTTCTCGCGGTCCTCTTCCAGGAGCTGCTCGACGGTCTGTTTGGTAACGAACGTCGGCCCCGGGAGATTAAGGAGGCCTTGACGGATCGTTGCGGGCAACCGTACAGCGCTGCGGGTCATAGTGATCGTTCTGTGCTATCCTGGGAGGCTTAGTGAGCCGTTGGACGTCAAGGTGGTATGGAGAAAAGGGGCATGTAAGGGTGAGTGGAACCAGTCCACTAATGGACCCACTTACTCAGCAGCCCGGCCCCCTTAGGGATTCATACTGAGTTTGGAGTGAAAGGATGGCGCATGACCTCGCACGGGAAGATGCGATAGTACTACGCCATCGGGCACACGCTGACTCTGTCCGAGTTCACACTGACAACGCCGAAGTGCATACCAGCGCCGACCTCAAAAGTCTGACAAAGACGGAAACGCCACATACTAGTGCTTCGTCACGGTAGCATTCATGGTAGCATCAGTACCTATGCGATGATGGCAGTGGAGTGCATGGGAATGGGCGCTTCGTCAGAGCAGACAAAGAGCGATATGGTTCCAATCGTACACACGAGCAAGATAATAGTGCAAGATCCTACAATAATACATGGACAAGCGTCCGAATGCGACCCGACGTGCTCGCAAGACGTACGCGGCAAAGAACATAATGAGAAGCATACATCATGAGGCGGACGCTGCAGCGACGCCTGCACTTCCGACTGCCTTGGGCATCTTCTTGTCTCCAGACGCGAGCTGTTCCAGATCGGCAGGCTTGAAATAGTGAGGGGCGACTACGGTCGAGAATGATGAGCACCCCTAGCTTCTCGGAGAGGGGACGATCATGCTCACCTTCCAGCAGCCATGCAGGCTTGATCTCCATGACTTGACGCATGTAGGACTTGGAGGTCATGACAAGCTCGTAGTACAACACAGCCTTGATCGGAGGGGTGTGGTTGAACAGACTTGAAGACGGATGGATATATACTGTCTGGTTTGTCTTCATTGTCCGATACGAGTCCCCGCTTCGTTGCAACGCAGCCTGGTAGTTTCATTTATGTCAGTATCGCGAATGGCAAGATCATTGGGCTATGGCTTACAGTGTTGTAGAAGTACCCCGCCGTGATCGCCTTCTGGATCGGCGTGATGTCGTTCGTGTTCGGGTTGCTCTCTACGACGATCTCGACGCGCTCGCACAAACCCGCAAGCTGGTCGCGGATGTCACGCGCCCGGCTGAGGCTCTTGAACTGCAGGAACTGTTCGTAACAGAACTGTTGCGAGTAGTTCGTCTCCGCCCACTGCTCCCAGACGTTGAGCAGCGTGAAGTGGTCGCCGCCTGCGCGTACGAAGTTCTGCCGCGCCTGGTCGGCGTGCAGCTTTTTATCCTTCGGCCGGTAGAAGAGCGAGCCGGATTCTTGCAGCATTGAAATGATAGTGAGAACCTAGGATGAAACGTACGAATGAGCATGATCATAACTGTCAGGAGCGAGTGTGGCACACGTACCTCATCCGTGCACTGGTACTTCTCACTGGCAATGATCGCCTTGGACAACATGGGGTCCACGGGGAACTCCGCCATCCGCCGCCCAAGCTTGGTCAGCTCGCCGCGGTCGTTCAGCGCACCCAGCGCATACAACAGCTCCAGTGCCCGCATGAGCGTCTCGCCTGGTGGAGGATCCATGAACTCGAAGCCGATTAGGTCATTGATGCCCAATGACTTCAGCAAGAGTACAACCATGCCCAGGTTCGTTCGCTGGATCTCGGGGACAGTGTTTTCCTCGAGTTCGTTTGCGTACGCCCATTTCGTGTACAGCCGGAAGGCCTTGCCGGGGCCGACACGCCCTGCACGTCCTGCCCTTTGGTTCGCCGATGCTCGTGAGCACTGGAAATAAAGAAAGCGTGAGTGCACAGCTCCTCTGTAGCTACACGAATAACGTACCGGTACGACCACCAGTGACGACATTCCTGTCCGTGGATTGTACGAGTTCTGCTTCACGAAGCCAGGGTCGATCACGAACACGACACCGTCGATCGTGATCGACGTCTCCGCGATGTTCGTCGCGAGGACTACCTTGCGCGCACCCTCGGGCGTGGGCTCGAAGATCTTGGCCTGCATCTCACTGGGGAGGTTGGCATAAATCGGACAGACGATGAGTTCCTTGATCTTGTTACCGAGGGCGCGTGCAGTCTCTTGCAGATTCTCTTGGGCTGCCTCGATCTCGTCTTGACCCTGTAACCGACGACGAGGTTAGCGGTGCCCATCAGATGAGCATACATTGGGACTTACGGTGAGGAAAACCAAGATGTCGCCCTTGGGTTGGGTTGTATGAATCTGGAAGACTGTGGTGATCGCGGCGTGGAGATAATTCGCTTCCGGCTGAGGAGTGTAGTGGATGTCGACGGGGTATCGTCGACCAGGAACTGAGGAACAAATTAGATCACCAGTCGTACAATACAATCAGGATACGGTGAGCTCACCATAAAAGACCGGTGCGTCGTCGAAATACTCGCTGAACTTCTCCGCGTCCATGGTAGCACTCGAGATGAGCAGACGGAGTTCCGGTCTGAACCGCGCGATATCCTGCGTGGTCGGTCAATGATCTGCAAGGCACGGAGGAGGTGAGAGTCGTCAAGACGCACCTTGACCAGAGCGAACAAGATATCCGTACTGAGTGTTCTCTCGTGCGCCTCGTCAATGATGAGCGCAGAGTAGCCCGCCAGGTCCGGCTCCGTCAGGAACTCACGCAGGAGCATGCCGTCCGTCATATACTTGAGCACCGTCTTGTCGCTCGTGCAGTCCTCGAAACGAATAGAATACCCGACCTCGTAGCCGACCTTCGTGCCCATTTCCTCCGCCACACGCGCTGCGACTGACATTGCGGCGACACGACGTGGTTGCGTGCAGCCCACCTTCTGACCGTTCGCGGTGTACCCGGCTTCGTGCAGGTACTGTGGCAGTTGTGTTGTCTTGCCTGAACCCGTCTCGGCGACCACGATGAGCACTTGGTGCTCCTTGATGGCTTCAAGTAGCTGGTCTCGGTACTGGTATATGGGCAACGACTTTCGTGTCTCGTCAATGGTTTGAGCTGTGTGCCTAGTCAAAACTTCGCTCTCGCAGATGCAGACAGTATGCACTCACCTCGCTTCTCCGCCTCCTCAATCTGCTGTTGTAGCAGCCTGTCGGCAGCGCTCATCGTGCCCTCTCCACCCAGTGTGCTCTCCATAACGAATTTGATGGTCTGGCTCTCGTCGAAGACATACTCGTAGTCGTCAACAAGCTCTTGTCTGTCCAGCGCACCGACTTTGAATGTACTGTGTTTAGCCTGGGCAGCCTCCCACTGGTCGACGTCCGTGGTGAAGTCGCCGTCTTTGGGCTTCGCCTCCTCGTACCGTTTGTACAACACATTCTCTTTCTTCTTCTTGTCAATCTTACCCTGCTCCGTGAAGTAGTCTTCCGGAAGCTGGTACCCCTCCCACTTGTCGCTGATCTTGAGCCGCTCCTCGACAAGGCGTAGCAGCTCCTTCTTCCTGTCGAGCTCCCGCTTCTCGCGTTTCGTCATTTTCATGCCATGGAAGAGAGCCTCGTCGTCTGCAATCTCCTTCCGGAGCAGCTCAATCTGCTGGAGCTCACGTTTCGTCAGGTACTCCTGCCGAGAGCGTTCACGCAACGAGGGCATGGCTCGTGACCGCGCGTCGGCGTCGTCCGCTAGCCTGCGCCTCTCCGCCGCCTCCGCTGCAGCACCAGTCGCCTTCGAGGAGCGGTCCTCGACGACCTTCTTCGTCTTCTCCTTGTCGCGTTCCCGCACACGCTCGGCAAACGCGTCTCGTTCCCGCAAGTCCTCCAGCCGTTCCCGCTCCCTCCTCGCTTCCTCATCCTCCGGCAGCTCAACGTTCATGTCCTCGTCGTCATCCCTTCGGCTGCGCTCGTCATCGTCGTCCTGCCGTGGCCGCTTCCGTGCTTTCTCCTCTTCATCACTCTCCCACTCGCGCGTATCACCCTCTCGTTTGCGTAAACGACGTTCTTTCTTCTCCTTCCGGTCCGACTTGCTCGAGCTGCGACCAACGTCGACGACGGCGCCGTTCGGGTTGTCCTCCTCGAGGAGAAAATCAAATCGCTGCGCGCGGAGTGCCTTGGCCTCCTGCTCGGCCTGCTTGCGAGCACTATCTGATGCCTTCTTTTGTTTCGTTTTGCGGGGCACACGGGCGTAGACTTCCTGAGCGAAGTTGTGCGCATCAGGTGTGTCAGGGAGACCGGATGCGTTAAGTTGGACGTATAGGCCTTCAGGTGACTTGGCGGAGGAGGCTAACAAGAGATGGCGATCGAAATCATTAACGGCTTCGGCGGAGGGTAGACGGTGAAGGCGGGACGTACCACACGCTACGACATAGTCGACAATGCTCCGGTCGGACAGGCCAAAGAACTGTGGAGTGCGCGTAGGATGAGTAATGATTCACCATGATGAGAGAAGACTGCGCACTCGTAAAGCATTATCGCTGATGTATCGTTCGAGGTCGGACATGGACGTCAGGTGGAAAGGAGGGGGAGAGGACTAAGCAGAGAACGGCACTAGCCAAGCGCAGGCACTGTGGCAGCAGTCTTACTGTAACGCCGAGCGCCTGAGTCTACCTGAGTGATGTGTTGGTAAGCGCCCGTCGTGGGTACCCGAGGAATACCGGCGCTTTTCCCGCACACTCACCGCTCGCTCACCGCGCGCCTACGCCACCACCAACTTGCACCAACTTAGTAACTACCAACTACGATCCGAGTCGTTGTGTCGGACGCTCCTAGCAGTATGCGTATAAAAGGCAGAGCATTTGGGCTCATTGTTCGACAGCAGCCGCCTACAACCACCCCTCAGCTCTCTCCTAGCACCAGCTAACCGCTACAACCATCGCAATGGCTGCCCCTACTCAAGTCAAGACTGTGACCGTCGACGACGGCATCGAGCTTTTCTACCGCGAGGCGTTCCCCTCTTCTGCCTCGGACCCGAGTACCCTCCCCGTCGTGCTGCTGTTGCACGGGTTCCCGTCCTCGTCGTTCCAGTACCGCAACCTCATCCAGCGCCTCGCGGTGAAGTACAGGGTCCTCGCGCCCGACTTCCCGGGCTACGGCTTCACCGTCGTCCCCGCGGCGCGCAAGTACGAGTACACGTTCGCGTCGCTCACGAAGACGACCATCGCGTTCCTTGACGCCCTCAAGGTCGTGAAGTTCGCCGTATACGTCTTCGACTACGGCGCCCCCACCGGCTTCAGGTCCGTGTTGCTTTTCCTCACAGATTCTCCAGTGTACGTCTTACTAACATGATTTTGATGATCCCAGGATCGCTCTTGAGCGCCCCGACGCCATCACCGCGATTATCACCCAAAACGGGAACGCCTACGTAGAAGGCTTGGGCCAGCCATTCTGGTCCGGCCCACAGAAGGCGTGGGCGGACCCTTCGCCCGATAACATCAAGGCTCTCGCCTACCTCATCGAGTTCGACACGACCAAGTGGCAGGTCAGTATCTACCATCAAACCCTATTTCTCTCGAACGAACTGACACTTCGCACACAGTACGTCAACGGTGCCCCCGACCCGTCCGTCATCCCCCCGGAGACCTACCACCTCGACTACTACCTGATGACCCGCCCCGGCAACGGCGACATCCAGGTCGGCTACCTGCTCGATTACAAGACCAACATCCCCTTGTACCCGCAGTTCCAGGAGTTCTTCCGCACCCGCCGCCCGCCGACCCTGGCCGTGTGGGGCAAGCACGACCAGATCTTCGTACCGCCCGGCGCTGAGGCGTACAAGCGCGACAACCCGGATGCTATCGTCAAGCTCCTCGATGCGGGTCACTTTGCACTGTGAGCTTTGCAATATTTTCAGCTGGCCGCACATAGGTTACTGACTGAGGCGTTTCTTAGTGAGACCTCGCTCGACGAGATCAGCAGCGACATTCTTGCTTTCCTCGAGAAGAACGGCATCTAAGCCTAATCCGCACTTCATTGGCACCCGAACGACTCTTATACCTGTTTCTCCCGCGATCCGTCTCCGTCAAAAACGTTGCTGTAAGATTGTTCTGTAGATGATGACCTGTTGCATGTATGTGTCTGTACAATGTGGATAAATATCAGCCAGTGTTGTTGTATATTGTCGCAATGCCTCTGCCCAAATCTGACTTCGTATGTCTGACTTCACGAACCCACGCTAAGTCACACAGCTTCTAGGTTGCTGCGTTAATTACTGTGATTTTGAAGCCGAGGTATACAGCACAGCTTCAGACGCGCGATCAATCGTCCTCCGCCCCTTATCTCTCCGCCCCCCTATCTCGTCTTTTCCCATCTCTTCCACCATCTGCGCTGTGTGAAGTCGTCAGCTTCCGCCTAGCTTCGCAAAGTTCACCAAAGCCATACCTTGAGATCTCCTGAACTCCTTTGGGCGACATGGCAGACACTGTCCAGTTCATCAATAACCTTTCCGGCGCGTCGGGCTCGCAAGGCGCGTTCACGCACTCGCATGGAGATGGAGCGAGTCATTCGCACGGCGCGGACGAGCATGGGCATACGCACGAGCATCTGGACCACCCAGGTGAGCTGCGCGCCGTATTGGTCATCGAGAATACTAGGAGTCTTACCGGCCGTAGGGAAGTTCGCGGAGCGCGACATGCCCAACTATTCCTCGCGCAACTTTGAGGAGCGCGGTTTCACTGTCGGCATTGGAGGGTGCGTCTAGTGGAATATCCTGTGCAAGTACGCGCGGCTCTGGGCTCACTGTATGGACCCGTTAGCCCCGTCGGATCAGGGAAGACCGCGCTCACCCTCGCGCTCTGCCAGAAGTTGCGTAAGGAGTACAACATCGGTGCGTACCTTCCCTCCTACTCCGATCGCGTCACTTACAACCGCTTTCCGATGACTAGCGACTGTCACGAACGATATCTTCACGAAGGAGGACCAAGAGTTCCTGATCAAGAATAAGGCATTGCCACCATCGCGTATCCTCGCTATCGAGACAGGAGGTTGCCCACACGCGGCGATCCGTGAAGACATCAGCGCGAACATGGGCGCGCTCGAGACCCTGCAGGCGAAGTACGGTTGCCAGATCCTGTTCGTGGAGAGCGGAGGAGACAACCTCGCGGCGAACTACTCGCGCGAGCTCGCGGACTACATCATCTACGTCATTGACGTCTCGGTGCGTGCGGTACTGATACATCTACTGGCCAGTGTACTGACCTGGGCGTCGTTCCATAGGGCGGTGATAAGATCCCGAGGAAAGGAGGGCCTGGAATCTCTCAGTCCGATTTGCTGGTAGTCAACAAGGTAATAGCAACCACACCCCTGCTACCGTGACCTTCGCGCTGACAAGGCATACAGATCGATCTTGCGCCTTACGTTGGCGCATCTCTCGAGGTGATGGATAGAGATGCGAAGCTCATGCGTGGAGACGGCCCGACAGTGTTCACGAGCGTGAAGCAAGGAAAGGGTGTCGACGATGTGGCAGATCTCATCCTAGCAGCATGGCGGACAGCGGGGAGCCCTGGAAAGCCAGAGCCTGTGGGGGATGCGTGACAAGAACGAAAGAAGGCAGCTCGTCTGTACGATACACCGCAGATCATCACAAGGGACAACAAGGGACTACATACATAGTACTGAATATGCCATGATGTGCTTGTGCTTGGCAGAGCAGCAGCCGTGTCTGGCTTTGGCAACCCAAGAGCGCGAAGACGCGGGGAGATGGTATTGCCACGTGGGGCGCGTTACGCACGTGATCGCGTTGCTGCCTCGTGTGTTGCGCGAGTCGAACTGACGGCGGGCGTCTACAAAGTCCAACAAAGAATCCCTCGCCTCCGTTCTCCCCGCGTCCGACTTCTCTCCCGTCCCTGTGTCGCCTCAGCTTGCCATCCTCTCTCCCTCAGGCCACCTTTTCAGCCTCCCTATCAAAACGCATTCGTCTTCGCGTACCCTGTCTCGAGCATTTAACATCATCTGTCCATTCCACATAGGCATCATCATCATCATCTTGTGGTGAGTACTCGCGTCGTGCAATTCGTTATGGGTGTGTGCTTGTCCGCATGTACATGCGCAAGGATATGTCTCTTTGGCCGAAACTGGGACGAGCTGTGGCGCGGTACGCGCGGATACACGTCTCGCGGATGGTATTCGTGGACCGCGTGAAGTGGCACTTGCAACCAAGTGCGGACAGGTGTTCAGAGAGCATGCGTCTGAGCACCGCTTTCTTCTCATTTGTACTACAGTCTGCGTAGTTACTGACTGGACCTTTTTCAGAGCATCAGCACGGTCGTTGGCCTGCTTGGAATAGACGGAAGAAGAAAGGTTTGTAACACCATCTCTTGGAAGGTGCGTTGTCCTCTCCTCTCGAGAAGCTACGCTATTGACCCCGTTCGTGATGCGTCAGGATTGCATTGTATCGCTGACTATTTCTCACTTGCACCATGGCCTCCTTGCTCCCTGGAACCTCCTATCCAGGAACTACTGCATTCCCCACCTTCGGCGATGAGGAGCGTTTCGGCAGACGAACTTCCTCCTCCCCCGGTACCCCATCACATTCCCCTCCTCCGTCGCGAGATGGCCCGACCAAAACGGAGGTATCCCCCGCAAATTCCGATGACTCCTCGCTATGGGACATGTCCGACCTCTCTTTCGCGTATGAGCGCGGTGAGATAGTTCGCGTCACGAAACGCTCGTCAAAGTCTTCCACACCCCCTACGCCTACGGGATCGCCTCCCAAGGCCCCCTCACCAACACCTGCCCCGACTTACGCCCGACCTGCGCCCCTCGCTCGCTCAGAGTCCCTTCCTCAGGAGTCATTATACGCGCCCCGCCAATTCCAACGTGTTGCATCTGGTCCCGTTGCGATCACCCCTGCAGGTATCACTCGCGGTTTCTCTGCGCTCGCGGGTACGAATCCAGGTACAGGCCGTAAGTTGGGTGGTCCGCGTCGTGTCCGGCTGGAAGACCTTCCAGAGGGCGAAGCGCATTTGAAGCCAAACATGCAAACTGGCATAGGGACTACCGTTGATGAGAAGGAGAACTTGCGTGCAGCGCGGATTATCCGCCCAGCACGGTCCGTCATCGGTAAATCACTAGGATTTGATAGGATAGCGGAGACAAGTGAAGAGCCTGAACCACCGGTGCCTGCCGCACCAGCTCACCATCCTATCAGACCGCGTCGCTCAGCAAGTCTTAGCGACGCACCTCCACCAATTGAGCTTCCTGTCGAACGCCCGATGATACATATGCGTCCTGGAGCAGGATTGGGGGCACGACGGGTGACTCTGGAGGAGAAGATTCGACAAGAACGCGAGATCGCACTGGAAGAGGGTACGTGCATCCTCTAAGGTCGTACTATGTAGCTCGTGCTGACCTCTACTTCAGGTTATGCGCTTCGCGAAGCCGAAGAGGCTGCCGCGGCTGCGGCAGCAGCGGCGGCAGGTGCGTCGGAAGACACGGGTTGCTTCAGGAGAATTGGGGGGACTCAGATGCCAATAGGACGTCCGCATGTGCCCGCACCCTCGCCTCCACCACAGCAAGTCGTTCATCAGCATGCGCACCTTCGGCATCAGCGTAGAGACTCAGATACTGTTCGCGGGGGCTCGGGCTCAGGCTCTCCAACCGCCGTAGAGGGAATCCCGACACGAACTAGGCGCAGTCCCAGCATGCCTGAGGCCCCATTGAAGGGGCCCCAATGGGCGACAGCTCCTGAGGAACCTCACCATCAGCTTCAACAACAGCTGCCCCCGCAGCCTCAAGCGCAGACCCAACCGCAGCCACAACAAGCGCTGACGATGAAGGCAGGACCACCGTCGGTGTTTCCTCAGCTCGGGGGCAAGGGGCACACGATCCATGTGAGTGAAGACCCAGATGCGCATCCCCGTTTCCCACAACCGCGGCGGCAACGTGCTCACGGCCAGCACGTGGAGCAGGTGAACAAGAAGGCGTACGCGCGCCTGGACATGATCGGGAAGGGCGGGTCGTCGAGGGTGTTTAGGGTGATGAACGGCGCGAACGAGATCTTCGCGTTAAAGCGCGTCGCGCTCGACAAGGCCGACGCGGACACCATCGCAGGCTACATGAACGAGATCGGGCTGCTGAAGCGCTTGGACGGCAATGCACGCATCATCCGGTTGCTTGACAGTGAGGTCCGGCAGAATACGGCTCATTCGAAGGGTCAACTGTTGCTTGTGATGGAGTGTGGCGAGATTGGTATGTGTGTGCGAAGATTAGGAGAAGGTGAAGTGCTTAACGTTATTACAGATCTTGCGAAACTACTCCAAGAGCAGCAGAAGGAACCTATGGATCCGGTGTGGATTGCCTACTACTGGAAACAGGTATGAGATAGGACAGCGATATAGACGACACCTCTGTGTACATCGCTGACGCGGGATCCCGCAGATGCTACAAGCTGTGCAAGTCATTCACGAGGAGAAGATTGTGCATTCCGACCTAAAGCCCGCGAACTTCGTATTGGTGCGCGGGCAGCTCAAGCTGATTGACTTCGGTATCGCCAACGCGATTGCGAACGACACGACCAACATCCAGCGCGACCACCAGATCGGAACGGTCAACTACATGTCACCAGAAGCGATTGAGCTCCCCGATGGGATGCGTCGTCTGAAGGTCGGCCGTCCATCCGACGTCTGGTCATTAGGATGCATCTTGTACCAGATGGTATACGGCCAGCCGCCCTTCCAGGCTCTTTCAGTGTATCACAAGATGAAGGCGATCCCAGATGAGGACCACGTCATCGAGTTCCCTGAGTATGCGGTGCCGGTCGCACCACGTCGCAAGGACTCCCCCATGACGGGCTCGCCGCCACAACGCATGGAGCACCTGAAAGTGCGCGTGCCGCAGAGCATCATCAACACGATGAAGAGTTGCCTCGTGCGCAACCCCAAGGCGCGCGCGACGATCCCCGAGTTGTTGCAGCAGAACTGGTTAGAACGTGAGTTGCGATGATCCCCACTTGGCTAGGGATCGTGGACTGACGGCGTGCGCCTCACAGCCGACTTGCCCCCTGCACCGTCGCCGCCTCCGCCGCCTCCCGCGCCAGCGCCAGAACCGAAGTTGCGGGAAGACGAGACGATTATCAACCCCCATTACATGGCGCAGCTGCTCCAGTACGGCATCAGTCTTGGTTTGCAAGGGCGTTGTCTAGAAGGGGACGATCTCGAAGAGACAGCGAAGGTATGCCTGTGGTCAGCTTTAAGGTGCATCAGGGTTCGCTGACATACTATCTCTTGCAGCGGCTTGTGATGGAACTTCAGAATCTTCACTCGCGTTAGTGCACTGTGCAGGCTTTCTTGTGAAACCTCCTCTACTATGGCCGCCGCGCCTCCTTAGGCAGCCCGCTTCCGCCTTGTGCATTCTCACCTCGGGTGCTGGCGGGCGCTGCAGCCGGACGGCCCACGCGGAAGCGTATGCTCTCGCCTGGGACTACACACCGCGAAGCGTTCTCGGTCAGTGGAGCTGCAGCCCTCGGGGTCGTGGCGCCCTCCCATTTCTTCCAGCTTCTCATGTTACCCCGTCTCCCTGTTTTAGGTCGCATATGTTTGATTATCTCGCTATGCTATGTCTTCGCGCTATCGTCGGTCGGGTCTTTCGCAACGCATTTCCTCGCTTTTATCACCGCTTCATACCTTACACCTCCTCACGTTCCCCCGCTTTTCTCTTTTCGTCCCCTTCAAGTGCGCCGTTCGGTTTCGTCTTTCGCGGCCCGTCCATGCATGTCTTTTTGTCAGAACGGCAACAGCAACAGCAACTCGGATCCGGACTTCTATGATATATACAACCGTCGCGTCTCCTCTCTCCCCGCCATCTCGTCCAATGTCCTTGCCCGGGCCCCGCTACACCGTGACGCTCGGGCTGGGCTGCATACTGTACCACTATTAGTCTGCATCTGCTCAATGTCGCTGTTTCGTATGCACACATCACACATGCCTGTATGTTCTTACCGCATTGAATATAGCTCTACGATCTCCGCGTCCTTGCGTCGGACCCGTCTGGCAACCATCGGTCGTAGGACTCGTAGGAGGATTCCGTATGGTAGATCGAGGAGCCGGCGCCTGCAAGGCCGAGCGCTTGCCTTTGGGCGCCCTGGGTACGTTAACGCCGACACTGAGATACTGGAGACCCCAGGCTGTTGTTCGGAACCTCAACACCACATGCACCACAGAATATGCCAGATAGACTTAGTAGGTATGGAACGTGATGAGTGCATCGAACTAGTTGAGGCTCTTCGTGTGCATGACTGACCAAACGTTTTCGGACAGGCTATTTGGGCTTGCAGGTTTTTGCGAGTTGGCAGATTGTGACACCCGCAGTGCGCATACCGCTACCTTGTAGCTTACTATCGGTGGTTTGACGATACCGATAGGCATGGCGTCTGACTGAGACAAATAATGACGATGAGGCCGTGTGAGCCCTTGAACTTTGCCACCTTCAGCGGGACGAAGGTTCGCACCGCTGGTACCCCAATATCAAGGCTATCCATCGACACCCTCCGGCCGATCCGCCTGCATGGAAGCGGCGAGCACAGTGAGTGATGGCACTCCAATTGCCGGCATGAGCGCCATGATCCTTGGATGCGCCGCAGGGTCTCTTCTTTCATCTGCCTTAGGTGCACATGTTCAACTTCGGTACTCGGGATTGTGAAGTGCTAAGGTGGACTTCTTTCCCCATGGCACTGCACAAGCCCGAACATGTGCCCGCGACCATGAATCTTGGTCCGTCACGACAGAATCCCGCTGTTTGTTGTGGGACCTAGCAGGGAATAGTCGGGGTTGGCTCCCTTTAGATCACTTGTTCCGCATGATTGCGCTTGACTTGGGCTGACAGCATACATCACAGGCCGAGCTCCTAGGATCGTCAGACCCGAGCAGCCTGACACAACTGCGATGATAATATTGATACAGCCTACGTTACATTGCCCCTCCGTGCTGATAAGACGTACGTAGCACCGTCTTCTCCACCTGTCCGACTACATTATTACTCAACAAACTTCCGCAGCCAACGTACGCTGTCCCGGACATTGCGGCATGTCGGCGTCGTCAGCGCGTTGCATCCATGCGCCAGTGGTTCTTGTGACAGCGGCGCAGGAGGCGCTGCAAAGCGCGACGTTCCTTCGCCGAAAAAGTCAATCCTGAATAACAACCGTCCAATCGCCTTCGAGAGGGCGCGCCGTCCTCTACTCTTCTGGTGTATTAGGTTTGAGAGATCGCTGTGGTTCTTGACTTCTGATTTATTGTGGACGACGGACCAAGGCATCCTAATTGGCATCGGGCATGGCTCCAACGAGGCAGCGTCCTGAGGTCCTAAGGTTGACGGCGATGCAAATCTAGTTTCTCCAGCGTACAAAGCCTTAGAATACTCTCCAAAGGGGTCCCGACATCTACGACTACACAACTTCCGGTGAGTACAGGTGGTCATAGCAATCTAACGACACACTCACACTAAATTACTCTTCACATCCTGCATAGTCCCCAATGGCGTTGGGCGTGCGCGATATCGGCATCGTCCCCTCGGTCGAGCGGTTTGTCAGTACCAACTATCTCCTCCGCAATATCGTCGTCCTCGTCGTCCTAGTAGTCCTCGCACTCTCCTCGTCGATTGTGATCTACGTCCTCACCACCCACTACGGCCATCCCGTCACATTCTCCTCCTCCGACCCCCGCGTTGGCTTCCAAGGCGACTCGGGCGGACGAGACACGATGGACATCGTCTCCTCCTGCGCCACGACGCTCATCACCTGCATCTACAGCTCCGTCCACTTTGACGTCCCGCGGACCTACGCACACCGCACCCCCGGCTGGCGTAAGTTCGTCTCATCCGAGTACTGGCTCGAGCTCTGGGCGAAGGTCACCTTCTGGCTCCTCGGCCTGTTCTCCCCGGAGATGCTCGTCCTGCACGCGTTCTACGAGTTCATGCTCGCCTGGCGCGACGCCATGTGGATGCGCGCACACGGACACGCCGACTGGGAGATCACGCACTCCTTCGCCGCAGACATGGGCGCCCTCTCACTGCCCACCGATGACGGCCACGGGGCCTTTGCCGGAAATGAGGGTCCCGGCAACCAACTGCATTCAGGCTACGCGCTGCACGAGCGGCTCCTCCGCCACCACACGCCCGGCGCGCTCAACTGCAAGGAGCTAGGATACGAGCTCGCAGACCGCACCAAGGCGGACGGACTCTTCAAGATCATCACCACGCTGCAGATCATCCGGTTCTCGGCCGGGACGCTCGCGCGCTGGGTCATGCACCTGCCCGTGGCGCCGCTCGAGGTGATTACGTGCGCGTACGTCGCGTGCACGCTCGTGTACTACACCCTTTGGTTCTACAAGCCGTACAACGTCACCGAGCGCATCGTCGTGCGCGTCGCTCCGACGCTGCAGCGCGCCGGGCGGATCCCGCGAGGGGCGGAGATGCAGGTCGAGGACCCGCAGCCCCCGAAGCCTAGGGGGAACCTCGCGCGCAGACTGCTCCGGCTGTTCTGGGAGCACGTCTGCGTGCCCCCGCTCAAGGACGACGACCGCCTGAAGGGGAGCGAGAATCTGTACCAGAATAGCCCGTGTGAGTGCCCTCTCCACGCTCGCGGCAGCACTGCACCCGCAGCTCGGCGCCGTCTCGTCTCACCCATCTCTTGCGCCCGCAGACCTGACGCAAGGCTCGCTCGTCGCGGCCGCGGCGAGCCTGCTCGTGGGCTTCGCGCACCTCGCGTGCTGGGACGTCGAGTTCCCGAACAGCAACGGGCAGGCGCTCTGGCGGTGGTGCACGCTCGTGCTGATCGTGCACCCGATCGTCGTGTTCGTCATCATCCTCGGCGCGGCGGTCGTCCAGCGCGACTGGGTGACGGCCGCGATGAACAAGATGGCGCTCACGCTCATCGTCGTGTACTGCATCGCGCGCCTCGTCCTCCTCATCCTCCTTGGGCACTCCTTCCAGAGCCTCCCCAAGGGCGTGTACGACACCAAGAGCGTGCCGTGGCTGTCGTTCATCCCGTTCATTCATTGAGGATACCCAGGCTTGTCGTGTCGGTCCGCCATTGACACTGTGCGGCGTAGGACGGTCTTCGCTTTGAGTTCTCTTTTGGGTACCGCTCGCCTCCTGACTTTTGTGCGCCACGGTCTACGTCGGACATGGGCGACAATGCCAATCCGCGATCGGCGCATCATAGGACGTCTATACCCTCCTTAGCACCGGACGCGAATGTTGACGCCCTTCCTCATGTACATATCTACTAGACGAATGCAGGCGTACGTGCGCGCACAGCCACCAACAACGTTTTCCTCCAACCAGGATAGTATTACAACGCCGGGTGGTACTACAGACAGAAAGATAGCAGGGAATAAAGAAGGCGTAGCACGAGGGAAACGAGCCAAGTGGTAATAGTACTAGTAGCAATAAAGCAGCAATAGCGGCAGCAGCCAAGGGTAGCAGGGGGAGGAGAGGGGGATAGATGGGCAGATGGATAGATGGTAGCAAGGACTACTGGGAATCAGATCGGACGAATAACCGCGAGCACTCCGCGACGACGACAGTTGGTGGCGTCGAGGGGAAGTGAACAAGAAGGAACGGAGGGGCTGCCAGGGAGAGTGACACGCGGACACCGCACGAGCGAGGGGTGGTACGCGCAGCCAGCAGCACAGAGCAAGGATAAATAGAGCAAGGGGGCGCAACGGGCAAACGAGCAACAGAGAATGAACGGTAAGCAGGAGAACCTTTTTCACCAAATCCCTCCCTCTCTAATAGGAGACGGTCCCCGTCTCACCAACGACGCTGCCACTCGGAACAGCGCCCAAGTCCTAGTTCTTCTCCTTGGCGTACCCACCGAAGTCAGTCTCGCTCTCCACTGTCACGCGCACGCCCTCGGGAACAGGCGGGACCTCAACGGGGGAGTCGACGGGGAAGATATCGCCCTCCTTCTGGTCACGTCCGCCCACGGAGCTCTTCCCGTCCCAGTCCGCGCCGGCCTTGTCGCCCGCGCCGAGCGGCACCGCGTACGTCGCGGGCTGGTCTGCGCCCACGCGACCGATGCTGAGCACCGGGTTCGTGCCAGGGGGGATACCCGTACCCGCGCCTGCACCAGTGGCGCCGACACGCGCTGAGGAGAGGACGTGGGTGGTGTTGCCGGAGCGCGAACGAGACGGGTTCGACGAGGACGAGACGGCGTAGGAGCCGCCCTTGGCGAGCGAGCCGCGCACGGCGAGGATAATGCGCATCGTCATAGACGCGGTGAGCACGGCGGCCATGCTAGTAACGATGGTGCGGACGGGGTCCTCGGGGCCGGTCGGCTTGATGATGAACCAGAAGAGCATGTTCACCATGTTCACGGCCCAGATCGAGCCATAGAGGTTGAGCCCATCGCGGAGCATGAGTTTCCAGTATGAGAGTTGCTTGACCTTGAGCGAGCGCAGAGACCGGTGTACAGCAAGCGCGAACTATGAGTGTAAGCGGTGAGCGTGGGTATAATGGAGAGAAGATTTAGACCGGGGGTAGAACGCACCGAGGCGGTGTACGTGAGTGTGGCCGAAAGCCAGTAGATGCCAACCCAGTTCGACTTTGGCTCAGCGATACAACCCTGACCGTCCTTGAGGGGCGTAGCTAAGGTGTGTACCGGTTAGCCTATCACAGTGCAGCAACATCCGTTCGGGATGTGGGAACTTACAGCGGTAGAAGCCACAGCAGATAGCAGTTACTACTACCTGGAGCGCAAGGAGACCGCCCATGCTGTAGAGGACGTTGCGGCTCTTCTCGTAAATGGCATGGATGCGGATCACGTGCACGAGGGAGCAGGCGGCGAGGAGAATTGCGGTGCAGATGGGCTCGAAGAGGAAGAAGTGGGAACATTGCTGTGTAGAAGGTCAGTATACATGGCAGGCGTGGGATGGGAGCATTCAGACGGAGAAGTGCCGACGGAGATGGAGCTTGTCTCGGAGTCTATCGACTTATGTGGTTGCCATCATCCTCCGGGGGTATCGGGGGATGGCAACAAGTTCTCTCCGCCTCCGCAGGGCAGACGAGACGGGGCAAGTGTACTTACTGCCTGTGACCACTTGGTATCAAAGAACGCCACGCCTAATCGTCAAGATAATGAGTAAGGAGATGTGAGACATGCAAGGAGGATACGCACCAACTATGGTGAATTCGACTGGCATGAATACCCGCAGGAAGTGGAAGAGAATCTTGAGCGGTGGCCATTCACGAGTACGAAGAAGGCGCCATGTACGAGGAGAGAGAACGAGAGTGTCCCAAGCCGCGACAGTGAGAGTGCAAACGAAGAAGTACTTGTGCGCGGAGAGGTGTGGGGGAAGATTGAGGTAGGGCGGTAAGATCTGGGAGAGGTCCGGCATGGCGTCCGAAGACGAGTCTGTTGAGTTTCCTGTCGAGTTCATGGCCGCGGTCTTCCTGAGAGCGGGGGTGCAAAAAGGAGAGGAGGGGGACGAGGAAAGGGATGAGGAGGCGGAGGAGGAAGAGGAGGGAAGGGGAGATAGCAAGAGCCTCTGGGTGAGACGACTGGACCGCGCTCGGCTAGTATACTCCCCTCGGCGTCTACGGGCGTCTGATCATCAACTGTCCAATCACAGCTTCGATCACTTGGACCCCTTCCGTCCCTTGCTCTCCCTCTTCCGCTCTCCACCTCATTCATCTTTACTCGACACTTGCATTCAGCCCGTCAAACATGCATCCTTGAAGCATGGAAAGACTGGGTTGCGTTGACTCCCAATGCACAGAAG
This sequence comes from Cubamyces sp. BRFM 1775, assembly GCA_022385745.1. Lineage (NCBI taxonomy): Eukaryota > Fungi > Basidiomycota > Agaricomycetes > Polyporales > Polyporaceae > Cubamyces > Cubamyces sp. BRFM 1775. The sequence continues at coordinate 404,169 of MU278461.1, read as the reverse complement.
GAAACGATACCACAAACAAGCTCAACCCGGCGTTCAATCCAGACGTCTACGCCATAACCTAGTCCGCACGCATAGCCCCTGTGTGCGCCCACCATCATCCTTGTCAGCGCCATTCCGCCGTATTTTCGCATCGTATCGACCTATTCCCGGCCAGTCAACATTGGTATCTTCTTGCGGCATGACTGCGCGTGACCACAACTCGTACCTACACGACCGCTTGTCGATTCCGTGTGGCCTTACCAGTTGGTAGCAAAAGAAGCGGCCCGCTGCTGAGATGTAACGGCGACCGCCGTGTTGGATGCTCTGCACCGCACGTCGGGCTGTCGTCGAGTACCGGTACCGTCCTTACCGCCTCTCTTACGTCTTGTGATGATCTTCGTGTTTGTGTCCCTGCCAATGCAGTGCCACAACGTTCAAAATACTCGCTACTAGCGGCGCAGTCTACATTTGGCGTAGCACTGCACCCAGCAGCCTGTCAATGCCGCATTACCGGCGCTTCCCCCGTCATGCACGGACGGGGTCCATCGTTGCAGCGACTTTCTCACCTCGTGCCTGGGGCTCGGGGCTTCGACTGCTTGCGTGCTCCAGGCACCATCTAGGTGCATTGCAAGCTTCACGGTTCGACATATACTACATATAGTTCTCGACCATCTCGCAGATCTGCAATGCGCTCTCGTGAGCAAGGAATGATCGAATTTGTGCGTGCGACGTTCGCGGTCCTGACGAGCTTACTTGCGATCGCCAAGCACGTCGGCGTCGGATATTGTAGTACCTGTCGTGTGCGGGTCTCCTTATCCCGCTTTACTACAGCCCGCGCAAGTTCCGACAAATCGATTCTACATGGACCACTCACGAGTATCATATGCCTCTCCGATTGGTAATAGTACTAGTGTTCAACGTTCAACTTGGACAAGCCGCTCCAACCAGATCGCTCCAACCAGATTGTCCGTTATCCTCCTGGAGTAGCCCGCTACAGTAGTAGATGGCGTGACAGGTAGTTGAACGTTTCTGGGTTACCACTGAGAGAGAACACGCTTTCGCACCCGCGCCCAATTGTCTTTGCTTTCTATGATCCAGTCAATGGTAGTGCAAATTGAGCCTTCAAAGGGCATGTCATCGGTGTGTACATTTGGTTCTCGATGCGTGCGTGTCTAGGATTTCTGATGAGATTTGCCCACCATCAGCGTCGTATCTTCAGCGCGTTGATGTGGTCGACCTGTCACTGCGCAGTGATATTTCTGCAATGATCGCTGGCATTGCTTTGGAGGCCTCGACGGTCGATCTACTAGTGTGTTGTCCAGAGCGATCCCTCTGGCGCTACACATACCGACGCTCAAACTGCCGAGAATATGAGCTGTGGTTCGCGCAGTTGATCTAGACCACACACGGCGCCGTAAAGCGTTCGCGCCACATCGGAGGCGTCCCCTACCGCCCATGATCTAGCTCTTCGGCCAAATGCGTCCAATGCACATCTCCCTAGAGAAAGAAGTCGTTTCCGTGAGTGAATACGATGTTCTACGTGCATTCTGACGAATTGTCACCTTGGCTTCCTAGCCCGAGGCTCGGCCGGAGTCCCCGGATGTAGAAACAGCATTCGAGTCATTGGCAGGCGGCGACTCAAAAAGTCACAGTCCGCAGGCTGACGAACCCGTCGGCGACAGAACGTCATCGCGAAGCCTCCCGTCGCCGTCGCGATCTGTGGATGATCAGGATAGCACGGATAGGTACGACCACGGCCCCAGCGCATATACACACGCGGTGACGTCCTCCAGGACCGGCTCTACCTCCCTGTGGGAACGTGGGCCACTCTCCCCGGGCGATATGCAGTGCAGGAGCGGGTCGGGCAGCATTCGGGGGTGGCTTCCGCCCGCTAAATCGCAGAGGCAGGCCTCAGGGCTGCGGTCCGAACACGACGACGGTTTGAGACATGGGACTCGTACGTACACGTACTACTGCGGCCACGGCGCCGGCTGTGCTCTTGGGGCGAGGTCATCTGGTAGAACGGGAAGGAACAAGGGGGGTTATGTGGTGCGGGTGACACGTATATATAAAGGGGAGGACGTCGCGGCGACTCGGAGCTGCCATCTGTCACAGACTATCACCGTACACTTCGACGGCGGCGACCTGACCCTCGACGTTCGCCGAGTATCTAGAGCCAGGCTGGGCGTCCTGAAGAGGTACGCATCTGCGCAGTCTGGCTTTGATATCGTCTGGTGCTCCGCGGGCGTGTACTTACTTGAATGGCACCGATACAGACTCAATACAAAGATTTCGTCCGCTGCTCGCAGTCCGCTACAACGCCGCTGTGGTCTATCACTCTTCCCAAGTCAGGTATAAGTTCATGCTCAGAGTGCCCTGGATGCTCCTGCCAACACGCACCGTTCACGTCCTCCTCAGACACCCGCCCACCAGACCTATCGCAGAAGCTTGGGCCCCGTCGTTCAGAAACATGACCACAACCTCGTTTGGCGCCCACGATCCCCGTATGGACCCCGAACCAGACGCGTCAGTCTTGCCTTCGTTTGTGCTCATCGCTCCTCCACCACGGGCGAGAGATTCGGCGCCGTCACTCTGCGACGCTTGGCGCGCAGCGTTCGCCGACTTGCCCTCACCCGTTGCCGCGAGATTTGCGGTGAAGGAGGCCAGACTCGACCCGCAGGCGATTGCGAACGAGTTCGGGCCGTGCCAGTGCGTCGTGTCGCCGGCGAACGCGTTCGGGATCATGGACGGAGGGTGAGTATCTTGGCTTCTGCTTCCGCAAAGTCCACTGCTAGCATGAATGCAAGCTAACAAGCGGAACATTGGCCCGTTAGCTATGACATGGCGCTCTCCGTCGTGTTCAAAGTCGACGGCGACACCTGGGCCCTAACGAACGCGGTGCAAGACGTGCTGCACGAGCGGTACAGAGGGTATCTCCCCCCAGGCTCCTGCGAGCTCGTCCCGCTCCCGCCCGCGCTGACGGCGTCGAACGCGCTCGGCTGCACGGTGCTCGCGACGGTGCCGACGATGCGCACGCCCGAGAGCGTGCGCTGGCACGTCGACCTCGTGTACGAGTGCATGTGGCACCTGCTCAGCGCGCTCCGGCGGTGGAACAGGGGCGAGCGGCCCCCGGGCGCGCGCCCCGTCGAGCAGGTGCTCATGACCGGGCTGGGCACGGGCTGGGGCCAGATCGGCCACGAGAGGTGTGCGCGCCAGATGGCGCTCGCCGCGCTCAACTTTGCGAAGGGGTGGGGCGTGCGCCCGCGGTGGGACGACGTCGAGCCGAGGACGGCGGAGATGGCACGCACGAGGACCTTGTAGCACAGCAGGATGAAATTGAACAAATGTAGAAGGGGTGTACTTATAAGCGAACCCAAGAAGTACAAGGTTCCAAATGCATAAATTGCAGTTGTTATTCTGGTCATGGGCAGTCAATAGTTTGGCTAGTATGAACTAGATTCTACACTCACCTTGTGCCAGATGTGGCGGTCCACCGCTGTCCTGACGTGTAGCTACGTAGACTGAGAGGCCAGCTTGCGTGCATCGTGTTGGCGGACTCTCCCGAGCTGCCCAGGAAGCGCGCTTGTACGCAACACGAGTGTCACGTAAGGTCACAGAGGTAGCACGGCGTGACTGGACGCGCTTCGGTGGCGCGACGCGATCGCGACAATCGTAATCTCAGCCTCAGCTTTGGTCTGCTCTTGCGCTTTCAATCTTTGCCTACCCTACATCGTATTGCCTTAACCCCCGCCCTCACGGCTGCAACGTTGCACACATGGCTCAAGATGTCGGAAAGGTGGAACAAGAGCTAAAGGAGAAGTTTGGAGAGGATCTGGACGAAAAGCTCCTAGCCGAATGTATGTCCCATCGGCACTCCATGCCTACCCGACTGCTTGACCTCATCGCCGGTCTCTCTGTCTGCGTCTGCGAATTACTCACGCATTGATAGGCGTGAAGGTCTGCCAGATGCACAACTTCACCGGTGAAGACCTATACTTCAAATGGGAGGCCATCCGTTTCAACCGGGGCCCCGCCCAGTTCTCGCTCAAGGACCTGCAGGAAGTGAAGGCAAAGATCAATCGGGACATGATGAAGAATGCGATGACCAAGAAGCTCATGAAGGGTAACCTATCGGGGCCCCAATCCAGACAATTTGGTATGTCCCCTGCAAGGGGATCAAGATCGGCGGTTGGTGGTGGGGCGGGTGCGGCATCGCCTGGGACGCCAATGAAGCCTATGCGCCGCCAGGATGGCTTCGACCTCGCGCGCATGCAGGATATCAAGACTCCTGTCGCTGGCCCTAGTCGTGTGGCTTTTGTAGGCCCCGCAACAGATGAAGCTGCATACAAGAAACGAGCGTGTACGTGACTACCGACTTGCAGTTACCGACGCGGAGCTCTGACACCACGACAGATCGCTATATGTATGAGAAGGTCTCAGAACGCAGCGAAGGTACGTGTTCTGTGTCGTGCAGTGTCGGGGTAAGGAACTGATTGCAATGCTAGTGCTGGATGATCGGATCGACCATTTCGGCGAGCTTGTCAAAGCTTACTACGATATCGAGGAACTCGGGGACCCTTCCGCCGTCACTGAGGTGTGCCTTTTGGCTCTGCTTGTGAGGTATATATCTCAAACATTGACCGTGCGCCCAGGACGATATAGTTGTTGTTGGTCGAATTGTTCAAGATTCGGAGACATCCTCAGGAGCGGTCAAGCTCAACGAAGCCTCGCTAATGCTCGAATCCTCACGCATGATGGGCTCGGGCGCACGTGTACCTCTCCGATTCGACCCTTCTGTCAATGTGCGTCGTGGTCCGCGAGGTGTTGGTGGACAAGGCATATTTCCCGGGGCCATCGTCGCGTTAAAAGGCAAGAACGGCGGCGGAGGATCGTTCTTGGCTGCAGAGATTCTCGGTGTAAGTCACCTCTGACACCCAATCCGAGTTAAGGAGACAGACTTATGCCTGTGTTTAATACCAGCTCCCGCCTTTGGATCCTTCCTCGGCGATAAACATCAAGTCCGAGACGGGCGAAGCCGAGTTTTCGATGTGCATCGCTGCAGGACCATTCACTCCTGAAGCGGACCTTTCATTCCAACCCCTTCAATCCCTAATTACGAAGTTTACATCAGACAAGCCTGCGGTCGCCCTATTGGTATGCTTACCATAATGTATTCCATCGTTCTCAGCCGATCTGAATGACATTTCTCCAGATCGGTCCTTTCATCGACGCATCACACCCTTTGATCAAAGTTGGGGACGTCGACATGCCGCCGCGCGACATGTTCATTACCCAGTTCGTCGACAAGCTACGCGATTTTCTCGACGCATCACCAGGGAGTATCGTGCTCCTCCTGCCAAGTCCCCGCGACATCCTGAGCGAACACGCGGTTTTCCCTCAGTGTGAGCTCCCGCGCGCCTTATGCGACGACCCCGTAAGCCATGATGCGACGTGTTGTCGATGTGCATGCTGATAATTGGCTCGTAGCGTATTCGTCTCCTGCCCAACCCGGCGCGGTTCACCCTGAACGGTGTGCACTTCGCGGCAAGTAGCGTTGACGTGCTCTTCCACCTCCGCAAAGAGGAGTTCTATAAGCGAGCAGGAGAGATCGAGCCGCTCCCTGCAGCTTCTGCGTCGGATGTACCCGACCCAATGGCGAACCTCTGCAGGCATATCCTGCAACAGAGGAGGTACGTCGCTAAAGCCCTGCCTGACACGTGTACTTGTAGCTCATATGTGCGTTGAATCGCAGCTTTTATCCAATCTTCCCTGTGCCGCTCGACCTCGCGAACGAAGTGAACCTTGACATGACGCACTCGGAGATGCTCAACCTATGTCCGCAGGACGATAACACGGACGATGCAGAGGGGAGCGTTGACCCGAGCAGAGCCCGTTGCGCCCCGGAGGTCCTCATTGTCCCTAGCAGGCTCAAGCATTTCTCCAAGGTGCGCTACACTTGACAATCTTGACTGATTCCTTTTGATGACGCATGGGTGCTCTGTAGGTTGTGGACCACACCGTGGCGGTAAATCCGTCTTTCCTGACAAAGTCGACCTACGCGGTACTCCAGTACCCTGGCCACTCTGGCCCTGGACCAGCGAAAGATAGGATCAAGATCGAGATTCAACGACTAGAGACCTGATTCCTTCCCCTTGTACGAGGCAGTCGAGCGTGTGCTTGACGCTCTAATGTTGTACTATCTATCTTGGACGGCGATGTATCCGGTTTGAAGAATGCGATACTGTATTGTACACTGGAATATTGTCGTTGATCCACGACTAACCACACGACCAGACGGTCGGCCTTCACTCTACCTCGGGGATCGGCAGCCCTGCCGCTTTCGCTATCCGCACAACGTTCTCAGCCTGCCGAAATCGGACCCCGTTAGCGTCAATATGTACCAATGAGTGCCCGAGTATTGGCTCCGCGGGTCCGCGACCCTGACAGTAGGCGCCGAATGACACTTGGACCCACCTGTTTGATCATTGGCGCGTCGATCATCTCCATCCCGCCATCCTCGAGCTCGAGGCCTGCAGCTCCCTTGTGCGATATGTGGGCCTTCTCCATCTGTTTGAGTATCCGCGCTGCGCGCAAGATCTCTGTTGGAAGACGTCGGGAACGGCTTATGGGTAATTCCACTGTTGATACTGACCTTTGGAGCTAGGAACGAACGTCGACTGGATGACGTCGACCTGACTGGGGTGAATGGCTTGCTACAAGAGGGGTTATGTCAAGATGTTCTAAAGACAAGTACGCATATTCAGGCCAGCTCACCTTGCCCGTGAAGCCAAGTCGCCGCCCGTCCTCGCACTCGTCTTGCAGGTAACTGAGATCTTTGTAGTTCACACACACCTATTCATAAATACAAGTCAGACTGCCGGAAAGTACAATATGTCTCAGGGAAGCTGTACCATGTCGATTGCCTTAAGGCCGAAGGCCTTGGCAGTGACGACGATGTGCGAGCGGGTGTAAAGTAACTCTTGCCGCCGTGTCGTGCGGATGATACCTGTATCGGCGCAATCTGGTTTGGGGGTTAGTGAACCATCTGATTGCAATATGGACTTGTGGCACTACTAACAATCCTCTGCAGCGAACTAATTCACGGCTGTAAGTGAAGCATTCCCACCAGAAAGCAAGCAACATACAAGCAATGCTGAAAGCTGCCCGCCCAGCGCGGGGCCATATCTTGACTGCCAGCTTGCGATTGACCCGAGGTTGTACATGGCCTTCGCGCTTTCGATACTCGCGACAATCTGAACCGCAGGGCCCTCGGGATTCCGGAACTTGTGGCCCTTGTAGGCGAGGAAGATCTCTTCCGATACTTGGTCAAGATCATGGACTGAGTGGATTTTGGGCATAACTAGTGTGCGTATGCAAGGAAGGCGCATCTACAGGCATTTGTAAGGCGTATGAGCTACAATCTTGAGGATATCTCTGCCATTGACCATAAGTTACTCACAGCTTGGAGGACGTCCTCGGCGAAGAACGACGTTGCAGTGGCGTTCAAACGTACCGCGATGCGCTCGTGGGATGGTAGGTCATTTTGACGATTCTAATGGTGTATCAGTGCAAGTTGACAAATACGTTATAGCCCTCTACTTGCAGTCAAAAAATGTGTCAACCGGTCCCTTGCCCCCTTCTTATCGAGGGGGGAGGGTGGAACGCTGTCCTCTAGATCGTATATTATGACATCGGACGGCGTGGTTAGAGATTTCTCGAGCATGCGCTCCGCTGTCGCTGGTACTGCATTGTGTCAAACTCTCAAGTTAGAGACCTTCTCTACCTCAGGCTTGATGTCTATAGCAGAACGTACCGTATAGGTACGACCGCCCAAGATGTTCCTTGTTTGCTTGCGTTGACGTCATGGTTTCGGCGGACGCATCGTATGCCAAGCTACTAGTTGCATGCATCCAACGGCTCAATAGACGCGTACCTGCCGAGGAGGATGCTCTACATGTTCTAACAGACAATGCTGCTTCCCAAAGAGCGCCTCGGCATCCACGATGTAGCATCATGACTCTATCAGGCCTAGGAGTTGCAGATCAGTATAGCTGGCGAGTCAGCAGGTTGTCGCTTGACTGTGAGCTGAGTAGTTATCAGAGAGTAGGTCCTGAGCTTCGAAGAATCGCCGACTGTTCCCGGCGCTCGAGGTGGTTAAGAGGCTGAGGGGACTCGGACTGTTCAAGCTGAAGCAAGTTGCAGTGAGAGTCCGGCGGTAGCCCGAGAAGTTCGGACAACGTTATATGACACGTGTCTACAGCTGCATCGCCACCCCCACACTAACCAAGCGCTTATGGTACTGTCGGTATTAGCGAAACCAACATGGGGCCACACACGCGAAGGTCTCGCATCCTCTGCGCATCCTATAAGCTTATAAACATCGCTTTGCGTCTTCGTATTGACAAGATTCATGGGGAGTGCGTCTCCCGGCGGTTATCGAGTTGCGCATGGAATCGCTGGAAGTGCAAATAGTACACGTCTACAAGACAAGTTACAAAATACACGACAGGAGTTAGCGTTGTGCTGGAAGGTCATCCGGCTTGGAGAGGTCCAGGTATAGTAGCTATCCGACAGTCTTACGATCGCTCAATCATACCCGTCCAGTCGAACTTGTCATACTTCTGCTTGAAGCCCTTCACCCGTTCCTTGTTCTGCCAGGCTTCGATCCGGCGCGGCCTCCGCCACCGCCGAGGCTCGACGTCCAGTAGGTTGCCGATAATCTCGGCGGCGAACCACCTGGGTTCCAGCTTGTTGAGCATCCATGCAGAGCGCGAGCTCAACAATCACTTACCTAGGGAACTCTCCGCCACCCTTTTCACCCTCATCAACGTCTTCTTCGCCATTCCCAGATGCCTCACTCGTGCCCTCGATGACGTGCCCGTAACCTTTCTCGCCCTTGTAGTCAAATTGGACCATGAAGTAGGGCAGGTTCGGGACCATCGCACGGCGGAATCCTCCCGGACGGGCGGAGAAGTCGATGAGCTTCTTGTGTTGTGACCATTCCGTCTCAGACATCAAGATGGATTCCTGTATGCGCAAGCAAATGACTGTGAGCTCGGAGCCTGTTGATCTCCTCAATGACACGGACCTTGAAGTAACCAGGGATTAGCTCGAACTGCTCCCAGGGGAGGGGAACGCATTCGATGTATGTGTGTTTTTGCGCCTTGATGGAAAGGACAGTCTCATAGAACACGACGCCCTTGTCCTCCTCAGCAAACATACGCATCAGACACTTCATGAAGTTCTGTACGTATTACATGATGTCATCAGCGCGAGCTAGGAAGTGTGGCCGGAAAATAACTTACCTTCACTTCGTCCCACATGTCATCGTCACCTTCAAGTGTAGACAGGTGGTGAGCAATGGGCACAATCAAGCAGTGACCCGCGGTCAGCTCCTCGTTGAGCGTGCAGGAGAGGTACACTCGCGTTCCCATAGCAATAATGGGTGCTTTCGGTAGCGAGTCGTCCTCGCCATAGCAGAAAGGACACGACGCCAGTACCTTCATCGTCTTCTTGTAGTCTAGGTTTATCGCGTTACAACGACACACTAAGACGCTACAAGGGTGAATCGTCGGACGTACCGTTGATGGCAAATTGGCGCTTCATGAAGTCCGCTCGCATCTTCTTGCGTGCAAGTTTGTCCGCGTTGTCATCCATATAGTCAAGATCGTTCTACAGAGTTGCGCAACATTTAGGTGTAAGCTCGTGGGCAGATCAAGCATGACATACCTGGAACCCGCCGTCGGTCATGACAGCACGGGCAAACTCTGCGTCAAGGTTCTTCTGGTCAGCCATACCGGCCCCGAATTTCTCTTGCCTGAGCATCTCCCCAAGCGTGACATCGTCGTCGTCCGGATCGACCCTGACCATGTCGCCCGTCTTGGGGTCACGTTGCTCGACCTGAGGTGGGCTCGGTCAACTATATATAATGATGCGGAGACAATCGAACATCGTACCTTGGGCTTAGGCCTGCGGTTGCCAGGAGGCGGAGGTGCGTCGCCCTTGCCTTGTCCAACATCATATAGCCTACCGCGGATATCCAGAGTCGGTAGTACCTCCACCCGCGTGCGGACGTTGTCACCGCCCTCCTCCTCTCCGTTCGCACGTCTAAGTTCTGCCTCGTACTCCTTCTCCAGTGCCTCCGCGTCTGGAGCATTCATGAGCTTCGCGCGCAGGACCTTCGCTTGGAGCTTGTTGAGCGATGATGGGGAGAGGGCGCGCTTCTTCGATCCGGCCATGGTCAACGTTGGGGTGACCGCAGATGGTATGGGGGCGCGCGACTGGGCGAGCGCGGTGCCCGTCGTCTGTCCCAGGCGCGATGGCTCCAGCCGTTTCGACTCCCCTGTACCGATCCCAGGCGTAGGAGGCCCGCTCCGGTCCAAATCTGGACGACGGAAAGACGAGCTGCGGCTCGTCCCTCCGCTAGGCGTGAAGTCATTGAACATCAGCCGCTTCTCGCCCTCCCGCTCCTTCCCTTTGCCTTTGCGCTCTCCAGCTCGCTCCGCCCGCCTTCCCTGCCGCTCATCGAGGATCCGCCGCTCCTCCTTCGCTTCCTCGAATGCTTCTAGCGAGCCGAACCTGTCGATGGCGACCTCCTCGAGCGGGCGGCCTTCTTCTTCTGCTGTCTCGTACACCCTCCGGAGCTTCATCATTCGCCATTGCGACCCGGGACCACCGGCAATGACTGCCTTAGGCGCGGCGTCAGGAATGTCATCAATGCCCTTCCCTTCCTTCAGCGCCGTGTTGAGCTCCTTGTGGCTTATGTATGGCTTCAGCCGAAGTCAGTGTGTGGGTTACATTCGCAGCAAGGCTGAAACGTACCTTGTCAGGATCGGGACGGTCAGGCTGAGGTGGCTTCTTCTTCACTTCCGTCCCCAGGCTAGAGAAGAAGTCCACCGTCCCGTTTGTCGTGCGCCCGCTCCGCGTGGAGTCGCCGTATCCTTCCGTCATATCTTCATCCACAGCCATAGGCGTATCCGTGGCGAGCGCAGCCGGGACGTAAGGCGTTGTCGGTGGCATGAGCATCCATTCGTCCCTCTTCAATACTGTTTCCGTGCGCAATGGCGGGGGGAGCGGGGGATCTCCCGGGCGTTCTTCCGCCCTGCTCTTCAGATCAAGGTCTTTTGCGCTGGGGATGTCGGTCGCAAGGGGCTGTTTGGACCAAGCCGCAAAGCAGTATCCGTGTGAGTATACAAAAGGCAAGCCGAGGAACGAACCACGCACCACTTCGCCCTCCATGTCAATGTTCTTCTCGACCCACATGTCATCATCGTTGACGTCGTCGTCTACAATGTGCAGACGGTCGCTCTCGTCTTTGCGCGACCGCTTCCGACTGCTCTCCTTGTCAGACTTGTGCCGCCGCTTGCTCTTGTGCTCGCGGTCGTCCTTGTCATGGCGGGATTTATGTTTTGAAGAGTGTCTCGTGTTGTCGTCGCCCATATTCAAGCACAGAGCATGAAGCTAAGCTGTAGTCCGGTAATTATACAAACGCGAGAAGGAATGGTGAGCTGAGAGAGGAGGTACAAGTTCAAGCAGTACTGAGGTCCAGGTTGGCTAGAGGCCATATTCATTGCGTCACACACACCGCACTCCCAATTAGGCAGGTCCTGTGAATCCCATCCCGCGACTCGCCTCGCCTCCTCTCGCCTCTCATTCTCGAGTATGGCGGACACGGCGCAACTTGTATAAAATATGGACGAGATGCTACAGATACAGCTCGGAGAACGGTCTGATAGGACAAACACCCGAGGAAATTGGCCCAACGGAAATATACTGGAAGCGCGCTGATCGCGGCAAGGATCATAGCTTCGCTTTCGGTGCCGCATGCTCCTTCTCGTACCGGTCCTGCAGCACACGCCGCAACACCTTGCCAGTCGGGTTCTTGGGGATCTGTTACAGCATATATCGTCAGTTGAGTGCGTCGTTATCACCATCGACACGCCTACCTCGTCGACCACCTCGATGCCGCCCCTGAGCCACTTGTACTTGCTCAGGTTCTTCTGAATCCACGAATGGAGCGCCTGCACGACCTCCTTCTCTCCTCGCTGCTTGCCCGCGTCGCTCAGCACGACCCATGCGCGGGGCACCTTCTCGTCCGACGTGCGCCCACCAGACACTCCGGCGACGGTGACGTCGATGATGAGTTTCTCCGGGTGTGCGAGTAGTGCATTCTCGATCTCGGTCGGAGACACCTGCGCACCCGACACCTTGAGGATGTCCTTCGTGCGCTCGACAAAGCTGAACCAAAACATTTGTCATGTCAGAACTTTATATCAGCTGTGGTGTTTCAGGGGGGAGACGTACAAGAAGTGTTGGTCCGGGTCGACCCTGAAACGGTCGCCGGTGTGAACCCAGCCGTCAATGAAGGTGCTCTTGGTTGCCTGTTCGTTGCGCCAGTAGCCCATCGCCACGTTGTCCCCCTGGAGCCAGAGCTCTCCGGGTTCGTTGGGGCCGGCAAGCGTCCCATCGTCCTTGACGATCTTCGCCTCCATGCCTGGCAGGAGTAGCCCTGCACTCCCAGGCTTGGGTCCGCCGAACTGCGGCGGAGCTGTCCGCGTCGCAGAGATGGTCTGCTCATCGTTCAAAAGGTATACACCGAACTCGCGTGGATCTAACGTACCACTTCTGACATGCCATAGCCTATAATTCGGGAGCTGTCAGAAGGAGCAAACCAGGTAACGGCGCGGATGGCACGTTACCTTCGCCGACGGATTGTGCATTCTTTAGCAGTTTCTTGAACGCCTGACCGAGCTTCGGGGGAAGATGTGCAGCACCGCTTCCGGTGAGCACCAGGGAGCTCAAATCCGTCTTCCGAATACGTGGATGGTTCACGAGCTGCAAGATAGCCGGAGGCGTGAGACTCAGGATCGATACCCGGTACCTGCGATGAAAGATCAGTGACAGATTCAGGTGCCGAATCCGGGTGACGGGAACATACTTCGGGATCAGGTCAAGAACGACATCAGCATTCCACTTGGGAATGACCAAAGTCGGGAGGACCATCCATACGGGCCGTATGCACACGTAGTGCAAGCCGTATGTGTGGTATATAGGCAAAAAGCCAAGGGATACCGGCGGGATGGTCTGGGCATACAGCGTAAAGCTCAGTGAGGCGCACACACGACTCAGGGCATTGGTACGCACTTCCAGTGTAGGGTTCGGCCCCTCGAACTCGGCCGCGACGGCAGCCTGAACCATAGACACGACGACGTTGCGATGTGAGATCATCACAGCTGCCCGATCAACCCATCAGCATTTACCGCACAGTGCTGCTTGATGCCAGAGCGACTCACCTTTCGGTAGTCCACTGGTCCCGCTCGAGAACACAAGGTACGCCAAGGTGTCTCGCGCGACTGGTCTGCTCGGCACCCGGGGAACATTGCGCTTGCGTACTGCGTCAATTGCGCTTGCCAGGTTCCTCCGTCCCTCTACGCGCCCCTCTAGGATGTATATGCGGTCTTCTGACAGGCCTACACTCTGCGCGACGTTCAATGCCTGGGGGAGCAGGTTGGGCTGAACGAACAAGCGCGTCGCCTCGGATGTGCGGAAGAGGTGTTGCAGTTCGAACGCGGTGGACGCGGCGGGGAGCAGTGCGAAGGGGATGGCTACGCGGAAGAGCGAGTGCACGAGCGTCACATATTCCTGGTGAAACACATTGACCTCGACCCCTTCCCCTACTTCACTGAAGTACTTACCAGGCAGTTCGTGCTCATAATCGCTACCATTTCCCCCTCAGGTGCGAAACCGAGCCCACCATCGGCTACTGGCGTCCGTAACGCAGTAGCGCAGTCGTAGACTCTGTCCCTGAACTCGTTCTTGGACCACTTCTTTCCCGCGAGCGGGTCGATGAGAAGCACCTTATCCTCGGGTTCCTGGAGCGCGGGAGAGCTGAACACGAAGTCATGGACGTTGACGTCCTTCACCGGAGGCAGGGCAGGGTAGAGGGACTTGTAGTGCATCGTGCCGCAGGTCAAGTGTCACGGTTCCCAGCGAAGACAGGCAAAGGCGTAAGAGCGGCGGCGAGCGCGGGTGAGAATGCGGGTGATGCGGGGGGCTGCGTCGACGCGGGGGCCGTTGTTGGCTATCAGCTGCGCCCCAGGGCTTTGTAGGACGACAGAGGAAGGATGACCGGCATTGTGTACATTCCGGCGACCAGAGAGCCGGACGGTGGATGAGAACTGATCAGATGTCCACTTTGTTTGCAGCCACACAGCTTTATGTGGTCAAGTCGCTGGGACGTGCATATGTGCATGACCGCCAACGGCGCGACGCCCGCCGCCCGGATGCACTCAACTTACGCCGCGTTCCTGAGCCTGATGCCACCTTTAACTAGCTTTCCTGCTTACGCTATCAGCAAGGGCCGGATACAATGCGGTGTGATATTTGACTTGGCGGTGTGTGCAAGTAAATCATGGACGCTAGCGGATGCAACCCGCTATACACCGCCATGAATGCGCACCCAGTATGGTGTCCGTTTGAATCACTGTCTACACATGCAAGAACGTAAGTAGGGATATGTAAGTGTTTGACAGATAATGACATCTACGTAAGGTGCTGTAGAACTGTGATCTGAAAGCCGCGCGCCAACCTGCAGCTACCCACCACTCGATCAACCAAGCTCTCTGCTCAAGTCAACACTCATCCAAGAAGAGCCGTCCCGGCGGAAACCACGCCAGAACCTCCACTTAGCCTGCAAACAGCTTGGAAGACCCTAGAAATGTATAGACCTCGAATGGACTCGGCGCGGCGTCCGGACAACGCAAAGTTGACCCTGTCAATGAACCACGGAGTACAAAGACAAAAGGCCCACATACAACGCATGCGGTTAGGGACAAGGGCTTCCCTTCTACCAGCCCGCACGAGACTGGCCATGATGCATCGCTGCGTGGCCCGAGGCTCGGGTAGTGCAGCGATATAAATTGCAGGAAGGGCTTAAGTTCCGCTGACCTGATCTTGAGACCGCACCCCTCTCACGACCACTCGTAACGACCCCTGCACGACCCCTGACGACCCCGCCCTCCACCACACCCTTCGAACGACGCTGCAAGCCATGGCCCGCCACCCTCTCATCGGCCAGCCCGCACCTCCGGTTTCGCTCCCCGGTGCCGACGGCGAGACCTACACGCTGACGCCGAGCGAGAAGGGCGTTCCGATCGCCCTGTTCTTCTATCCCAAGTCAGGTACGTAGGTTAACGTTTACCGCTCGACCCTCAAGCGGTGTCCACTGGGCGGTGTATTCGTCAGCCCGGCTTTCTTACAACTCCTGACATCGGGTACAGGTTCGTTCGGTTGCACGAAAGAGGCCTGCCAGTTCCGGGACGCCTTAGCTGGTACGTGTGCAGCGCTTGATTGTGAGGAGGAGACGTGACACAGCCCGTCCGCGCACAGAGAAAGACCTGTTCAAGAGGACGAAGGTGGAGATTGTCGGCATAAGCTCCGACCCCGTCGACAAGCAGAAGGAGTTCGTGGAGAAGCAGAAGCTGACGGTAAGGACTCCTAAGTTGGTCCGCTTACCCTCGGACCGAGGCTCACCGGCTCTATAGTATCCGGTCCTTAGCGATGCTAAGGGCGAAGTACGCAAGGCGTACCACGTTGGCAAAGGGCTCTTCGGCCTCGCGGAGACCGCCCGGGTGACGTTCCTCATCGATTCCAAGGGCACCGTAAGGTAAGGCCAAGCCGCCAATCGCGGCCGTCCGCGCCTTGCGGATGCTGACAGAGAGCGAACCTTGTACAGGGACGTCCTTGATACCACTGTCAACTACAGCGCACATGTGAAGTTCGTCACGAAGTGGCTGGACAAACTCGAGGCAGAGGAGAAGAAGGCCGCGGAGGCGCCTGATGCTTCTCCCGCTGCAGACGAGCCCCCCGCGGTAGACACGCCCAACGCAACCATTCCCGAGGGTAGTACGGTCGCGGAGCTGGGTCGTGCTGCCGAAGCTGTCCAGGCTTGAGCCACATAGCGTGCCATGTTTCCGTTCCAGTTCCTTTGACCGTTGACGTTCTTGTTAGTTTGCGTGTCTTCCTCCACATACGTGTACAGCCTAGTCTCTTAATTCCTTGTTGACATTGCGGTATGCGCCATGCGCTGCGGCTGCGCTCTGCCGAGTAACTTGGATCCGGAGCGATCGGAGGGAACAACATTGGTCGATTCATGTCCACGCCACGACGATGACGGCCTCTTGCCACGGAGACCGTGGCTCATCTGGATGACGGAAGAACACCAAGACAGGGCTTAACGGAGGAATATTACTGTATATGACGAAATTATACGCTCAAGCATGGGAAGCTATACGATACATGAAGGGTGATGTTGCCGCAGTAAATGTGCCACAGGTGAGCGCGTCACTTATTCATGTTCGCGCCCATCATTTCTGGACGTGAAGGCAGTGAGGAGGCGCAGCTAACTAGCATTCTGGCGACAAGACTCACCGGCGTTATGCTCCGCAAAGCGCGCTCCCACCCGCTCAGAATGCTTCAAGAACTTGTCTGTGCAGTTGAGGACGCATTGCTCCTGAGGTGGCGGCGCGATTGGCGTGGTCAGAACGAACCATCGCGAAGATGGAATTGATAGAAGCACACCTCTTTTGATGACAGCGCCTTGCTCGTGAAGTCGTTGCAGCATGAGTTGAAGCAACGTTCGACGAGGCTGGAGTACATCCGCATGAAGTCTTGCATCTGACGCGGAGCTATCAGTGTCTGGCGCAACGTTAGTGACCGGCCGCCGACTGACCTGCTTGCGCTCAATAACACGGGTCATGTGGGCCTGCTCGGCCGAGCTCATCGCAGAGAAGTCCATTATGAAGAGAAGATAGGCGGTTCAGAAGAGGAGGAGGACAGCAGACCAGAGGGACAACGTCGACAGCGACAAAGGCGGAGTGATGGGCGTCTATGGGCTCTACACGATTTTGGAAACAGTTGCAGCCACGTGCGCTGCGATCGGGAATTCAGGGTGGCGGCGCCAGCCTTGACTCGAAATCCGACCTCCTCGCTCCGACTCCGCGCAGCTTCGCATTCTATCCTCAAATTTGTCTGCCACCTAAAAGCCCAGGCTTTCGCACCTGGACAAGCACAGCCGTTGTTCATCATACCATCAACATCCCCATCGCCTTCGCCCACCAGTGAGTATATAACCCCCCGCACTTCCCCGGAGTGCTTTACTGAAGCACTACACCCTCACCCCAACCTCCTACATCTAGTGTCTGATATGGGTATCACCGTCCGAGATGCTCTTGTTCAACTTGAAGATCGTCGCGTAAAAGCCACCAGGCCCCTCATCCCACCTGCGATCCTGCAGGAGGATCTACCGTTGTAGGTCACTCCATCACGCCCACTCTTATAGTCGCTCATGAAGTTACCTCGCGCAGGACATTGGCCGCTGCGGAGACCGTCCTTGAGGGCCGGAAAGCCACCGAGAACATCCTCCATTCGCGCGATGACCGTCTGGTTGTAGTCGTTGGGTACGTTCCTCTCTCACTCTGAGCCCGTGGTCGCTATCTCATATCCTCGCGAACATAGCCCTTGCTCGGTACACAACGTCGAGTCTGCTCTCGAATACGCGCGCCGCCTTCGTGCGTACGCCGAAACCGCAAAAGACGACCTGCACATCATTATGCGTGTCTACTTCGAGAAACCACGGACAACCGTTGGCTGGAAGGGGCTCATCAACGATCCCGAAATGAACGGCAGCTTCCAAATCAACAAGGGTCTCCGTCTCGCACGCACCCTTCTCCTCGACATCGCGAAGATGGGCCTCCCCGCGGGCTGCGAATTCCTAGATACCATCACCCCGCAGTACACGGCCGACCTCGTATCGTGGGGCGCTATCGGTGCACGCACGACGGAGTCGCAAGTGCACCGTGAGCTCACGTCCGCGCTGTCTATGCCCACTGGCTTCAAAAACTCAACGGACGGCACGGTTGGCATCGCTATCGATGCATGCCGCGCTGCGAGCCGTCCCCATGTTTTCCTCTCAGTCGGCAAGGGCGGCTTGAGCAGTATCGTCGAGACCGAGGTATGCTCCATTTTTTCCGCTGCTGCGCATGGTGCTGGGAGGCTGATTGGGATTGGATCTCAGGGTAACCCGGACGTCCACGTCATCCTCCGAGGTGGAACGAGCGGTCCCAACTATTCGGCGGAGTTTGTTCGTGCCTGCGGTGAGAAGCTGGCAAAGGCTGGTTTCGCACCCAAGATTATGGTAGGGCATCCACGTTGACAGGACGTCTCCCGCGTCGCACTCATGCGTGTCTCCGTCCAGATCGATTGCAGTCACGGCAACAGTCAGAAGCAGCACGTCAAGCAGATTGAAGTCGCAGAAGACATTGTATGCTATCCGTCGTGGGACTCGATCTCGGCCGAGTGACTGACTACTCCCCTCGACAGGCCCGACAACTAGAGTCTGGGGATACTTCATCTATGATCATGGGTGTCATGATCGAATCCAACCTCGTTGAAGGTCGCCAGGATATCCCCGTGTCTGGCCCCGCGGGACTGAAGTACGGCCAGTCCGTGACAGGTACGGACGCACCTCGGACGTGTTTTCGCCGGACGGCAAGTCTGACTGATGACATCTACAGACGCGTGCATTTCTTGGGAACAGACCGTGCCTGTGCTGGAGAGGCTTCGGGAGGGTGTCCGGGGCAGGAGAGCCCTCGTGCACAAGCGCGCGCGCAGCTTCAGTGTAGACGCAAATGGCGCAAAGATCAACGGCGCGAACGGCACTCACGCCTGAGCCGCCGTGGTGCCTGTACTATCTAGAGGAACATGTATACTACATGTGTACTACAGTCTCTGCTCACTATATGTATCTCTACATGACGGACTTCATTCATTCCGTGCACGACAGCCGGTGTTTTGAGCATACAAGCTGTCCAGCTGCGACCCGCAAGAGACCCGCAACCGACGGGGGACCGCCACAAAGAAGTTGTATTACATGGGCGCCTATTGTCGTATAGCCGGAACTTGGCGCAAGCCAGTGCTTGACTGCAACCTGCTCGGTGACGGTTACGCTGCCCTCGGTTCGCCTGCTGGTCTGGTATAACTTGTGGTTTGGACGTGCACGCTGGCCCTCTGATCACCCGTACCATATGCTGCTAGGCTGTCTGCCGTTGCGCGGAGAGTAACGAACCATGGGCTCGGACGGGATGCAGATCACAATTCCCGGTGCGTCAACTCAGCATATTCCCCTCGAAAGTAGCCCTCATCTCGTAACGCTACCTGTCTGCCTCCGACTTGTGACGGTTGTGCAGACTTTAACGACGATGACGACTTCCGGCCGACCCCGCTCTTTGGGCGGGCACAGCAGACCAGCATGTGGGGGAACGCAGGTAGCAGCTCAGGGCTAGAGTCCCCGACGATCCTCACGCCCCAGGCATTCAACGAACGAGCGGGTGGGTCTTACTTCCACGCCCGCGGGGACTCTGTCACGTCCCAGGATTCGGGGCACTCTGTGCCGTACTCCGGCACCGCACGCAAGGTGTCGAAGGCGGCACCGTTTACACACTCGACGCAGTCCTCGGTCGCAACGACGAGCAGTTCTCCCTTTACGAAGAAGTCCTCCTTTGCGTCGCTCCGTAATGCGTTCAAGAGCACAAAGAGTAACGACGCGCCCCCGCCGATGCCTCCGCTTGACATGCAAGCGTACCCCGCACTGAAGAACCCCTTCAACCGCTCAACATCTTCGCTCGCTCATGCACCTCCAGTCCCCTCACGCCAGACTACCATGAACGCTAGCCCACCACAATTCAGGCCTAGCACACCAGGCGGCGGTGACGGCCGCTCTAGGACACCGAAGTCCAGTTACTATGCACGATCGCAGCATTCCCACTCCGGGTCGCTGTTCTATAATTCCGACAACGGAAGCGACCATGGCCATGGCTACTACCCGTTCTCGTCCTCGCCGCCACCGGTCCCGCCCATGCCCAGTGCGCTCGGTGGGCAAGCGGATGACGTAGGCTCGTTCTCCGATGGCGAGGACAAAGTCGTACTAGACCCGAGGACGCCTTCAGATTACGCATTGCACGCTATATTCATCCGATTCGCAGCCTCCGCGGAGTCTCACATCGACGAGTTCCTGCGTCTTCCATTGGTGGGTGGCAAGCGAACGCTGAAGGCGTCTGACTATGCTTGCTGACACACATCGTAGGACCGTGATCCTCACCTGGAGGACTGCATGGGCCCAGGCGTTGACGAGAAATTCGATGACATGCTGTCGTCGCTGGGGAAAGTGGCGCAACGGCATGCGAAACCCGTTGTTGATTCTGTCATGCGCTGGAGGAAGAGCCAGAACGAACCGGCGAGCCAAGATGTCGTCCACCATCACCTCTCACAGTCTCCGTCGGCGCCTCGAGCGTTACGGATACCTGACGTGCCTCAGGCGTTGAACGAACGCAAACGGCTTGCGTCCGCGTACATCATGTGTCGGGCGCTGATCGCGGTGACGCGATCCATATCCAAAGATGGTCTCCCCGAGGCCATTGGGCACAATCTGGAGGAGCTGATATTCCAGCAGTTCAAGCGACATGACCCGAAATTGACGATGCACTCGGCCAACTACCGCTCCATCGCCGACCAGCATGCTGCGCTGCTAGGCCATCTCGCGGAAATTCGGTACGTACAACTACGAGACTCACGCTGTGACGATAGGATACTAAGGCGTCAAAGATTCGAGAGCGTAACAGATAGGTTTCTGACCGAGCTCGGCCCCATTGCCGCCGGCCAAGTGGCCAAGGATGCGGACCTGAGGTACGAGAATCTGGTGAAGGGTCTGAGCCATATCCAAATCAAAGTAATCCTGCCTTCGTCCCTACCGTAATGCCCCCGTCTCACGTTTTATAGGTATGGCCGCCAGAACGGTTCGAGGAGGGCGCCGAGTTTTTGGCCTCACTGTCGAAGGCGTTTGAGAACGCCCACGGGAATCGTCTGAAGACTATATTTGCTGAGACATTGATACAGTTACTACACCCCATCGGAAAGGTTGGCAGCGAACATGAATTTGATGACACCTCATACGGTACCTGACAAGTCACTTCTACAGACTGCGCAGGCCGAAGTCAATCATCCGGAGTGGGCGAAAGCCATCGAAGTCATCCATCCCAAGGCGAGGGATATGGCAGCGAAGCCTCGTTATTGGCATGTTGCCTACCCTCTAGCTATTACAGCCCTATGTGTGGCACCACATGAGTACTTCCAGCGACATTGGCTACCTGCTTTTGAAGCCGGTCTCGGTAGGCTGAAGGTATGTCTCTGTTGTTGAGCAATCATGCCAGGCTTATATAGCGTCGTGCAGGAAAAAGTGCACCGAATAACCGTCCTGAACGGAATGCTGCGTCTGCTGTGGACGTACTTGTATCGCTGTCACGAGCCACTTTCTACAGCTTCCGCCAAACTTGACGGGAT
Source organism: Cubamyces sp. BRFM 1775 (assembly GCA_022385745.1). Lineage (NCBI taxonomy): Eukaryota > Fungi > Basidiomycota > Agaricomycetes > Polyporales > Polyporaceae > Cubamyces > Cubamyces sp. BRFM 1775. The sequence goes on along the minus strand of MU278461.1, from coordinate 382,797 downwards.
CTTCAAGCACTTCTTCCCTTCCAACCGTATCGGCATCAGCCCTCAGGAGGAACACTTGCAACCATTCATCTACATGGTCCACTTCACGCTATCACGCCACTTTGACGTCGGCAGCGAGCTGTGTCTTGACCTCCTCCAGGAACGCTTGGTCAACTCTCAGTCCTCGCCAATTGCTCACATTCTTGCCCCGGAACGGATGACGATCGCTACTCAGGCGATCTTGCTATCCCTGCATCTCATCGAGAGAGAAGAGCCTATCCCTTCTTGGCCTTCTAGTTCTGATTTCACGAGCATACCTTCATGGGAGGACTATCCATCTTCCTCTAGTCCCTTGCCTGCGTCTGTCGCCACGAAAGGGAGTTGGAAGGAGTTTCTGGACCGTGCTACGTCTTGCCTGACTGTCGTCGCCCTATCATGCTACCAATCTGTGGGCAAGTGGTCTGTTCTGGACGATCAGTGGTCAACCTCACGGCTTGGACCTACATACGAGGAGACACACAACTACATTATCCGCCACCATCCCGAGGGCTCTGTAGCATATTCTGAGCACTACGCTCCCCAGATCAATGTGCTCCAGGTGATCTATCAATCCTGGCCTCGGTGTCTACATGCTTCCCGCTCTCCAGAAGAAGCGTTCGACATGCTCATCCGCGGAGTCATTCACATCGAACTCGCGGTCGGAGAGGCTGCAACGCTCGCCCTACAACGATTCATGGCTGATTCGACGCATGCATCTACTCTCCTCACTAGGTTCTCTGCATTCCTCTTCAGCCCCGCCTCGATCGCGCAGGAAGGATTTGGAATGCGGCTACCTATCGAATGCGCACGTCTCCTGAACCTCTGGATCAGCTTCGTTGACCGCTGGATTCACGATACGATGCAGAAACCAGTACATACGTGGACGAACGAGGAGACCGATACCGTGATTGCCCGGGTGGAGGAGATGGAAGCAGGGGCTCTGTTTTTGCTAGCGCACCGCAGGTCGTCGGTGTTCTCGGTTGGCGTAAAAGCGGTCCGTCTTCTGAAAGTTCTCATGGAGCACATGAGCCCCGAACCTTCAACTCCGGCCTCGATGTACCCCCACGAGCTCTTCGCTTTCGTTCACGCGCTATTCGAAGAGGGCTCGTCTGACATGTTCTTCCGCGGATTGGACGATATTCTGGAACCCGATGAAGTCGCAAGGCTCAGTCAGTGGAAGCAATCTACGCGCCCTGACAAACTCGTGCGGCTCGCCGATAGCGACCACGCTACGGATCGGACGCTTTGGCGGCATGTCTACCCCATCTTCGTCCAAACATACATGGACCACGCGCCATCCATCGGCACGAGCCTACGGGAGAAGTTAGTGGCCGCAGCAGCTCGGGGAACTCAGATGATGCAGCAGCTTTCTGGAGTCAGCTCTCGGCTCCCCGCAACCCTGCCCCAACGGACTGGTTCGTCTGGAGATCGCGACGGTGCGCGGTTGGTGACGGAGAACCGGGAGCTCATCATCCAGTGGCACTTTTGGCTCAAGCTCATCTGCGCAACGGCGTTGGTGACGGACTCGAGGCCTGCGCTGGGGGGAATGCGAGACCACTCTCGTGCCCGCTCTGACACTGACTTCAGCTCTGAACAGATGCAGACTACGCACGACTTGTTCTGGGCTCTGAGCCGTTTCCTCGACTCGGACCACACCATCTTCCGCGACCTTGCCGTCTCATGCATCAGTTCCTTTCCTGCAAATGGCTACTCGCAGTTGTTGGAGGACCTCAGCAAGCTGCAGTCGCGTCAACACTACGACGATCCGAGGATGAAGGGTGTCACGACGGCGCCCATGATTGGCCGAGCTCGCCGACAGGAACGTTTCCATACCGCGGTCGCTCGCATCTACTTCTTGACTGCACACTCGCTGCAAGATCAGCGGTCGACGGGCAGGCAGGCGGCGCTGACATACGTGCTCAAGTATGTTCGCAACACGCAGGCGTTCCTCACGTCGCCTGACAACCGCGATCGGTTCTCGATGCAACGCCTACGCCGCTTTTTCTGTGGGACTATCGAGCGGCTCTTCGATGCCCTCGCTACGCTCAAGGACTCTGACCGCTTCATCCCTCACAACCTGCACCTGGCCCTGTACACCATGTGCGAAGAGTGGTGCCAGCTCGGGAAGCAATCCGAAGACGTCAAGAAACGCCTGGTGTATATGCAGACCATGGCCGCGAAGTCCTACAGTGATCCTGCGAGCCAAGCGGAGATCATCCAGGTGTTCCAGACGGAAACTCGAGCGTTGTCTCATGCTGCGATAGGCGCGATGGCCGCTGTTTGCGTAAGTGTCGTCTTGTCTATCGCCTCTCGCAATCATGTTGACACGGTCTATAGCAAAAGGCGTTTTTTCCTCCTGAGATCGAATCAGGTTCTCCAACTGATCGTCAAGCTCTGGACTCTTTGAAGCCGCTGCAGGTGGGCCCTACGCTGGATCGTTTGACAGCAATCTTGGCCTCCTTCCACGAACCTGTTCAGGCCGCTGGAAAGTAAGTCTCTTTGCCGGCAATATGCCGATCGTATATTGACCTTTGACGCAGGAAAGCGCTACGATCGCTACTATGCTACAACCGCTGCAGCCCAAACTTCCTTGACGAGTGCTTACGAAGAGCATTTGTGACCTCTCGGGAGCTCGACACAAGCAACGCGCGATTCTTCGAGGTTGTGGCCGATGCTGTCTGCAGCGGCGTAGCGACTGCCTTCAACTTCGCACAGATTGTCTGCCTGGGCTTGTCCAACTTGTGCCATCCTCTTCTCGAGATCCGGCGTCAGGCCTTCAACATGCTGGAGATGGTCCACGAGCAGTCCATGGGCATCATATCTCTGTCGCAGTACGAAGCTGCCGTAGGAAGTTCGGCGCCCAGCACCTACCTCCATGCCCACCGGCTCATTTCTGACGTGCTCGCGGGTGAGCATCCGGATAAGGCAATCAAGGTCTTGGCTCAGTTGGCCGACTGGCTTCCACGCGTCTTCGACAACCGTTCTGAACGCGGGGTCTTGTTGCTACTTCAGAGCCTCGAGTACTGGGTGCCTAGCATAGACCTCATGAACGACGACAAGTCGGGGCTCTCGAGCGAGGGCCGTCTCACGATCTACCACTTGATGGCGCTTACGCTGCGGTATGCCGAATCGTACGCCGAGCAAGTCTTGGTCCTCTGGACACGTCTTGTAGATCCCCCGAACCAGTCCAACGGCCATGCCGTCATCCGGTTCCTCTTGGAGCAGTCGCACAAGGTCGGCAGCACAATCTTCATAGGTTGCGCCGCCAAGATCGTGGCGTGTCTATCCCAGAGCGTAATCGGGAGGCAGATTGTCGAGGAGCTCTGTAGCGTCGTGGAGCCCGCACGTATGTTGCCCAGCATTGAGCACAAGCTCGCGCATCCCAACGACGAAGACCTCGAGCTCTGGTCTGATCTGGACATTCTCTTCTCGGAGAAGCCCAGGCTATCTTTGGGGGTCGCCCAGTTTGCGCTCCTCTTCCTTTCGGAGACGGCCCTCGAGCGGTATTGGGAATTCCATGACCAGCTTCCGGTTCTGTTCCACGCGCTCTTCATGCACCTGGACCATCGTCAGCCCTTCGTGCAACAACGGTCTCGGCACATGCTGTTCCAGCTCCTCCGCTCATGTCTTACTGGGTACGACGAACTGCCTGACCGATCGCTCTACCGATCTCGCCCGGAGCTTAAAGCGTCGATCCAGGACCTAGAGAAGGAGGTAGAGGCGCGGATATGGAAGGAGGAAGACAGCAGCGCTGAAGTAGAGGCGAAGATGAGGTGGTTCGGCAACGCTATACTCACCCTCGTGGAGCCGCTGCACCCCAAACTCTCGGAGCAATGGGGTACTCTCGCCTTGAACTGGGGGACGGCTTGCTCGATACGTCCCGTTGCCTTTCGCTCCTTGCAGCTCTACCGCGCGCTCACGCCACGCATCGGGCCAACGCATGTTGGCATGCTTCTCGGACGGTTGGCCAATACCATCGCAGATGAGGAGTCCGCAATTCAGAGCTTCAACATTGAAATTCTATCCACGCTGACTGCTCTCGCGATCTCAAGCGACCTCGAGGCTTCACAGCTGCCCCAACTCTTCTGGTGTGCCGTCGCTTGCCTATCAACCACAGTCGAGACCGAGTTCCTGCACACACTACAGCTGCTCGATGCCGTACTAACTCGGATCGACCTCAACGACCCCGACACCGCCGAACTCCTCTTTGCATACATGCCGACCAACTGGACCGGCACGACCACGCTGCAAGCCAGCCTACTCATCGGATTACGTTCGTCTGTCACATCCGACCTCACCCTCAAGCTCCTGCAGCGCCTAGCTAGAGTCGATGATTCACGGCTGATCGACCCTTCGGAAGGTCGCGTCCGGGACTTGTACACGTTATCCCTCCCCTGGTGCCTGCGTGCCATGTCCGAAGACATCAAGGATGAGTCACTGCAGGAGTTCGCACTGAACATCAGCCACCTAGCCGAAGAGGAGGAGCGTCCCAGCATCGAGCGCATCATGACGTCTTTCGCGAAAGGTCGCTTCCGAACAAAGGACGACTTCCTCCGGCAGTCCGTCGCCAGTCTTCGGGAGCACTACGGCGTGGACCACTGGACGGAGGTCATCACGCTACTGATGGGCCTCGTGCTGAACGACGAACGCTGGCTGCAAGTCCACACCATGCAGATCCTGAAGGTCCTCTTCCAACAGCGCGAAACGAAGAGCCAGGTCGATCTACTCGGCTCCGAGCTGCTCATGCCGCTCCTCCGCCTCCTCGAGACCGATCGCGCGGCGCAGGCGCTCGACGTGCTCGACGAGCCGATGCAGATCTCCGGCGGGCCCGCCGCGAAGCACGTCCTCCGAATGAGCCTGCACCACCACTTACGTGCGGACGTGCGCGACGTCGAGTCTGTGGCTGACGTGTTCGGGATTCCCCAGCCATCGGGGTGGTGCGTCCCGCGCCCCGCCACGCGCCGCGAGACCTGCCGGGCGAACGTCGTGGCCGTGTTCGACCTCGGGCGGGGCACGCTTCGCCCCTCGCGCATCGACTTCCAGCCAGACGACGAGCATCTCGCCGCGCTTGCGGAAGTGGGCGTACATGGGAGCGAACTCGACGAGGATGACCTCGGGGACATGGTGCAGAACTTGCACGAACTTAGCAGTTTCTTCCAGGAAGACCCCTCCTTGGACTCTATGGGCAGCGGAAGCAGCAGCGGGAGCGGTGGGACCCCTGGGCCCGCGCCGCACCGACAGCTCGAGGCCCGCGTCGCGGCAATCCTCGCAAAGTCGACGGAGGCGGCGGACAAGGACGTGCCGCCAACGCCGTTCGTCGACATCTTCAACGTCAACGTCAACAGCGTCGGGGGCGGGGGCGGCACGCCGGTGCCGGTGGGCAATGGGCTCGCGCCGACGTACGAGGAGGAGTCGGAAGAGGAAGAGGACGAGTCGGATTCTGATACAGAGTCGGACTTGTTCGAGTACGACTCGCCGAGCTTCGCGCGGTTCCTCCGCCCGCCAGGTGCAGGTGCAGGTGCGGGATCGGGCTCGAGCTCTACGGTGCCGTCGCCCACGAGTGCGGCGCACAGCTCACATTAACCTTATTGCTTTTCCTTCTTCTTTCACACCGTTTTTCTTTTGTCAGTTTGGGTCAATCTGGGAGTCTCTCGAGTAGGGCTGTAGGTAGTATACGTACGTCTCTGTTCTCGTCTGTCGGTCCTTGCTAGATCACCTGGATTTCCGCTCTCTCCCTCTCCCTCTCTCTTTTACGACCACGCTCTCTCTCTCTCGTCTCGTCTCTCGATTTTCATCTCACACTGCCTCATCTCTCTCCCTCTCACTCGCTCGTTGCTCGCTCTCTGCAGACGCACCCCCTAGATCTCTCACCGCAGTACTGTACATTATAGGCTCTCGAACACCTCCCCTAGTTGCCTACCCCAGCCAGCCTTGTAATAGTACCCGTAGTTACCAGTTACGCAGTGTCTCTTGCATATATAAACCTTTCCGTCTTATGATCGATATCGTGATGATGCTACTGGACTTCTGGCCAGTGGTGTTCCGCAGGCCTCAGGCTTTACTACTAGTTCATGGAGTTATAGGATCCGGTGAGACCGCCTACTTGCCTCATGAGGCGTCAACGTAGATTATGAGTTCAATCCACCGCAACCATTGGCTAGCTAACTTCTACAATGCCTTCTCCGGATCATGATAGAACTTGCAATTGGCCGCATGTCGGGAGGAGCCTGAGCCTGTCCATAACCGCACTGGTCTCGCACCGCGAACAAACCGTATACACGAGAATACGCAGTCCACGGCCGGCCAAATAGGCATGTCTTGGAAACTATTGTAATTATGGCCATTGTAGCGAGGTACAGGAATACTTGCGTCAACCAAGGGAAAGAGGGCGGACCATCGTGCTGCGTCGTATCGCGCGTGATAACATGAGACTGGCAGTACTGCGTCACCAGCACGCACGCGCGATAACACCGTACAGCGGCCTTTCCCCCGGGTAACTTTATCGTACATACACATGCACAACACGAACTTCGGACAGCCTGGGATGACGGAGAGGGAGGTAGAAAGTAGACTCCGAGTCCTATGTACGATGGACAGAGGGGCGAGACGCGATGGAAAGAAGCCGATGCACAAGATCCGGGAGCTCGGTGGAAACGCGAACACAAACGCACGGCTGACCAAGCCCCGGCAGAATGAATATGAGTGACGAATGAGTGCGCGAGTACATACGGCAGAAGGCGGAGGAATCCGGTCATGCGGGGTACCTCTCCATGTATCATGAACCCTGTCCTTTGCATCCGTACCCTACACACCTACACCGTGAGGCGTAGGAGCGTGAGGACAGAGATACATCGAGAGCGATGGAGGAATGGAGGGTAGAGAAGGGTGGGGTTGAGAGAGAGCGGGGAAGACGGGAGGAGGGCAGGGGTACAGGGAATCTCCGCGCGATCTACAGTATCACTCAATATGCAGGGGCGTGCGATGTGCGTGCGGCGTCGCACCGAAGGGGATCGGATCCGTGTGCAAGTAGTGTATATGGCTTCCAGTACAGCAGTAGATAGATGATAGACGATGGCAGAAGAGCGGATGATATGAGATCGTGGTGCGATGATTATGTGACGAGGGTTGGGAGAGGGGGAGGGGGCAGATATGGGGGTGGTACAGGGTGACGAGATGCGCGTGATATGGGACATGACGGGAAGGCAAGGCAGGCGAAGAGGGGTGCGAAACCGAAGCCGAAGTCGAAGGGCGAAGAGCAGCTTTGAGGGACGGGTGCATGCACGTCAGGTGGCCTCACGGACAGACGCGAACGCGAAGATGACGAGCAGAACGCAGCTGCAAGCCACGGATCGTGGTCACGCAACCGCGCGTGAGGGCTACACACCAGCGAGCCGCAGCGAAACCTTGCCCGTGCGCGCGCGATGCAAAGAAGTGACTGGGAAGTTGGGAGAACATGGGCGATGCGGTCGTGTTGATTCATTATGTATTATGGTGATGGTGGGGATCCATGGAGCAAGCGCGGGCGTCTGCGGTGCACGATTAGGCCGACTCCTCCTCTTCCGCTGTCGCGCCCTCCTCCGTGGTGGGCTCGATGGGCTTCGGCGTCTCGGCCAAGGGGCTCTCCTTCGCCGGGATGGGGTTCACGTTCGAGTTCGTCGGGGAGACAGACAGGCCCTGGTGAACGGGGGGCGAAGTGGCGTGAGGGATGCTGGAGGGAGGGCAAGGCGGCGTAGATCAGCACATCGTGTCTATGCAAAGCGCGAGGCGCAGGTGGTCACGTACTTCTCCGGGCTGGGGATAGCGGTGCCGACGGTATTCTGGGGAGCCTTGCCAGCCTTGCTTAGGGCGTAGTCCCCAGAGTCAAAGTACTTCCGTTCCTACAGACAACGATCGAGAGGGCGCGCGGGTCAGCATCCGGACGTTGTACATGACGAGCAGGTCGGCCAGAGCATTGGTACGCACCTTCTGCATCTTCGTGAGCACATTCTTGTGCGTGGGGAGCTTGCCGTAAAGGCGGAAGAGCTTCTGCTCCTCCTCCGTGAGTTTCTGTGGCGCGCAATGCTGGTGAGCGACTGCACGGATGGATGCACATGCCATCCCGACGCCCCGATGCCGCTCGGGACGGATGGAAGGGGAGGGTCGGCGTAGATGAAATGAGACATACGCTGAGATCGACCTTGTTGCGCTTAGCGGGCAGCATGATGGATGGGTTCGGAGGGTGTGTCGGGCGAGCAGGAAGTAGCTCTGGGACGAGCACTGGCGGGCGAGGGGGCAGAAGCCGTGGAAAGCTTGACGGCGGAGGGAAATGAGGACACGCGCAGCAGGAAGATTGAAGATTGAGAGAGAGTTAGCAGCTGAGAATGTGTTTCCGTCAAGATGGTCAGTCGTTGTCCAGTCCTCAGCCACAACTGCCCCTACCTATTCGCACTCCGACCCACTCTCAGCCGCCTCGGACTTGGGCGGACTCCAACGCGCCCCGGCTGTGACGTAGGCTCCGCTCGATCGTCCGTCGTCTGGCAATTCTCAACGCTCGCAACCAGCCCAGCTAAAGCGAATGTGTGCGCGGAGATGCACAGTAATAACACAGCGACGCAGCGGACACAGACTGCAACTCGAGAGTGAACGACGTTCGGCCTGGGCCGCAACAGTACTGCACAGTATATATACAACCGACCGAAATAACAGCGGCCCATGGGAAACAGAACCTCCCCGAACCCTCACCATCGTCTATACAGCCTCCTACTCTGCACCGCTATCTTCCACATCAGATCCTCTCGTACCCTCGCAGGTCCAACATACCACCCAGGGGAATCGGCCCACTCCCTCCTACCAAACCCTCGCTGGCCTCCCCCTGCCTGGGCCTTATCACCGACGCGTGGCCTGCAACGAGGCCGTCCTCGTTCTGCCCATGTGCCCCTCCATCGATCGCCCTCGCACCCTCGCCCGACGTCGCATGCGACCGGCTGCACCCCAGTGACAATTGAGTCTGCGCAGAGAACGACAGCATCGCAGCGGTGAAGAGCTCGCGAAGAGCATGCAGCGATCAGGAGACCAGCCATGCCCGGCGGCGTATGCTCAGAACCAGCGCCAAGAGTAAGCAGAGGCCGAGGGAGAGTCAGGCAGCTGGTCGTCGCCGTCAGGTGACCGTATCTCGAGTAGCCGTACAATTCCGCCCGCGACAATGTCGTCCTTTGGCTCAGAGTGCGCGCCGGGGACTCGGCGCAGGGCGGCGTCGTCAGCGCCAGGACGAGCGTGCTCGGTGCAGCGAGCCGGAGCTAGAGCTAGAGTTGGACCAGAAGCAGGCGAACCGAGGGGAGCTGCAGTGGACCTAGAACCATCCACACCGCGGGCACATGCGAGCTGTACGAGATCGTCGTCCAGGAGAAGAGGAAGGTATGATGTCGCGGGCCTGTCCCAGCGGCTCAACATTAGGTTCAGAAGTATCGCTAGGGTCGAAGTGCAGGAGTTCAGTGTCCTCCTGAAGGGAATGCCCGAGCCCAGCAGAGTAGCTCAGTTGCAGTCCGAGGTTGTCCGGCAGAGCGTGACGAGAGGTAGTAGGCACCTGATGCTCCCAGTGTGAGAGCGGCAGCAAGGCAGGGAAGAACTGGCTAGTAGTGTGGCTCAAGAGATCGTCGTCCTGCTCCTCTAGGTCATCAGCACCCGCAAGATCGCCGGGCCAGCGACTACCTTCGTCTTCCCCTTCATCCGAGACGTGGTCGAGCATACACTCGTCTTCGTCATCAGCCATGAAGATGCCGGGGCTTTCAGTGCGCGGATAAGAATCGGAGAACGAGCAGGCACCAGAGCTTGTCGACCGCTGAGACGATCCCAAGGACCACTCGCCTTCCCACTGTGACGGCCCGTCCTGCAATGCAAGCAGACCTGGTTACAGCCGCAGCCTATAGCGTATCTCAGAAAGACGCACGTACATCAAGCGTCTCCTGTGAACTCGCCCACAGATCGTCGAAGTCAAAATCCTCCGCGACGGCAATATGTATGGTGTCCCTAGGCCGGGACTGAACAGCACCAGGCTCCACATCCCCGGTACCGACAGCCATAAGATTGGTGTCGTCCGACAGTGAGCCATCGTCGCTGAAGAACAGATCCTCCGTGTGTTCCTGGCTCCCACTGAGAGTCTCCGCGTCTTCATCCTCGTCGAAACACAACTCGGCCCGATCTTGCGCGTCCAGGTCCAGGTCCAAGTCCAAGTCCAGATCCATGTCTAGCCCGCCCAGCACCGCGAACTTCTCGCTATCCTTGATGCCTAGGCGCTCGTGCACCGGAGGCGAATCGGAACGACCTTCAGGCAACAGCAACAGCTCGTCATCGCCGTCGGAGGCCTTTCGGTCGACGCCGTTCGTGCCGGGGAAGGACGTTACACTCTGCCCGAGTCGATGATTAGGCCATTCAAGAAAATTGCGAATTGAAATGGGTAGATTTTGTGTGTAAGCAGCAAAAATCGGCAGAGCATACACGTACCTTATAACGCATCGGCTTCAAACCGCGCTTGAACAATCGTTCCATGGAGTAGCACAGGGTTTGGAAGTCGTCATTCGAGGGCGAGGGTGACTCACCAGGCGGATCAATATCTTCGTTCTCGCCAAGGCTCTGTAGGACACCGCGCAAAGCCTCCTCCGAAGCAGCGGATGCAGCGGCGCAGTTCGAGCGTAGCGCCTACGGCGGTATGGACTTCAGTCAAGCTGGCATATACTCGCCGAACAGCGTGTCATCATTGACCTTCAAGAGTCTCCGCGACTTTTTCCGGAATTGAGCGTTAGGGGAGCGGGAGGTAATGTTCATGACAGCGCGAGCTATCTTCACAGCCAAAGCAACCTCTGCGTCATACCGCTGCGGCCCACAACATGGCGCGAGTCGCCCCACGGATCAGCCACATTGGATGCCAACCGGTGAGTTCAATATATGCTGCCCACCTCGCGCCACGGCCCGAATATCAGCGGGTAGCGCCTGCGGGCGAAGGTCACTCAAATTCAGCGCAGAAGCGGGACGGCACCGGGCATTCGCACCTAATCAGGTGGAGGCCTACGAAACGCTCGACTGCGCGGTCGAGCGCGGCAATGAGCGGGAGGAAAGCATGTGGCGAAAAGGGGTCCGCAGCGGTGGCGGGGCCGGCATCTGCTGTGGCATGACGAACGGTGTCATTGTGTGGTTGGAGAGGCTGCGCGGGGGTGACACCGCGCCGCGCGCGCCCAGGAAGGAGATGGGGTAGATACGCACCATGAAGCCCATTGCGTTCTTGGCCCTGCGGCTGCGGACGTCTCCGACAGCGCTCTGTCCGAAACGCATATAGGAGCTCAATCGTCGACAGACGCAAGACGGAATCGCCCGGACGAGACTTTAGAAGAGGTCGCGTCGGGCTGAGGGTTACTGAGACATGCCGTGCGACGTCATGCGCGTTTGAATTGCGGTTTCGTATAGCGTATACGTCCAGTTCGCCATATCGCAGGATTTTGAGGTGAAGCGCACGACGGGGCTAGTAAAACAGACGCACGCTTGGCAATGCCGTCACTGTCGTCAATGTATATCTTCGACGCGGGGCGAACACCGAGTTGCTCGCCGTTCTGTGAAAAACGAAGTACGAGAAGCGAGGGTAGTACGATATAGCGCGTTTGCTGCGGCGAGAAGAGCGCATTGCTTTGAGGGGCTGTACGCACCATATGGAAGTAGTTCAGCAGGTGGTTCGCTATCGCCGAGCACTGAATTGCGCGAGAACTGATATTGACGCGGTTTACCATGCCCGTGAGGGCAATGACCAGGTCGGACTCGAGAATGACGTCCAGGTCATCTGGTAGGCGTCCTTTCACCGTTGGCACTGTATCAGAAGGCACCCCGGAGACAAGAACATGCCGAGCACGTAGAACGAGAAGAGTGCCGTCTGTGCTGTCGCGCACTTCGGAGGAGGAGGCAAAGGACGGCATGGACGGCAAGAGCAACGTTGTTGGACAATGGCAGAGGGATTGGACACGGTCGGACACGTCGCGACGCGCGAGAGGAAAAAAGGAAATTGGCAGGCGAGGGGAATTACGCGAGCGATAAGATAGTTATCGCTACCGCATATAGGCATGTGTGGCGGTGACCCAAGCAGATACACACAATCACTGCCCCTCGGCGGGAAGAGAGAGGCAAGGCTCTCTCAGCAAAGCCATCCTTGCCCTCCTTCTCTCCGTCCGGTCTGCCACAAAGCCACTCTCCCCGCCACCGCGGGTGACCCACGAATAAGACCGCCATGGTGAGCCCATCATCCTCGCAATCGTCCAACCTGATCTCGCCGACTCATACGCGCGTATCATTCATCTTCGCAGGCGCACGAGCTGGACCAGAAGATCCAGGATGTGTACAAGCGAATCGAGACGGAACGCAAGTTCCTCGAGGCGTCCAAGCTCATTCGCCAGGCCACGAACAACCCCGATGTCCTCCGCAAGAACGACGCCAAGATTCGCGAGGCGGAGCGTTCGCTCTCCTACTTCGAGGCCACCCTCCGCGAGCTGCATTCTCGCAAGATGATGCAGCAGCGTGACGATCACTCCCGATCGAGCAGCACCAGCTCGACCCAGCCGGGTGCCCCTCCATCCCCTCGTATGGCTCGTCCAGGCGATGCCAGTCGCTACTCTGGTTCGTCCTCCGCGTCCGACTATGCTAACCGTGGCGCACGTTCGCCAGAGATTCATCCTGCCGGTGGACCTCCTGTGGACGATGCCTTTGGTGCCCCCAAACCCAAGACGTACACGAACCTGGACCTGATCAAGGCCGACACGCCTCATACCACGGCGAAGATCTCCCGTATGCTCCATCAGCTCGAATACAAGCTTCAAGTCGAGATGCAGTACAAGCGCGGCATTGACAAGATGGCCAAACTCTATCAGGCAGACGGTGATAAGAAATCTAGAGCAGATGCGGAGAGCAAGCGCGTAGAGAGCGAGCGCAAGATCCAATTGCTGCAGTCTGCACTGAAGCGGTACAAAACACTGCATATTCTCGACGACGTTGAGGAGGAAGATGAAAGTGGTGAGTAACCGAGGCAGTTGCGGGTATTGATCGCTACATGTAACACGCATATGGCAGCCTCGGGTCCTGCAGGTCCTGGCGTGGGCGGTGAGCGGAAGGACAATCTCAGGTCAAAACCTCTCTCCGGCAAGCTGCAGATCACCCTCAAGGGAGCGCGCGAGCTGGACCACGCGCCCATCGTGTCAACATTCAGGTCTCGCTCCGCTTCCAAGCAGGTCGAGACCTATGTTTCATTCCGTGTCGAGGGCACACAGCGTGCGCGCTCTCATCCGACCAAGACTGACCGCTGGATGGAAGACTTCGAGATCACTATCGATAAGGCTAACGAGGTCGAAATCGCCGTCTACGACAAGCAGGCGAGCGAGCAGCACCCGACGCTCATTGGCTTGCTATGGATCAAAATCAACGACTTGGTGGAGGCGCAGCGGCGACAGAAGGTCTTGAACGAGAGCGGACAGGGTGGTTGGGTCACCGCAGGTGCTATGGACGGCGATGCCGGCGGCTTCTCTGGCCAGTCAGGCAGCATGGGCGACATCAATGCTCCAATCTCGTTCAATGACTCTCGGGTCCCCGTGCCTGGTGCGGTGCCCGGCATGCCAGCTACCGCGTCTTCCGAGGGTATAGATGCATGGTTCGCAGTAGAGCCTGCAGGTGCTTTGGCGCTGCACTTGAACTTCAGTAAGTCACAGTTTGACAGGCATATTATATTGTGAGCTCAACGTCATTGCAGTCAAGGAGAACGTCCGCAAACGGCCACTCGATGCTCCGGGCGGTCTCGGCCGTCAGGGTGCCGTTCGCAAACGCAAGGACGAGGTGCACGAGATGAATGGCCACAAGTTCGTGCAACGGCAATTCTACCAGATCATCCTCTGTGCCTTCTGCAACGAGTTCTTACTCAACGCCGTCGGCTACCAATGCGAGGACTGCCGGTACACGTGCCATAAGAAGTGCTACGAGAAGGTGGTCACGAAGTGTATATCAAAGTCCAATACAGGCGTAAGTGGGCGTTTGCTGTCAGAGTTGATTAATCGGGACTAACGGGTTACATATATTATAGGAGGACGAGGAAAAGATCAACCACCGCATCCCTCATCGCTTCGAGCCCATCAACAACATCGGAGCCAACTGGTGTTGCCACTGCGGTTATATGCTCCCCCTTGGCCGTAAGAACGCGCGGCGATGCACCGAGTGCGGCATCACTTGCCACGCCAATTGCGCACACCTCGTGCCGGACTTCTGCGGTATGTCGATGGAAACTGCGAACCAGCTTCTCCGGGATATGCGGGCCATCAAAGAACAGCAGCGCCGTCCGACCCAACCTCGTGTTTCCCCGCAGCAGCAGTACCCTACTCAGCAACTTCCCCCGCCTGCCGAAGCGCCGTTGCCCGTCGAGCAAATGGATCGTATGCGTTTGGGCGAGGGCTCGCCTCAACAGCAACAGGCACCTGGCTATGGCGGATATCGCACACAGAGCCCTGCACGCGACATGATGCAGCCAGGACAGCCTATGCCTGGCCAAGCAGCCCCTCCTGCAGGTTATCCTCAGCAGCCTGCCGCGCGCCCACCACCGTCCGGGCGTCCCGGAGTTGTGCCACCTTTCCCTACGGAACCCCAGCAAGCGTACCCCGGCCGATCTGCGCCTGGATATGAGGCAGCGCCGGGTCCTGACGCGTATCAGGTAGGTTGTCCTTGTACTCGATGTAGGCTACGCGCTCACAAACACAATATCCTTTCAGGCCGTTCCCCCGCAGGTTCCACAGAAGCAACCTACCCTTCCCGCCGGTCCTGCTCAGGGCATGTCTCCCCGGATGACCCCCGGCGATAGGCAAGCGTCCCTCCCGCCCGTGCCACCGACAGATGCGCAACAGATGCAGCAGCAGCAACAGCTGCAGTACCGCCAGCAGCCTCAGCAGCAGCAGCAACAACCGCCCGCGCGGAAGCGGAAAGTCGGGCTCGACGACTTCAACTTCCTGGCCGTGCTAGGGAAGGGTAACTTCGGTAAGGTCATGCTGGCCGAAGAGAAGAAGACGAACAACCTGTACGCCATCAAGGTCCTCAAGAAGGAGTTCATCATCGACAACGATGAAGTCGAGAGGTATGTCTCGTATCAAGCGGGCCCGAATGACGATTACGTTGGGCATAGACGCTCATCATGACTATGTAGCACGCGCTCCGAAAAGCGGGTCTTCCTGGCGGCGGCTCGGGAGCGGCACCCGTTCCTGCTCGGGCTGCACTCGTGCTTCCAGACGGAGACGCGCGTGTACTTCGTCATGGAGTACGTGAGCGGTGGTGATCTCATGTTGCACATCCAGCGCAAGCAGTTCTCGCTTCGGCAAGCGAAGTTCTACGCGTCCGAAGTGCTGCTCGCGTTGGAATACTTCCACGCGAACGGCATTATCTACCGGTAAGTCCGATACGCTGTGTATCGGTACTCGGAGGATGCTGATCACGGGGTTACAGTGATTTGAAGCTCGACAACATCCTGTTAACGCTGGATGGTCATGTCAAGGTGGCTGATTACGGTCTGTGCAAGGAGGACATGTGGTACGGCTCTACGACGAGCACGTTCTGTGGTACTCCCGAGTTCATGGCTCCTGAGGTGCGTCTCGTACACCCAAAATCCATGTATACTGCTCACATTGCCTTCTAGATTCTGCTTGAGCAACGTTACGGCCGTGCCGTTGATTGGTGGGCGTTCGGTGTGCTCATGTATGAGATGTTGCTCGGTCAATCTCCCTTCCGTGGTGACGATGAAGACGAAATCTTCGACGCCATCCTCGAGGATGAGCCCTTGTACCCCATCACGATGCCTCGTGATGCCGTCTCCATCTTGCAGAAGGTCAGCGTTCAGCACCCTGCGATTGTGACACCATATTGACTAGTAGATGGAACAGCTGCTCACGCGCGATCCCTCACGACGTCTCGGTTCGGGCAAGAGCGATGCGGAAGAGATCAAGCGGCATCCATTCTTCAAGGATGTGAACTTCGATGACGTCCTCCACAAGCGCATTCCACCCCCATACTTCCCTACCATCGTGCGTATCGCTTTGTTTGCTGTATATGGCCAGATGCTTATAGCCGCCTGTACAGAATGGAAGCGCCGATACCAGCAACTTCGACGAAGAATTCACGCGGGAGCAGCCGACGCTGACACCAGTGCATACCCAACTGTCTTCGCGCGATCAGGCCGAGTTCAACGGCTTCTCTTGGGTATGTATCTATAGCTCATCCCCTTGTTAGCAAGTGGCTCATCATCGTTTGATCGTAGGTGGCGAGCTGGGCCGACATCTGAGACACATCGATACGACTCACTTCACGATACTTATTACGTTTTACCTGTTCTGTCGCATTGTGTGCACTTTGTCCGTCTCCCCGCTGTATTTGGATACCTGTGTTGTGTCACGACACTCGCAAATGACAACTATCATCACGTCCCTGACGTCGACGGCCGGATAGCATGTGGAAAAGTGCATTGAACCTTGTCGCTGCGCGTTCAGGAGTATTGCCAAGGTACAAATACACAAAATACAAGCTTCTGTCTGCACGTCCCCCCAAGGCGGTTCACGATTCTTGCTGGCGCTGCTCTGCCCCGCCGTTCCCCGACTTGGATGCTGCAAGGACGTGCCCGCCTGTGCCAGGGAGGCCGTGTGGCTCAGCCTCTCCAGAAACGTCGTCCTCATCGTGGTGGCCGCGCATGAGTTCGTGGAAGCTCTGCCACAACGCGGCAATCGTCTCGTATTCCCGTGTCATGCCCAGAACTTCTTCGAGTTTCCGGTTCAGATTGTTGCTGGACGACAGCAGCTCTTCGAAGCCCTAAACCGGTCGGGATGCGCGATGTTTTAGTGGATGAGGTGGTTGAAGAGATGTATAGGAATGAAACTCACGCTAGTGATTTCGGCGGTGAGCCTGTCGCGCTCTTTTTCGAAGAAAGAATTGTCTTCTTCCATATTCCTACATTTCACCCAGTGTTAGCAGCGGCGATATATGTGGATTCGTGTGGTACCAGCCTTTATGGTGACGGTAGAGGCTCAAGCTAAAGCTCAACGCCACAACGACTTGCGAAAGTGGCTGGAAAGGGATGCTGGGTGTGCTTGAGCGCTTAATAGCACACTAACCAGGGGTTGAATAGGGTTGAAATCCGTCGGGACTCAACTCGGATTCTGAGTATGGGTACTAAACACAATGTGGAAAGGGCGTGAATAGGTTCGCCTTCCGCATATCTCGGTGCACAGGAATGCTGAGGGCTTCCTCGAAAGACTCGTGCTGGAAGCGAACCGCTGTGGGCGTGTCTGATGATTGTATACAATTCAACGTAGGGGGCATTTACAAGAAGGACATTCGAAATAATGTATGTGGGCGTCCGTGGTCGTCAGCCCTATCGTTACAACCATGCCGTGTCGGTTTCACTGTCCTTAGACCCCTCACGGTGATATCTCTGCAAAGCCTCCTGAGCTTTCTTCTCTCGCCACTCACATCCTTCCCTGTACTCGCAGGTCCTGCAGGACTCCGGGTCATCATCTTGCTCGGTAAGGAGAAGCGGGGAGAGTACATACGTGCAACGGCGTGTAAGTTCTACACTTACACCTTCCGGGGCGCGTGCTCCATGCCACCAAGCGAGAATGCGCGTGAGATAGTCGTCGAGCAGTACGTCGTCGAGCTCGAACTCCTTCGTCCCGAGTATGCGTGCCTCGACGTCGAGCTCTGCGACGGTCATTGACTCGTCTACCTCTGCTAGCCCGTCGGAACGCATGGGCGAGGGTGGAGCAGTCTTGGTGTCGTCCTGTGATCGTTCTTGCTCCGCCGTGCCTTCTGTCGTACCCGTCGTCGTGTCGTCTGCTTTTGTAGTAGCGATTATGGGGGCAGCGGCATCGTCTGTGACCTCAGAAACGGCAGAGACATAGACGTCTTCGCTCGAGACGGCCTGCTTGGAATCATCGCTTCTCGGGTACAACGATTCCTTCAGCGCCCAAGCAATTTGAGGATCAGCAGGCATCTCTCCCGGGGCGTGCTGTAATTGCGTGGGCGGTACTGGCGACGCTAGCGCGTCATACAACTCCCCCGCCAGCGAACTGGAACCTAGAGCTTCTGATATAGACGCCCCGAATGGATGTTCCAATACGCCCGAGTCGTCACTGGCCTTCGTCGTTTCCGACCTGAGGGAATCTTTGAGACTTTCGTAGATGGCACGCGCAAGGTCATCGTCACCGCCCGTCCCGCCCTCCATATCGCTCACGCTGGCCTGTATGGCGGCTGCGAGTTGCTCTGAAGGTGTTGAGGCGTCGTCGTTACGTGTACGCATCGCCCGCCTGCGCTCCGGCTGTTTGCGATAGACCAGGGTAAGCGTCTTGTCCACCTTGGATACGCTGAGAGCTTCCACGGTGTGCTTCAATGACGCAGTGAGGTCGTCCAAGCACTCGATGCCCGACAGGTTGACCTGCGGATCCGCACCCGTGGGTGAGGTCGTGAGGCCGGATTGTGCTAGGAAGCTATCGGAGAAACGGCGCGCTGGGTCGACACCGATACGATTCCAGAGTTCTGCAAAGCTGAGCGGAGTAGACGCAGGAGTAGGCATAGTAGGCGCAACAGAGGCGAGAAGGTTACTCAGCAACCTGTGATACAGCATCAACTGTAAACGGGAGGCATAGGTATCCTCATCTGGAGGCAGCGTTGGCCGGATGCGCGTCTTCGTATCGGAGAGCTGGAGAGCATATCGAGGTAGGGGCGGAGGAGGCGATGCACGGCGCTTACTAGGGGAGAAGAAAGTGGTAATGTTTGGTTGGTTACTGGATGTATCATGCTTGCTCCTCTTGGCTGAGGATTTGGAGGGAGTCGATGGGGTGCTACGAGGGGCAGCGCGTTTGTTTGGACTGCTGGTTCCCACTGGCGGTGTCTCACGTTCGGTGAGTTCATCTTCTGACATTGGTCGGCGCGCTATTTCGTCCTGCAAACAATCTACGTCAAGTCGCCGTAGTGCTACACAACCTCCAAACAAGGCTTACTATGATTCCAGTGACCACTTGACCATGCACCATGCCGAATACGGGCATCTCCCGCTGTAGAAGGCGGTAGTTCAGTTACGGCAACGATGCCGGATGAATGCTCGGAGACGTACACAGTAACCCAACTCAGCCAACGTTTGTAATGCCGCCTGCATATTGATCAACCTTAACGGGTAGTTAGTTCCAACTGGTACGTGTTGTCGGAATCATAGTAGGGTCACCTCAGGGCCCACCGTTCTTCCTGGGTAGTGATCTCGACAGCCACTTGCTCAGGTTGCACCTCTCGTTCTAGGACTTTGTGTACCGACTGCACGCATACTTACATGAACACTCGCTCTTATAGGTGACTGGAGCACCAACCTTGCCACGGGCAACGGTGCGGTCGTTCTTGGCGGCAACATCTTGTACGACATTGATTGTCTTTCCTTCCGCAGTGACAAAGGTTGTAGGACGGTCTTCAAGCCTTCTATAACGTTGTTGACGGAGCCCATAGTCAAACTGAACTTCACACCTGAACGAGATCTCATGAACCTCATGGATGGACAATCGCACAGAAGTGAACAGACCAAGAGGGGCCGACAAGATCCGTCACCGAAAGGACCTTATTCCAACTTCGGAACTGTTGGAACGGCGTAGGACGGCTCTTTGGACCCTTAACAAGGCGATAGGGGTCAGCTCGCACGGTCCTCTCGAAGGCAATCTCAAGTCGAGGACCTCCAGTCCATCCACCTCTTCTGCTAACACCACTCCGACTTGGTCCCTGTCCTCTTGTCGAAGGGGTTGGTGGAGGTGAAGTAGGCGACGGTGACATCGTTGGGGTGTGCGCAACAGCAAGCGCATCGATGTAATCAAAATCTTCTTTTGTAAATCCGGAGAAGTCATACGAGCCAAACTCGTCCGATGAGGAGGGAGAAGGTGGCACAAGCTGTGGTTGCTGGCTTGTCTGTGACTCTATCTCGTCCTCTGTGGTGACTAGTGTTGGTATGGCTGTAACGTGCGCTACTGTTGCGGTAGATTCTCGCAAGGCGTGAGCAGCGAGCGCAGCAGCTTCGATATCTACTAATTCTTCGGGGTCGATAGGGGTGTAATATTCGTCGTATTCATCGGTATCTGGCATCTGCATATAGTTGAGCATATACGATATGAGTGTGGTGGAAACACCGTACGCTGAGTACTCTACAACGACAAGAGATGCTGCTTCCTCGAGGAGAGCATAACTAGTCGATGAAGGTGAGACCGAGTGGGAGTAGCGGTTGTAGCGGTTGAGTTAGAAGCCTGAAAAGAAGCGCGCCTTAGCAGGCGACGCTGACCACGTGGGAGGCAGTGGGCTTCAGCCTTCTGCATCTAGTACTTCCTGACTACGCCCTCATCCTCCTCCCCCTACCTCCCTCGTCGCATGCGACGCAGGCGACCGCTATGTACGATTCCCAGCACCCGAATTCTTCCATGACATACGCTCTCGACCACCCCCAGGCTCAAGGCGAAGAACAGTACATCTCGACCTTCTTCTGTCGCGCGCTCTACGACTACCAGACCAACGACGCCTCCTCGCTCTCTTTCCGCCGAGGAGATATCATCGAGGTTCTAACTCGTCTTGAATCTGGCTGGTGGGATGGCCTCCTCAATGACGAACGCGGTTGGTTTCCGTCCAACTACGTGACCGTCATCTCGGACCAAGAGGCCGAGGCTGCCCTCAATGCGGGTGATTATCCCCCGAGCCAGGTCTCCATTCAGGACGATTCTATGGTCGATATGGCGCAGACGATGTCTCAAGCCCTCTCTCAGTCTGACTCTGATGGGGATTGGCTGAATGGGAGCGGGGACTACTCGCATCAGACTCAGCGCGCAGAGACGTATGTTAACGGTGCCGTTGCGCGTACGTCGGGGACCAAGCATAGCGATTTCTGGGTACCTCGAGTCTCCCCAGATGGCAGAGTCGGTATCTTCCTACTTATCCCTGTTGTGTTACTTATTCTCGGCTCCCCAGATATTTTACGTCAATACCCAGACGGGCCAACAGTCTCGAGACCTGCCACAAGAGGTCGATGAAGATGCAGACCCAGAAGTTGCGGCGCTTTCTCCCCATGGCCCGCCTCGCGCGGATCCCAGTGCAGCGTTCGGTCTCGCTTCCGTCAACGGCAGCAATAGGGACGGAGCCGGGTTCGGCCTTCCGAAGCGTACAAGGACACCAGAACCGTGGATGAAACGGCTCGCGGACGATGGAATGTCCTATTACTACGTGAACAAGCTCGACGGCCAGGTTTCGTGGACTGTGCCCGAGTCCGGTGCGCCTGGGGCAGCCAGTCGGGAGGCGGTCGCTGCGAGAAGCACTTCCACGGCTTCGTCCAGTGCGGGCTCTATCCCGTATTCAAATGGATCTGGAATCAACGGGCGCGAGACATCAAACGGCGTCGGTCGACTGCGATCGGACTCGAATGCACGGACCCGAGAGCGCAGTGATAGCACAGCCGACCGGCTCAGCATCCACTCTGACGATTCTGAAGTCTATCCTGTGAGACGCGACCGTTCAGAGTCCTCGGCTAGCGCCAAACCGGTGAACGGCCTCTCTCGCGCGGACACGGCGTCGAATGCATCTACATATTCACAGCCGCAATCGCAAGCACCACAACCACCTGTCGGATTCGAGCTCACTGCGGCTGAAGAGTCTGCCAAGGCGCTTCAGGAGACGTTGTCACCTCGCGCGCCGGAATCTGCGGTCGAGCTCTCTAGTCAGGTTGGCGATGCTATCTCGACGCTTCTGCGGTACCTCAAGAGTTCGTCGAGCCCACGTAGGCCGGAGCAGTATCGCGAAGTGGACCAGCTCGTGCTGAAGGTCGTCGCGGCGGTGCGCAACTTGCTGTACGTGACTGCGACACCAAGTGGACATGTGCCAAGCCATCTGTATCCTCGCGATCCCCGCGATCCTCGGGTAGCAAGTTCAGGCCAGACGCTCCAGGCGCATCTGAAAGCTGCCCATCGCAAGGTCGCGGGCACACTGTCGAAACTGGTGCTCTCGGCGCTGGCGATGCAGTACGACCCCAGTCTGTCCATCTCCGACAAGCCGAATCGCATGGAAGCAGACGTATCCGAGCTCGAGCGCGCAGTGGTGGCGTTCGTCGGCGAAGTGCAGTTCTTCCAAGAACAGCACAACCTGTCGAACTCGCTGTCGGGATCGAGTACGAAGCGTCTCAATGGCGTCTTCTCCACTGCCAATGTTGGTTTGGGTCTCCCTGGTGCTGGTGTGGCAGCGGACTGGCGGGGTTTCGGTTACGTCGCAGCAGATGATGGCGCGGACGTTCCGCAGCGCGTTCTCTGTGACGACGTCGTGATTGAGTACAAGGGAGGACTCAAGGCGCTTGAGGCTCGCCTAGGGGCGCTCGTGATATCGCTCAAGTATCTCGACAACCAACCTGGTAAGTCCGGATTAGAAGCCTGTCCATTCACGTAACTGACGGTTTGCGGGGATCCTTAGAGCGGATTGCTGTCGAAGGGCAGAACGCCGCTGCATATCTGTCATACTTGCTCCGGTCACTCGGAGGAATCAACGTCGCACAACACGTGGATGTCGACGGCATCCGGCCGGAGTCCGGTCTTCCATCCACATCTCCCCAGTACATGCAAACGGTCGAGAAAGCGCGTTCACTCGTACGCTCACTCGAGGCCGCAACGCAGGCACTCTATGATGACGGAATGACGCTCTTCATGGCCGTGCAGCAGCTCGCGCGCACAGAGCTACTGGGGGCGAGAGAGCGGGGCATCCTGATCGGCAGTGTTGAGTCGACCGCACCAACAGTACGTTCAAACTGCGTGCTCGTCGCACAGACGCTTGAGGCGCTGCTTGCGACGGGCCACGACCAGGCTTCGATTAGCAACGGCGACTACCGCAACTCGATCGAGTGGCGGAGCTCGCGCATCAACATGGCGGATGCGTCGATCAGTGCGCTCACGTCTCGTCTTGCTGACATTCCGAGCGGAGACGACGAGTTTGTGGACATGGAGCACGCGTTCAGTCGTCCTGGAATGCGCACGGTCCCTGCGCCAACTGCGGATCCTCAGGCGGCAGCACCCTCGTCTTCATCGGGGATGTACAACGGTCCTGGGCAACCGTCGCAGACATCGTTGGACATGTCGAACAGGTCACGGTCAGACAGCTTCAGCGAGCCGGAAACGCCTACCTGGTCCAACCACGAGTCGACAGTCGATGGCACGCTGGTCAACTCGGCCGAAGTTGTACCCGACGACCCTCTTGACGACGACGTGGCGCCGTTTGTCGACGAGGAAGATTGTAAGAATGTCAACCGTTCACCGTTGTTATGCTAGCACGACTGACATGGGTTGGCATCTGTAGCTGCACTTATTGGCAAGTCCCCGCCGCGCGCAGGTGCTGGTAACAAGCTCATGAAGATCCTGGGTCCCGAGACGCCGCGACACTACATCAGCAAGCTGAATGCCGACCAGAAGCCGTGGTACCTCCGCCCGAACTACGATCAATCCGAGATCCTCATCGACCCCGACGGCAGTGTGCGAGCCGGAACACCGGCTGCACTTGTAGAGCAGCTCACTGCGCACGAGCTGGGAGGTATGTGGCGAAGTCGAAAGTTTTGCGTCCATGGTATCGTGCTGAAGGGTATTGCTTGTCCGCAGACCCTACGTTCATCAAGAACTTCTTGATGACATTCAAGTCGTTCATGACCGTGGACGAGTTGTTTGAACTGCTTACTAAGCGTTTCTGGGTACAGCCGCCTAGCGGCCTGAAACCCAACGAACTTGAAGAGTGGACTCGATTGAAGCAGCAAGTCATCCAGCTACGGTATGCTACCCTCTCTGCATTCAGCGAAGTCCGGTAGCTCACGCAGACATGCAGTGTCTTGAATACCTTTCGAACGATGGTCACCGACGACGATATCTTGGAGAAGGAAGATATGTACATCCTGGGTCGCATGAAGGAATTCGCTTCAAATGAAGAAGTCGTCACGTTCGCTGCCGCGAAACAGCTTCTCATTCTCATAGAGCGGGCGGTGAGTTATTGATCGCATTGCTAGCGGCAAATCAGCCAGTCTCTGATCTTTCGCAACCAGCAACGTGGAGGGGATGCACCGATCAAGACTACCAATACCGTCCCGATCACGCCCCCTGCACCGATCATGCCCAAGAACACCAAGAAGGTCAAGTTGCTGGATGTCGACCCGCTCGAGCTTGCCCGGCAGCTGACCCTTATGGAGGCGGCGCTCTATAAGAAAATCCGGCCGATGGAGTGTCTGCAGCGCTCGCGGGAAGCCAAGCCTGGGAAGACCCCAGACAACATCACCACGATCATCCAGCTGAGCAACAGGGTGCGTACTTCGATAGATCAGAGGCAGACCCGTGGCTTATTGCGGGTTGCGGGCAGATTGCGAACTGGGTGGCAGAGTCCGTTCTCGCCAGAGAAGACTCACAGAAGCGTGCGCGGGTCGTCAAGCATTTCATCAATCTCGCTGACGTGAGTCGACTTGTCCTTGCATGAGACGTATCAGAGCTAATCTTGTATCTTTAGCGATGTCGGGGGATGCAAAACTACTCGACGATGACGGCAGTGATTTCCGGTTTGAATACCCCTCCGATTCGACGGCTTAAGCGGACATGGGAGCAAGTAAATGCGAAGATCATGTCCCAGCTGAAGATCTGCGAGTCAACAATTGATACCAACAAGAACTTCAACAATTACCGATCACTTCTAGCGAGGATCCAGCCGCCTTGCGTACCGTTCATTGGTATGTAACCCACATATTTGTTCGTTTCGACATGTTGATCGCAACGCACAGGTGTCTACCTCACCACCCTGACGTTCATTAACGATGGTGCGGAGGACAAGTTGGGCGGCAACATGATCAACTTCCGCAAGCGGCAAAAGGCAGCAGAAGTCATCCAAGACATCAAACGGTGGCAGGCCAAGCCGTACAACTTCCAGACAGTCGCGCCGGTGCTACAGTATCTGGAGGAGTCCTTCTCGCAATACACGGACGGCGTCGACTACGGCAACCAGTTCTGGGAACTCAGTTTGGAGCGCGAACCCCGCGAGCGGGAGGATGAGAAGATGGCGAGGCTGCTGCAGGAGAGCGGCTTCTTGTAGACGAAGGTGTGGAGCGCGCCAGTGCGTGGGTCCTTGGGCTCGGGCTTGCTTTCTCTTTCTATCCCTTCTTCGCTCGTCTCTCTTACCCTCCTCCGCTTTCCTTATCCGCGAGACCATATCCGTATCATGCTGTGTACTAGTGTTCTGCCGCGCTCTCTCACTTGACTTATACCGACTACATGCTGTACTAGTAGCTACTACTACTCGCGGACTGGGATCATGCTGGATATCCATAATACGAGGTGTGATTGCTGTCCTATCTTTTCCTTGTGTGTCTTGCCTCCATCATATTGTTTGCCTACGCTGACCACATTTACGGTGAGTCCAACACCATATCGCTGAATTCTCTCCATACGCCCACCCTAACAGCTCCGTGTCACGTTGACCGCACACCTAGTCTCCAAATGGCTATTTGATCGTACACATTTGTTGAAATCTACTGCTAGCGATGTCTGTCCCGCCTTCACCGCTTGAGCGTCCTCTGTTTCTCCGCGAACTCCACAATCTTCCTGTCCACGAACATGCCTTTCCTCTCGCGTACGGCATCCATGTACGCCTTCGCGATGTTGACACGATCCGCCTTCTCGCCAAGGTCTTCAAGCTCTTCTTCCGTGGTAGGTACCCAGAAGGGATCCTGGTCGAGCATCTCGTAGCTGCAAGCTCGTTAGAATGATAAGTCCAAGACAAACATCAGTGTTGAGACTCACCCGCTGAAGATCAACTGAGGGCTTGCGGCACCAGACGTGCGCTTGCGGATGTCTGCGCCGCGTATGAGATTTCATATGAGGCCAAGAGAAGGCAAAATGAACATACCATCGGCGAACCCGAAACTCTCAACGACCGGCAGCTTCGCACGAACCGTGAAGAACTCCGTGCCTTCCTTCATCTCTTCTGCGACGATCTTGCCCCGACGCTTCGCTACAACGCCGTATACCTTTCCCAGTACATCGGCTGTGGCAAGGCGCGTGTGAGTGCCATGGATTGACCATCCGTGACGATGAGAGGGACTTACTGGACGCTTGGATGTCACAAGTGTACATCGCCAACATCAGTCGTGGGGACCAGTCAAGGAGGCCGTTCCGACACGCGTCGCGCACAGCCGAGATGAAAGAGCCCGTCAAGTGTGCCATGCGATTGTGTGCTGCGATACCGGTGAATGCCATATTGTAGGAGAAGTGAGCGACGACATACTCTGCTCTTCCTCGATGCCTTCTCGGTTAAGCGTGACACTCTCGACAAAGTACGCCATACCCTCCACAGGCTCAGCGCACAGTGGGCCCTGGAACGTCGCGAGCTGGAAGCCGGTCTCGAGGTAGTTGTCGAACGCCGCGGTCAGAGGGTCTTGTTCCTTGACGGTCTCTCTAGCCTTCATCTGCGCTAACCGCTGCCTAAGCGAGTTCGGCTGACCCGGCCGCGAGTCGATGAGGAGGCACGACCCCATCCTCTGCGGCCCAAACGCCCAGATCTTGTCGACGATGTCGCTCCATTCGCCGCCAGCTTCGCGACATTTCTCCTGGAGCAGCGGCCAGAACTGCTCTCCTTTGATCGTCGGCTTCTTGATGTACTCGCCCTGCACGTCGAAGTTCTCGTCGTCGATCGCGTCATCATCCTCCGTCCTGCTGCCCTCGTCTTCGCCTGCCTTGCGCTCTTGCTGCATGCGCCGCAGGATAGCAAGGTTGTCCACTAGGAACTCGAAGATGATGGGATGCAGGGGGGCGGCGCGGATCGTGAACTTGCCCAGGTCGTGTGCGGCCGCACCGTGAATGGTGCCGCGCTTCGCGTTCGGCGTCTTCGGAGGCGCCACGTCTGTGCTGTACATTAGCTAGCATACCCAGCAGTGTCGTGTAGACACCACCTACCAGGTGCTTTCACTGCCGTCTCACGGAACGGTACGATCGGTTTTGATGCGTGAATCTCGATCTTGGCGAACCGTTCCTTCAGATCCCTTATGCACCTCTGTCGCCGATGTGTGAGCATAGAATGATCGAGTGGTGTTTTGCGGACGAACCTCTCCGTGCAACTCGCCGGCAGTCAGGATGACGTGCTCTCCTGTCTTCTGCTGGAATGTCTCAACGCACGGGTCTGCTTGTGCAAGTAGCTTCAGGCCACGAATAAGCTTGGGCATGTCCGCCGGATGCTCGGGTTCGAGTGCAACGCGAACGATGGGGGCAGCCTATCAAACGCACGATTATCAGTTTGCATGACCGCTGAGGAGGGGAGGGGATACAGACATAACGGATTACTCCGGCGAGGTTAACCAGACAGTCTTTCACTTCCGTGAGATCTGTAGTTTGCCCGATGCCGCTCGAGGATGGCGCGCAGAGTGTCGCATTGCGCCAAACCTTGCCCTCGAGCCCACGAATGGCAAAGACGTTACCAGCACGCACGCTCTCCACAGGGACCAGCTCGCGACCCATCATAGTGTACAGCTCTTCGACCTGTGCGGTAACGAGGTGCTGCGCGTTGCGCGGGTGCGCGGGCCCTAGCTCGTAGTTGTACTTTGGCAAGACGCAGACAATCGTCGTGCCGGTGCGGATGGTGCCCGAGTATATGCGCGCGAAGCCGAGCAGGGTCTCATCGGACTCGGCGTTGCCGTTCTCAGTCTCCGTCTTGTCGTTGAGGTCGACTTTTTGCATGCCCTCCTCGATCGATACGGAATGTGGTTCTGAAGGAGTAGCTTCAGATGACGCCGCGGCCGCGGCTGCAGCGCGTGCTTCTCTGGCAGCCTTGGCACGACCACGCATCTCCTCCGCGGTGAGTGCCTTCTTCTTCTTCCCTGGAAGTTCCTTGGTCGGGACCGCGAACATCTTGCTGACGAGAGCAACAACGGACGCCTCTGGTTGGTCATTGCAGTAGTACAGATCCTCCTCCAGCTTGTTCTTCGGCTCGACTGTGGCTTCATAGATATCCGGATAAAGCATCTTCGGCAGACGCGTACGCTGAGCGGTAGAGGGAGGCGGAACGATGTCCACGATGGTCTGGATGACGCATGTCGACAACGGGAGCCACTGGGAGAAGATGAGCGATAGTAGTTGGCGTGTGTCCTTGGACTTCTGCTCCCGCGGAGGGATCTTCAACCCAAGGGTGGTGATGATCTTGCTGACTTTGTCGGGATTGCTGGACCAATGGGCGGTGCTGAGTGAGGGTTCGGAAAGTGAACGCGATGTATTAGGACATACGGGTTGGTTACTACAGCATCGTATACTGCCCAAATGTTGTCCAGTACAAACTGCACGAACAGCGGCTTCAGCGCGCGCCCGCGAAGGTGCTTGTGGCTGATGACCCGCTTCGTCTTCGGGTCAAGGTAGAAGTCACCCCAGAGGACCGTCCGCAAGTTCCCCTCCTTGATGCCGAGCTTCACGGCATACAGATGTGCGAACTTGCCGATCCGGAAGCCCCATCCATCGATAGCGGACGCAAAGACTACGTTCCCGCGCTCCGGTGCAAAGTAAATGTCCTCGTCGTCCTTTTCTTGGTACTCGTCTTCCTCATTCACAGTTGCCTCGACCTCGTCGGCATGGGAATCCCTCTTTTCGGCGAGCCGGCGTTCGCGCTCCTCCCTCCACCGCAGATCGTCCTCCATACGCTCGCTCGCGAAAAAGCTTCCCATGACGGCATTGACCTGCTCGATCAGCTGAGCTAGATGGTGGTAAGCCTCTACAGGCGCTAGCTTCAGTTCAGTGATGAGACGGTCGAATTTATTGATGACGAGGATTGGACGTAGACGGTCCTGCCATGCTTGCCGCAACACGGTGATCGTCTAGGCGAAGTGACATCAGTCAACAGGCAATCCTCGCGATTCATGGCGCGTACCTGAGTGCAGACGCCTTCTACGACGTCAACCAGAACTAACGCTCCATCGCAGAGCCGCGAGGCGGTAGAAACTTCACTTGAGAAGTCGACATGGCCAGGCGTGTCGATCATATTAACGACATATGTCTTTGGGCGAGGTTCTGCTATCATTGGAGGTGTACGACAAGTACAGTACTTCTGGAAACATACCTCCTTGGGGATCACGCTCCATCACGTTGAAGCGTAACGAAACCGCGCTGCTTTCCATGGTGATACCTCGTTCCTGTTCATCCTCGCGGCTATCCAAATATCTAATTTTACCGGCCATCCTTGAGGAGATGATGTTATTGGCGGCAAGGAGCGCGTCCATCATCGTTGTCTTTCCATGGTCAACATGGCCAATGGTTGTGACGTTCCGCACGTCGACAGCCTCTGCGGTAGCCATAGTAAAGGTTCGGTGGACGATTTGACCAGTCTACCCAGAGAGGCGCGTTTCGGCAAGTATGCAAACACTCAGGCTGTCGGTCTCAAGCAAAGGAGCCTTCTACAGAACAAGACAAGGCCAAGTTCAAAGCTCGGAACGTGTGCGTTGAGAAACTACGAGAGTCGTTGCGGTACCGCAGAGAGTGAGAGTCAAGTCTAGTCAGGCTCGGGAGTCGGCACTCAAGCAATATTCATGAATTCAGTGTAATCAAGCGCCCATAGAAGTGATTACATCATAATGCTACTAGTCCGAACAAGTAACTAAGATGATCTTGCCGAGTGTTACCCTCCCTCTTACTTCTACCAGTACCCGCCGTAGTGCATGACTCAAGCCCTCCTTCGTCCAAAGCACACAACGGATCTTAAGTTATATGCAACTATCGATGAAGACTTGGTTCAAAGCTAGTACCGCTGGTAGTATTATTACTTGTCGCCAACCCTGAGTGCCCCAAAAGCTGACTCCTTCCTGATCACCGAAAAGCTAAGTTGACGCGGGTATAGCATATACACCAGTAGGGGAAATACTAGAACTGACCAAACGTAGGCCCTCTCGGATTGGATTGCACAGCTAGCCTAAATGCAGTATCACAGGCATCAAATTCAGCCATGCAAACAACACAGACGAGCCGGACTCGGAGCGAGTCCACTGAGGTCGATGCCGGGGATGGTGCAACTTTGAACACTGTCCTATCGGCGATCCCACGTAGGCAGACAATGAATGGCTTGCCTAGTTATCGATCGGCTCGGCGTGGCTCGGTATCAGTGGTGTACCAGATCCCAGGGAAGTGCTGCATGTAACGCTGAGGTGTCCGTATACATCGTCTGGGTATCACCTTGGTCAGCTGGGCTCGTATCCGAACATCGTAAGCCGCATGCTTGTACGACCTTGCATCTAAATTTGCTGCGAACTGATCTATACACTCTTCCTTATCATATAGATGAGCTATATGGGCGGTTGTATGGATCTTCGTGGGGCCAGACGCCTTCATTGGCCTGGCGAAGCACATGGATCGTTCCTCAGGGCGAACAACCACATTGAGCGGACTGGCTTCGAAATCGAAGGTGGACCACTTGTCAAAAATTTCTTGACTTCGTGCACCTCCAGTCGCACATCATATTTGTCCGAGTGAATCGCCGTAAGTCAAAGGCTACTCCCGATCAACAAGTACGCATCCCGTATAGGTTATTTAGGCAAATCTGCAACGCCAGACGCAGCTGAACACGCCTCCTCGCCCTCTCATGATTACGCCACAGCACTTCAGGCACAGTATGTGCAACTCTCATCTCCGTCTGTCAGATGTCCACCTGCACTCCCAAGGGATTTCAAGAGATGACTTCGGAGCTGGATGCATTTACTGCCACACATCGGCCCCACACTTTAGTATAAATGGTTGACATACGGCACGACCTCAAGAAACGACCCTCATCCCTAGCCTTCGAGTCTTGACACCTCTCTCAATACCTCCCTCGACAGCCTCTCCGGCACAGACTCTTTGTTCATCTTCATGTGCTCCGACGAGAATGGCGCACCGCACGCAGTGCGGTATCTCAACTCCCAACTCGCAGTCCTACATCAAAACGCGCAAAAATGCTTGGCTGAGCACCCCCAGGCAGTCTCGGGGGAGAACAGTAAGGCTTTCGCTCTGTCGCCCTCTACCCCACACTCACCCGGCACTTCTCGGGTGATTCAGAACACTTCTACGCCTTGGCAGAGTTCGCTGTGCTACGACCTGGCGTGACCTCGCAAGCACCTTCCGAGTCCAATACACTGTTTCATGCGCGTTTCAAGGCGCCTACACTCGAGTTCATCTGCGATCACGATGTGCTCCTTCACCTGACCATCGAAAAGGGCTACTTCATAGACAGCTCGAGAGGCTTGTCTGCCAGAGGGTGAGTCGCATAATGCACCGTATTCCGGACAGTGTCGGATCGTTGCGCTTGATTGTGAACGATAACATCTCCGATCCTAGTGCCCCTACGCAATTGCCAGCAGGCCTCAGAATCACTTATCGTGCAAACTTCGAGATACAGAGAATCATCGGAAATGACCCCAAACTCGGACGGTATAGCAGCGTTATCGACTTAGTAGTCATTAACTTGAGAAGTTGGCTACTTCCCGTCTCGCCGCCGAGCTTTTTTTCGCTGACACACTGGATGTCGCAGACGCGATCGTGCTGCCCGTTCCGCCGGAGCTGCAGAGCGGGCGCGAAACGGTCATCCGATACCTCGAACAATACCTCGACCTCCTCCAAGACGCAGGCAACCATGTTCTATTTTCGCTTCCTCAGTTCAGCCAACACACTGCGTCCATGGAAATCGACTTCTCTCTCGCTAGTTGCCCGGAGGAACACCACTGGCAAGACACCATCTATGACATCTCGGTCGACCAGATCAACGCGTACCTCTCTTCTCTCTGGCTCAAGTCGACCATGCTCGCCGAAGGTGTCCTCATCAAGAGGGATACCGACTGGAGGCTCTACTGTCTCACAGAGTATGTCCGCAAGGAGGCGGGGTGCTCTTACCGCCTTCGGTTCGGTGCCCCTCGGGTGAACATCCTCTGTTCCAAAGAGGTCGTCGTATATTTCGACATTGACGAGCTGGAGTTTTTCGACAATGAAGACCTTACTGGGTGAGTCTCATTTAATGAACTCGCTGCGCCATCCGACCTTATCCGTACGCAGCGAACCCACCCAGACTTTCAAGAAATGGAAAATCGGGATGGTAATGAACGTAATGCCCGCTCGAGATCCGGAAGGTTGCTCTCTCACGGTTACTCTCGATTTAACCAGTGAGTCCGACCCCTCTGAGCTATGATCGCAAAAGCTAACTACGTATCCTCGAGCAGACGCGCGATATCACCATGGATTGTCGACCTACGAGGGGCTCACGAGTGACGAGGCGCTCGCGAACGAATATTGCGGGGCTGTCATCACCTTCTTCATCGAAGAATATCTACAGATCCTCCACAGCGCGCGCTACCACGTTATCTACTCGCACGACGTACGCTGGGAGACGGTCGGCAAGCCCAAGCCCGATGCAGGCGACGAGGCGGAAGGGAGCTGGTGGACCATCGGCCTTGGCGAAGGGGTCAGTGCTGGTTCGCAAGAGACCATCCAGAGGACCAAGATGTACGGCTTCGACCAGGTCGTCGCGATCTCACAGGGTTCGATCAACCTCCAGTTCTCCGCTGTCTCGCACGCGATCTTGCGTACCTGGGACTTCGAGCAGTCTTTCAACGCGACCTTCAGACCTCTCGCGCTGCACCTTCTCAGTGACAATCGCGCCCTCCTCTGGGTGCACATGACGAGCGGCAAGCTCAAGGCCCTCAAAGATGGTGCCCCATGTGCAGAGTGAGTCGCGCGGCCAGCCTCGTCATAATCTTGCTGATTGCGCTGTTTATATGCCGCAGGGAGCCCCTGTGCGAGTTCCAGAACTGGCGTTTGGCCTTCGAAGTCGAGCTAAAGATGTGCACCCAAGGAGAACTCGAGTGCTCCTCTTCGCCACTCTACAAAGCGACTCCCGCCTACCAGAGACATGGAACACAGAGCGATCGCATCTTGAAGCACGTCTATCTAGACTTGAAAAGTAAACCTTCACATCTTCGTCTGTAGCTCAACTCGCTCACCTCTGCGATCGGTAGACGCGGAATACATCCACGACTACTCCAGCTACGCCGACTTCCAGACTGTCGTCCGTCCAGCGGACGGTCGTGCTCTGGTCCACAAGATGGAAGCTGTCATCTGGTACATCACACAGCAATACTTTCCTGCATTGTGCAAGGACGGCCTGAACATCATCTCCTCGACGCCCGTCTGGCGCTCCGGAACCTCGCTTCCTTCCTACGCACTTACCGATGTCACGTTCCACGTCTACTCCAGGGCCGAAATCACCCGCTACAACTGGGCGCAAGTCTCCGCGAACATGGAGCCCATCATCGTCGTTCTCGGGACCACCGGTGGAAGGGAGCTGCCTTCTCAGCGTCTGGAGTATTCGACGAACTGGATCGTCCAGGCCAACAAGGGCTTCTCGCACGGCACGATCAGCATTGCGCAGCGAGTGTTCATTGAGCAACGCCTGTTGCAGCTGCTGGCGAACGTCAATGCTCAGACGACGTTGATCCCGGTGATGTTCAACCCTATGCTAGGCTTCCACGGCGTGAGCATCAAGCGGTGGGCGGAACACGACCAGCGCAAGGATCGACCGTCCAAGTGGCATATTGTGCCCTCCGAGGGCGCTGACTGCCTCAAGTACCTGTGGGAGCACTGCGAAGAGTGGCAATATAAGCTCTCCGGCAGCGGGGAGTTGGACGCCGCTCGCGGCATATACTGTGAGTGAATCGCGGCGAGTCCCGTGCGAGGTAACACTCATGAGGGGGACCATATAGGCATCACGCGGAACTATGTTGAGCTGCCCACGGCGGTGAAGGACGGCGCCTTGCGCATCCAAGTCAGCGGACGGGTTGACCTCCGGCTTTCCTTCCAGACGGCGGATACCAAGCTCACGCAGTACGTCGAGCCCGAGCACTCTCGATTGCGTCTACGTATGCCCCTTGAATGTGGCTGACGCGTCCGCACAGAGCTTCCTCGTCCGTGTACTGGTCGACGAACGTCTCCATCCAGACCGTCGGCAGCGGCATCAAAGTCAGCACGATCGGCTCGCACAACCCCGTCTTCACCGAGGCCGAGTTCACGGAGGGGGGCGGGGCGAAGTTCCGCAACCCGAGGGAGATGCTCCGGACGGCGTTCCCGGAGAAGATTAACCTCGACGAGCTCGTGCAGGAGATCCACGCGTTCGAGGGCGCATGGGAGTATTTCTACCCGCTGGCCACGCCGTATTCGCTGGCGAGCCCCGTCTTCAACGACGACGGTGACCTCTTGTTCGAGCTCCGCCGGCACAACTCAGGTCCCGCTCGCCATGCGCCCATGACGCCTGCCGGACGGTTTGGCCGTCCTGCGTCTCCCATCCGACCGCAGTCTCGTGCCGGGCGTGGTGGACGCGCGTCCCCCGCCCCATCTGCTCATCGTGAGTACCCCCAGTTGCACGCAGACGACCAGAGCGCTCATCATTGTCCTTCAGCGTTCTCTGGGGGAGGCCAGACGTCGTTTGGAGACTCGGGAATAGCTGGAGGGATCAAAGCCCCTGCCCCGATCAGGACGAATGTCTGAGCATACAACGCAGCACCTGGACGGCCTGGAGAGATTGGACAGCGATGAGCTTGATCGACGAGTGTCGAGAAGTGTCGAAGCATGTACAGGATCACGCACAAGGATCCCTGTCATCCGTACGCGGCCTGACCTCTATGAGGTTGTATTGATATTCTACAAGCATAATTATTCCCGATATGCAGCCAAGTGGTCCGTTACTGTCATAGGTATCAGAGTGTCTTGATGCGTGCCTTCTCCTTCTCCTGCATGACTCGTTTCGCGTGAACGTCTGTGCAAGGTTGTCAGTATTCCGGGTATCATGCAGGCAAAGTCGGCGAGGAGCTCACCTTTGCGCTTGACCCACGCCTCAACAGAAATACCCGCAAACACCACAGTTGCGCCAAGCCATTGCCCAGATGTGAGCTTGTGGTTGTAAACGACGACGGACAGCAGCATAGTGAACAATTTCCGCGTCAACGTAATCGTCCTGTGCACACTACGATCAGAGACGTCCTTGACGCCGAAGACCTTCGGCACTTACACAAGAGTCAACGAGCCAAAGTGCTGCAGGGTCTCGAAGATGAACAGTTGCCCGAGCGCGCCCGTCAGAGCAAATTGCGCGAGTGGGACGATGACAGATGGGTGGGTGCGGATGAACTCGAGCGCGCCCTGGAGCTCCGTCCCCGAGTTCGAGGGATGAAGCACCGGAATATAGGGCAGCGGAAGAATGGAGATGATGGATGTGAGCGCGGTGGAGAAGAGGTTAATCCAGAACATCATCTGCTGGCCAGTAACGCGATACCGCGCGAAGATCTCGTCCTGCGTCGAGTTCGTTGCGCCGTCGATTAAGAGGTTGATTAAGAGGTACGTGATGCCAATGAGCTGCGTGTACGCCGAGAGGTCGCTGTTCTTGGACGCTTTGGACGGCTTCTCCTTCCCGAAGCCCATGAACATCGTGATTCCGAGCGTGACCATCGCGACGACGAGGTACTTGTGCGCGGCGAACTTGCGGCGATAGAGCACGACGTTCATGAGCATCACGGGGACGAGCTTGCATGACTTGCCCAAGACCATGGCGGGGTATGTGATGTACGAGAGCGCAGCGAACCCAAAGGGCGCAGCGGAGGTGATGAATACCGCGCACTGGAAATAGCGGAGTAGTAAGGACTTGTTCCGTGAGCGGGTATCGTGCGTGTGGGGGGTATGTCCGTTGCTATGTCCATTGGACTTGGCGGAACCATTTGTGGCAGAGCCGTTTGCATGCCCGTTGGTTGCAGAGCCATTCGCAGCTCCGTTTGTGAGGGGTTTGGAGGCGTCCGTGAGACCAAGGGTCTGGGTTAGAGTCTGGCCGGTTTTCCGGCGCAGAAGGATGTAGCCAAGAGCCGATAAACAGCTGAGGAAGCTCTGACATGTCCCCAGGAATAGTGGTGAATGGAACTTGTCGGATGAGGTGCCGTCTATTGACTGGAAGGGCACCGATACTGAACTGCTTGTGAGTGATCCGTTCGTACATCATCTTTCAGCCAACGTACGTCGTTCTTGGGCAATTGCCCACAGCTTCCAAATCACCATCAGCATATCAGGCAGCATGCATAGCCAACACAACTCACCAAGAACATGGAGTATACCCCGACCACGCATACCACGAGTCTGTTCCCCGCATTCCCCTGTCAGTCCGATCATCCGCACGCGGCAGCCACACTGATAATTACCTGAGGTACGACATCTTTGGGACTGCGCTGGAATCTAGAGGTCCAGTAGAGTGAGAGAAAGAGACGAAAGCGAGAGACGAATATCTAATAAGTTATGCGGAATTAAGCAGTGGGCGGAGGAATGAAGTGGCAGCTGGTCCTGTTCTTCGGAGAATACGTGGAACTCAGTCGCAGGTGCTGGCAGCGCTAACCCTAACCCAACCGCGTCTCCCCATAATTATGCACAGCTTTGCACGCGTCGCGTCCGCTGGCGGCCCGCCTCAAGCGGTCTCGAGTGACCCTGGGACATCGGCCTGGGAGGATGGAGGAGGGCGAGTTAGCCTCAGCCCGCGAGGTAGCCCAAAGGGTGTCGTAGACACACACGAACTGGGAATCCGGTGACTATGAGCGAAGGGACACGGACGGATTTAAGAAATAACCGGGCAAACAGTCTTGCAGCGGCACGAGGAGAGATGGGTGCTCAGAAAGCTAATCCCCATTCAGCAAAAAGCGACGATACAGAGAGCACGAGACAAAGTAGTATGCAACCAACAGCAATTAAGGGAGAGAAACTCTAAGATATCACACAAACCGGGTGGCATCGCAGGCACATTGCGAGACGTCCCGCCACCAACTCACGTCTGCATGGCGTCGTCGTCGTCGTCATCGTCCACGAGTGCTCGCTTGGTCCGTTCGCCTTCTCTGAAAGCATGACAAACCATCGCGTGAGTCATGACATTGTTAGATTTACTCCGGAGGTCTCACCTCTGCATGCCATCTTCGTCGTCTTCTTCCGAACGCTTCCGGCGAACGGAAAAGACGCGCTGCTGAGGATAGGCAGCGACGGCATTGGTAGCCTTGTAAATAGACTCGTATTCCTAGTCACGATGCAGCCGCTGAGTACGATTGTTACTCTCGCAACTATGGTCGGCATACCTTGATCTGTGTCAGGAATCCGCCGTTGGGTGAGATGCAATACCTCCGATTCTGTACCAAATGCAACGCATCCTCCCACGATAGGCCGTGATGTTGCATCACGTACATGACAACAAACGCAGGAGAGAGGC
The DNA here is from genome assembly GCA_022385745.1 of Cubamyces sp. BRFM 1775. Taxonomy (NCBI): domain Eukaryota; kingdom Fungi; phylum Basidiomycota; class Agaricomycetes; order Polyporales; family Polyporaceae; genus Cubamyces; species Cubamyces sp. BRFM 1775. Next base: position 345,471 of record MU278461.1, on the reverse strand, counting down.
TGATCCCACCTGTTGATGGCGGGGAGTCAGCACTGCGCACGCGTTCCTGCCATCATGACGCGCACCGTTACAGTGTACAAGGACGCAGCCACCTTGCGCTATAGCTTCGTCGATGTACTGTTTGGCTCTGACCGGAGGGGATGAGGTTATACTCGAGCAGACACTAGATTACATGCACAACTTACTTGGGGAACAGGCGGATGAGGTTCTGTTCCTCGTTATCCTGCACATCCAAGACCATGTACTGGAAATGATCGGGGAACCGTGGTCGTACAGAGAACGCTTCCTTCGCATCCCGTATGCACACGCTACATTCAAGAGCAATTCATACTGCATTTCAGTGAAGACGTGGAAGACACGCTGTAACCAGACGTACATATGGGTGATTCCCAACGACTGCAGCGTCTCCAGTGACTTCGAGGCCTGGAGCGGTCCGAGGTACAGACGAGGCAGGATCTCCTGACATTGCCGACGCATCTCATACCTGCAAAGATGGGAGCAGGAACGTGTGAGACCACACCGCCCGCAGTGGCCAGCGGCGAGCAGGGCCAGTCACCCAGGGTACGCACGTCCACTCTACATCGCTCGGTCCTTGTATGAGTTCCCGCAGCTTGTCTGGATAGTTTCGGTCCACCATGGTCGCGGTCGTGGGTGTGTCAAGCCTCAAGGCAGCAGAGAGGGAAGGAAGGAAGATTCAGAGGCACAAGATGGGAGAAGAATAGGAAAGACCGGATGAGGGAAGCCAGGCGGGAGTGCTAAGGCTATGTTTATGGCACAAGTACAACGAGCATCCGCGGGCGCTTCCCCGGACCCGTGAAGTTCTGAATGGGGTAGACAGGCACGCGCACGCGGCTTGGCACAATCGACCACAATCGACCGTGGACCTCGCGTGCAACCGTTCCCTAGAAGTTTGAACATGGCGGACGAAGAGAACGACATTCCGTGCGTGCACTCCTTTGTCTGCAGATGCCCCGCAAGAGTTAGGCTAAATCGAACTAGCGAGCTCCTAGACACAGGCGCGCAGGACGTCGACCAAGCCCTTTCTGCTGCAGAAGCGGAGGCTGTCGCGGAGCCTGCACCATCCCGCACCGTCCCATTGACGATCATTTGCGGTTTCCTTGGTGCAGGGAAGTCGACGCTGGTGCGGTAAGTCTCGGAAGCTGCTCCAGCGTACAACCTCTGAAGCGTCCTAATGAGTCTAACGAACCTTTGTTAGACGAATCTTGACCGAACGTCATGGGTACCGGATAGCGGTAATCATGAATGAATTCGGAGACACTGCCGTAAGCTTCACACAACCTGCAGACTAGAATCCAACTAAACATCTATGGTGACGTAGGACATTGAAGGTAGGTACAAGAGGACCCCTGAACGGTGACAGGGATCTGACTGTCGATCAGCGAAGACAATCAACGTCTCGTCTCCTGACGATCCGAGCGAACAGTCTGAAGAGATCCTCGAACTTGCGAACGGCTGCCTATGCTGTAGCATCAAAGATTCGGGTGCTGCTGCGATAGAGAAGCTCATGCAGCGCAAGGGCGCCTTTGACTACATACTGTTAGAAACCACTGGACTCGCGGACCCTGGTGCGCCTCACTCATTACCGCAGCCCATTACTTTACAGGTGGGTTGACTGATTCGGGTCATGCGGGATAGGTCCCATCGCCTCCATGTTCTGGCAAAATGAGGAGTTCTCCATGGGCCTGGGTCGGGACATACACCTCGATGGAGTAGTTTGCGTGGTCGACGCCGTTTTCGGGCAGCAGGTAGGCTCTGTGCGCACAAGCTGAATGATATCATTCTGATGGGCCACCAGCAAATGCAAGAAGACCACGCTGCCGACGGCATTGGAGAGAGCCTCCGGCAAGTTGCTTTCCATTCGAAGCAGCTATATGCACTGACAACCAACCTTGTAGGCAAATCGCCGCAGCAGACGTGATCCTCTTGAACAAAGTCGACCTAGTCTCCCCCGCAGAGGCGGACGCCACGGAGGAGATGATCCGACACACGAACCCTGCCGCGTCGTTCTACCGTACGGTCCGCGGAGAGATCGACCTCAAGCACATCATGGGCGTCGATGCGTACGCCTCGCGGCAGCTGCTCGACCAGACTCGCAAGACGTCAACTCAATGCTATCATGATGGAGAGCACGATCATGATCACAACCATGCGCACGAGCACGAGAAGGCTCCGACCCACTACGAGCTACGAGGCATCTCAAGTCTGCAAGTCAATTGCCCGAAGCTATCACAGACGCAGCTCTCCAAGCTGGACGAGTGGATCCGGACGGTTCTGTGGGAGAAGCAGCTACCCAACCGACCGTCAAATGCCTCGAATGCGCTCGAGGTTCTGCGGTGCAAGGGCCTATTCGTCACTGAGGATGGGGAGGTACATGTGCTGCAGGGCGTGAGGGAGTTGTACGAGATCGCGAAAGTGAAGGAGGGCGGCGAGGCAGAGCTGGGTTTGCCCGATACGGGGAAGTTGGTGCTCATTGGTAAAGGCCTCAACGAAGATGTCAGACGTAGCCTGCTCGAACAATTGAACATTGTGTAGAGATACAGTGGTTGTGATGGGTCTTCTACTGGCTCATCGTCCCTTCGGAAGGAAGACCCTCCAATATTTTGCTTGCTTCAGCGAACGCGAGCTGAGGTGCTGTTATTGAGGGTGAATATGCAGGTGCCGATGGTACTGGTGACTACACGGGGACGCACCTACACTGCCCCTCCGGGATGCATCCTTCGATCCTCTGCGATCTCTGTACTTCTCGGCGTGCCCTCTCTCTGGCTGCCCCTACACCATAATGAACCGATGAATGGCCGGTAGTAGTCGCAACTGGCGAAGGTACGCACCTGAAGGCTCCGTAGCCGGGACGAACCTTTGGATCCTCGCGTGACGCTCCAAAATATGGGTGACCTTGCTGTCTTCAGTGTCAACTCCACTGCAAACTCATCCCCAAGCCCTGCGCAATTCCTAGAAGCCGTTCCTTCAGCCTCGCGACGTCTTCAGCCTTCGGCCTCGCCTGGACAGCGCTTCCGCTTCCGCTTCCGCCGCCCGCATTCATCTGCTTCATCAGGTCCTCCAGGCCCTCCATATCCCTCTTCTCCTTGATTTCCTCGTTCAGCTTCGCAGGGTCCGTTAAGTCCGCCGCGTCCTCGTCCGCGTCCATCGCAGCGCTATCCAAGTGCTCCTTCGCATGTGCGAGCGCCTCCAGGTCGGGGGGCGCGATGTCCGAGAAGCGCACCTCCGCGAGCTGCTTGGCAATCTCTCGCACCTCAGAAAGCGTTGGTTCGGGAGAGGTAGTGGAGCCTTGAGGGCGCGTGAGGAAGGCGATGAGGGCGGAGCAGAGGCCGCGGAGGATGCCTAGTTCTCGCCCGATGGGTGCACCTACTTGGGCGAAGCCTTCGTCGAAGCCTTGCTGTAGTGCGGACTCCTTCCCTGCTGTAATGCCTTCCCGATATCCTGCCTTTGTCTCCCTGTGAGCTTTTAACACACAAGGAATGCAGAGTTGAGCTCACATTCGTGAAGTCCGACGAGATCTTCGCCCACTCCGAATCCCGAAGGACCGTCGGGTCGCTGCTCCAAAGCGCTTCGTCGTCCATTGCGTCTCTTTCTAGTATATTGTCCCAAGATGACAAGCGGCCGCGATGTTCGGAATATGCGATGTCGAGTGGTCGAAGAGAAGAGAAAGCCTGAAAGTCAAAGTCGAGGCGGCCTCCCCGATCGAGATATGCCCGATGCGGATCTGCTCAGGCCGCGGGAAATTCCCCGCGTCGCGATCACGGGCACGTGTTCTGCCCCCTCGCGCTCAATGCGCGCTCGCGAGTCGCCGCTGGACGCTGAGGCTCGTTGCCACCATCGCCGAAACCACTTCTTTGCTCTAGTGTGACTCTCTGCTATCGTCGATTGCTTGCGCGACGTGTTTGGGCTTTTCTGCGGAATATACCTCTATGATATTGGCTCACTAGATACCCAGCTAACCAATGGCAAACCAGGCGCGGAGGCGACAGGGTGCTCCTAAACCCGGCCTGGAGAAAGGGGAAGGGGCGCACGTCCAGGATGCACGCTCTGTGGATGGACCGGGTTAGTGATATGCACTCTAGGCTCCACAGTATGTCTGATGTCTGTATGCTGGGAAGAGCCCTCCCGACTCGGAGGGCTCTCGAAGATAGTATACTTCCTCCTCCTGGCTGGGGGGATCTACTACTATTGCTCGCACATGCTATGGGAGAAGCCGCCACCAGTCGATGTGCCCGAGGAAGATGCGTTCCTCGTTCCGGTGCAAGTCACAGAACTCCCTGGAAGAGGTATGGGCGTGATTGCTACCAAGGATATACAGGTAAGACGCTCTACCCTCCATCTTTCATGGAAGTTATGACGCGACGCCATATAGCGCGGAGAGCTAGTCCTCCGTGAGAAGCCATTGTTCGTCGTCCCGAACAGAGGTAGGTCCATGCGTTTAGGCACTGACACCTGTGCCTTCAACCAAGATAACTGACGCGCGGGCGACTCTCTGTTCTAGTATCTATGTCTCCAGGCGCGGTCCTACTATCATCACTAGCAACACTGTCTCCCCGACAGCGCGCATCCTACTACAATCTATCTTACGTCAACTTCCCTGCGGGCGTACCTCCAGAAACGGACGCGTTCAACGAGGAGCTTGCCCTTGCCATCTTCCAAACCAACGCCGTGTCGGCAGGCTCACAAGGCGTTGGGATCTTCCCCCGCATGGCGCGCTTGAACCATGGCTGCTCGAGCGCGTTCAATGTGGTCTATACATGGCGAGATGACGAAGGCGTCCTTGTCGTGCACGCACTGAAACCTATCAAGCAAGGAGAGGTTAGTTCCAATTACTCTGTCAAATTCGAATGGACGGCTCGGTACCTGACGGTCTATCTTATCTTCAAGGAACTCCTTACCACATATACCGATACCAAGCGGCCAAGACACGTTCGCAGGTATGCAGCCACCGGCACTTGCAACAGTAGTGGCGTATTGATATAGACCATGTGTAGGCAATTCCTCCGCGAGCATTACGGCTTTGAGTGCCAATGCTCTGTCTGCTCTCTCCCAGATGACCTTTCCGCGCGCTCAGACGAGCGCCTTACCGGCATGGCTGAACTATACGCGCAATTTTCCAGCTGGCAGCACGATCGTGTCAACGGCAAAGAAGCCATCGCGGCGGCTATCTCTATCTGGCGCCTTGGGGAAGAAGAGGGCTACTGGAGCGAACGGGGCCAGCTTGCGGCGGACGTCGCGCACGTCGCAGCCGCGCATTCCGAGTGAGTCTCCCGTCTTCCGCTCTATCGTCGCGACGACCGCCGACGGGGCCCAGCGAGAACCCCCTGTCTTGCCTCGTGTGCGAGTCCCGGGTCGTACGAGGTGTGCGTAGCAGCCTGCGCGAGATGGAGCTGACCGGAGTTTGTGGCGTTTCGCAGCGTTTCAGCCGTTCGAGAATGGGCCGCGCTCGCGCGGAGGTGGTACGCGTACGAACTTGGGGCAGACAGCGCGCAAGCTCAGGAGATGGGGCGGATCGTGGGACAACCTCAGCTGCACGCTGCTTGGGGTACGCGACATCGCGAGACCGTCGGGGGCCCCGAGCCGTGGATGTCAGCGGCATGAGCGTGGTGCTTGCAGTACCAGGCCGCGCGCTCCGGGAAGCTATTCTATCATGACAGGTCGGGGCGGAGTAAAGTACATTGTCTGAAATCATCCGGGAGGGGGTTCGAAGCTGTACGCTTTGCCGGCGTCCGCGTCATGGGAAGGTCCCCGTGGGGTTACGACACATCCGGATTGACTACGGGCCTGAAAAGCGTTCGCGAAAGAGCCATCGGACGGCGTTGTGGTGGGTAAGCCCTCCGTAGAGAGAAGCAGGAAGTTGGACTCGCAGAGACGTAAAACTGGAGAGATGGCTGTGGAACTGCAGCTCGGACGGCGGGGAGCGGATGTCATGCATACTCATACAGGAGGAGGGATCCCGTCCGAGTCGTGTTTCCCAGCAAAGTCCGAACGGCTTCTGAACTTTGTCGCAGCATCAGCCGCTCTGAGCGGTACGATTGACGAGAGAGAGCGCTTATGTAAGCCGGTGTGCATGGCATGATATGCCGTTTTGGGAATTATCGGACACGAGATATAACGGCGGAGGACTCTAATCGCAGGCCCACTCAGCTTTTACGACGACGTCCAGCGACCGAGTCGTCTATCCCACCTTCCCTTCTCCTTCTCTCCCCCTTTCTCCCTTTCCCTCGTCCGCCTCTCCGGCTTAGACGTCGTTGGATATGGCGGTAGCCTCGTCCTCCGACGTTCTCATTCTCGCCCTCGGCGTTGTTCTCGCTGCTGTCTACCTCTTCCGCGACCAGCTATTCGCTGCCTCCAAGCCGAAGACCGTCCCGGTAGCTGCTTCCAAGGCTAGCAATGGCTCCGGTAACCCGCGCGACTTTGTCGCGAAGATGAAAGAGGGGGTGAGTACAATGTGCCTTGCTGGCAGACTCCTCCCAGCTTAATTGACGACGTGGCCGCAGAAAAAACGCATCGTCATCTTCTACGGCTCACAAACTGGTACCGCTGAGGAGTATGCTATCCGTCTCGCCAAGGAGGCGAAGCAGAAGTTCGGCCTCGCCTCTCTCGTCTGCGACCCGGAGGAGTATGACTTTGAGAACCTCGACCAGGTTCCCGAGGACTGCTGCGTTTTCTTCGTCATGGCCACCTACGGTGAGGGTGAACCCACCGACAACGCTGTCACTCTCTGCCAGAACCTTTCGGACGACAGCTTTGAGTTCTCGAACGGCGAGCACAAGCTGAACGGCCTCAAGTACGTCGTCTTTGGTCTCGGGAACAGGACCTACGAGCATTACAACTTGATCGCGCGCAACGTGGATGCCGACCTCCAGAAGATGGGTGCCGTCCGTATCGGTGAGCGTGGTGAGGGTGATGACGACAGGAGCATGGAAGAGGACTACCTCGAGTGGAAGGATGGCATGTGGGAAGAGTTCGCTCGGGTCATGGGTGTCGAGGAGGGCCAGGGCGCTGACTCGCCTGACTTTGTCGTCACGGAGGTCTCTGAGCACCCGCCAGAGAAGGTCTATCTTGGTACGTGTGTGCTCGCTGCTTGTCATCCACGCCGTGCTAAGCCCGAACAGGCGAGCTTTCCGCGCGCGCTCTCACCCGCTCCAAGGGCATCCACGATGCGAAGAACCCTTACCCTGCACCTATTACCGTTGCTCGCGAGCTCTTCGCTCCAGGCGGTGACCGCAACTGCATCCACGTCGAACTCAACACGGAGAACTCTGGCATCACGTACCAGCACGGCGATCACGTAGGCGTCTGGCCCAGCAATCCCGAAGTCGAGGTTGAGCGTCTCCTGTGTGCTCTCGGCCTGTACGAGAAGAAGGACACTGTTATCAACATTGAGTCTTTGGACCCGGCACTCGCCAAGGTTCCCTTCCCGGTCCCGACTACCTACGTCACCGTGCTTCGTCACTACATCGACATTAACGCTGTTGCCGGCCGTCAGATTCTTGGGGTTCTTTCCAAGTTCGCACCGACACCCGAGGCAGAGGCGTTCTTGAAGAATCTCAGCGCCAACAAGGAGGAATACAACAACATTGTCACCCACGGCTGCCTCAAGCTCGGTGAGGTCCTCCAAGTCGCTGCCGGTAACGACCTCAAGGCTGCTCCTGGTCCGGAGAACACGACGGCATGGGCCATTCCCTTCGACATCATTGTCTCCTCGATCCCTCGTCTTCAGCCTCGGTACTACTCTATCTCGTCTAGCCCTAAGCTCTACCCTCACTCTATCCACGTCACTTGTGTCGTCCTCAAGTATGAGTCCATCGAGAATAACCTCGTCAAGACGCGCTGGGTGTATGGTACTGGTTCGAACTTCCTGCTCAACCTCAAGTTCGCGGCCGAGGGCCAGCAATCGGCCCTCGTCGACTCCGATGAGACCCCGGACAAGGTATTCTTCCCGAAGTACGCGGTCGAGGGTCCCCGTGGCGCATACAAGAACGAGACAACGTACAAGGTCCCTATTCATGTCCGTCGGTCAACCTTCCGTCTGCCCACGAACCCCAAGAGCCCTGTCATCATGATTGGCCCTGGTACCGTAAGTGTACACAGCTGATGCTCTGTGACCAATATGCTGAGGATCATTCTTCAGGGTGTTGCTCCTTTCCGTGGCTTCGTCCAGGAGCGTGTCGCAATGGCTCGTCGCACGATCGAGAAGAACGGACCCGAAGGGCTTGCCGACTGGGGAAGCATCCGCCTCTACTACGGCTGCCGCTCGTCGAAGCAGGACTTCCTGTACAGCGAAGAGTGGCCAGAGTACGCCAAGGAGCTGCATGGCAAGTTCACGATGCGCTGCGCGTTCTCGCGCGAGACGTTCAAGCCCGACGGGAGCAAGATCTACGTGCAGGACCTGCTCTGGGAGGACCGCGAGGCGGTCGCGGACGCGATCCTCAACGGCAGGGGCTACATCTACGTCTGCGGTGACGCGCGCAACATGGCCAAGTCGGTCGAGGAGACGTTCTGCAGGATCCTCGGCGAGGCCAAGGGCGGCAGTGCGGAGGTCGAGGGCGCGGCGGAGGTCAAGCTGCTCAAGGAGAGGAGCAGGTTCTTGAGCGACGTCTGGAGTTAGACGGTCTTTCATGTGTGCCCGTGGAGTGGACCGGTCTACGATGGGATGGGACGGATGGGGGATACACTAGATGTGGTCGCACGTACGGAGCTTCTCTCGCTCTCTCCGCTGTTTGTTATTTTTGTTATGGTACTTTCTGTTTCGGTTCTCTGCATGGATCTCGTCGACTCGCACACTAGCATATAGTCATCGCTCGGGCTGTGTCGCGGAATAGAATGTACTTCTACGCACGACCATCCCATCCCAAGGTATAGCCCGCTGTGTGAAGCAGCAGGCTTTCCTCAGCTGGTCCCCAAGACGGCATAGTCATGGTGGCGAAAGCTGGATGTGTGTGGTCTTGAGCAAGGTGTGAGAACTTGAGCTCCTTCACTGCCGCGCAGAGCCGTCGATGACGCCGGACTCTTTCCGACGACCACCGACGCAGCGCGCCGAGGGTGCGCCTCGACTCTCTTCACTTTCTCTCTTCTGGTGCAGCGGCGATGTACCGTGAGGCATTCCGGGCACGCTCAGTACTACGAACGACGTCGACGTCTAGGCCTGCTTCATCATGGAGAGGACACAGACACCCAGCTGTCGCTGCACATAGACCGCGTTACCTGTCTACCCCAGTCCCTCCTTCGGAGCAACGCCCTACTCCTTCACCATCTACCATACCTTTGTCATCTCCGCCAGAAGAGCCGTCATCTTCATCGTCGCCGTCACCATCTGCCCCGCCCTCTGCTACTTCCTCGCCTGAAGCCTCGGAAACTCGGCCTGAATCGCTGCAAAGCAGCGCCGATAAGCTCGCCGAGGTCAGGGCCCACCTGCACGAGATCGCCCATGAAGCCGTCCGCCGCATGCGCACGCGCGGGGACCAGTTCACAGTCAACGTCGCGCGGACGTTCGCTCAGCTCGGGAGCGAGCTCAATCGGGTGACGGGCTACGAGGAGATCGAGGCGCTGAAGCGGAGGGTGGTCGAGCAAGGTACGTCGTGCGTCCTCACCTCCCAATCCTTCGGTACTAACGTAGCGGTATGCCGCCTTGTGATTATTGTAATGACATGCAGAGGCGAGGATCAACAACGCTCGAGAAGCAGCGCGGCAGGCCAAGGAGGCATACGACCACGCCGTGCTCTCGCGCGCCAAGTCCCAGCGGGAAGTGAACGACCTGCTGCAGCGCAAGTCGCACTGGACGGACGACGACGTGAGCCGGTTCACGACGCTCGTGCGGGAGGACCACGCGCGCGAGCAGGACGAGGCGCGCGCAAAGGCGGCGGCCGCAGCGGCCGAGGACGCGGTCGAGCGCGAGTTCAGCGAGCTCATGCGCGTCATCCTCAACCGCTACCACGAGGAGCAGGCGTGGTCGGACAAGATCCGGAGCGCATCGACGTACGGCTCGCTCGCGGCCCTCGCGCTCAACATGGCCGTCTTCGTGCTCGCGATCGTGCTCGTCGAGCCGTGGAAGCGCCGTCGGCTCGCGCAGACGTTCGAGCGCAAGGTCGAGGAGATGAGCGCAGCGACCGCAGCGGCGTTCGAGAGCAGGACGGAGGAGCTCAAGGACCGCCTGGACGAGCAGGGGAAGTTGCTCGCGCTCGTGCTGGAGACGGTGCATCTGACGTCGCAGGTGTCGACATCGGAGCTCGCGGCACTGGGCCCTGCTCCTGTAGAAGAGGTGCCAACATCTTCATCTTCCCAACCCACCATGAGCGAGCGAATATCGACCTTTGTTACGCCGAAGGAGGAGCTACTCATTGCAGCGACAGCGGGCGCCGCGGCCGCAGGCTTGTTGGGCTGGCTGGCCCGGAGTTGGTTAGGATGACCTTAATAGAAGTACTACCAGAGACACGCCCCATCCGAGTGCCTCGCACATACATGGAGGAGCTAATTACAACCGAACGAACCCCAATTCCCAAGCGAACTACGAGATACAGCCTCAGGGATACATTCCCAACTATCATAAACCTCAAGTGTTCAGGCTGCGGTATACACGGCAGTGGACCCTGCAACGAGTGTTCGTCAGCGCTGCGCGGCGACGCAGAACGTCAAGACTGCTTGCGCACCTGTCCTCGAGAAGTTCTCCTACAGGATCAGACATCCTACATTCTGACCAGGTGTCCACATCCCACTTACACCAGCCCCACCCATCCTTGATCTGAACGCCGGTCAGACCACAGCTGACAACGGATCACATCTACAGAGGAGATAGGGCGTACCTCAGGTCGCTTGTGTGGTGCAAGAATGACGAGCCAACGCGCTTTCGTGCTGCACGCGGAGGTCAGAACCTTGACTCTAAGAGCTAGTCTGACAAGACGTGGAGGACACGCACCTCAGCTCCCACAGTAACGCGAACAACTCTGACGGCTTCTCGACGAGATGCAGCGCGAAGGAGCATATGACCATCTCGATGACCTGCGCTTCATTCGCAGGCGGCGAGTGCCCATGACCGCGCATGGAGCTCTCAGGGGAGGGCGTCACGGAAGAGTTGTTGCTCTTCGGGGCCCCGACGGGCTTCGACGCGATCTCCGGCAGCTTACCCTCCGCGATATCTCGGAATGACAGGGGATGGCAGTAGAGTCCTGTCCGCGTATGGAATGCCTGCGAGGTGTACTGCGGACGCACGGCCGTGAGACGGAGCATTACACTGTGGCCAGGTGTGGACGCACGTACCGGGTCCGCGGCGAGTATGCATGGTACGGGCATGTCGGGCGCGATGGGCGGGGGCATGCGTGCCTTTGCGGAGGAGTTCGGTCGCGCCCGCTTGTCCGTGTCCGAGTCGTCCTCATGCTCGCCTTGACGGGACTTGTGAGCTTCGCGGCCGGCCTGCCACCACTCCATTACCGCGACCGTTGCCTCGCCACTACAGACGCGTGACAATATCAGGAAGAGTTCATCTGTTGAACGCGAGCTCATTTACCTCCCTTCATATGGGATTAGCGACGTGTGGCAATGATAGTTAGGGGGCGGACGAACCGCAGGCCATATCGAATACCATGAACTTCTTGCTGTCTACGTGAGGTTGCCTCATCCTCCACCACCTGGTAAATGCGCAGATCATGTTTCGGTGAGCATCCAGACGCGCCGCAGAAAACATATCAAACGCGCCTGTTGAGCCATAGAAAGAGGCAATTTTTGACTCCCGGGAAGTGCGGATTACGGTATGTCGCGCCAACTTTCTTGTAGTACTATGTAGTGTGAGAGCCTCAGCGTCGAGCTCGGAACCGGAGAAGCTGAGGAACGCAAGCGTGGGACGTACCTCATCGACGCCGTGTTCGGTGTAGTTGTCCCGCATGGAGCCCTTGAGGATGCCGGTGGCAGCCTCGCGGTCCCCCCTAGACATCCCTTTCGAGTGCTTGAAGATGTCGCGCAACACTTTGCCGATGCGGGTGGGGGATGAGCGGATCGTGCGAGGAGCTGGATGTCGGGGAGGTGCGTTCGCGGAGCCCGAGGCGAAGCAGAGGTGTACCGAGAGGTGGTGGGAGGGAGAGAAAGCGAGAAGAGGAAGCCGGCCGTGTGGTTGCCTTGGACATGGCCGGCGGAGCGCGGAGCACGTAGGGCAGCCAGGGACAGGGCAGGCTGGCAGCGCAACTGCCGCCCTCGGGCCCCTCCTCCTTTCGAATTCGTACCTGGCCTCAGACGTTTCTTGCCTCGAGGCTACTTACCAACCGCCGCCACCATCATCTCAGGCAGGGTGGGCCGCGTCCGAGGTTATCTACCTGTTCTGGCGTGGGCGTTGAGTCCAAAATACAAAATCGCTTCGGGTGAGATACTGATGAACATATCAGATCCCAGACATCCTTGCATCTCCTCATCAAATGTACTCATATTCAGCTTCTGCCTTGGGCCCCAAGATTCATCTATTCATCCACTACTAGTACAAAGGACGTCTCAATCCACACGTATCGTATCTCAACCACTGGCACAATGTCTCGTCATGATTACGTCGGCGCCCTCAGGGACCAACGCATATAGGTGAGCACAAGTGGTACTTGGTCATGATCGCCTGGTAGTCAGCCTCCGGACCCCAGCCCTGCCCTATGTACAGAAGGTTTAGCGTCATCCTCTTTAAGTAGGTTCCTCTCGAGGCTCTTTGCCGCAGGCTATGGCGGATGATGTCCATCGGGTTGGTATCTTCGAGCCACCAAAGTCCGTGGATATCGAGTATATCCAGCTTCGGGCAGATCACACGTACGTCGGTTCCGGATTCGTCAACATGTTCATCCTGCAGGGCGGAAAACAAGGCATCCACGTTGCCATGCTCTGCATCGATGCGTAGAACTTCGAGGCTTGGAAGGCCCCAGAGGAGCTCAGCGTAATCGAGGTTCTTGACCGTTCTGAAACCTCCCTTGATACGCAGCTCACGCAGGGGGGGGGGGGGCGCCGGAGAAGTTTGTCCCGAGGCCAACCATCGCACGAGGCATGAAGTTGAAATTGGCGTAGTCGGAACTGGGGCACAGGTCAAAGGCGAGCATGGCGTCGCCCTTCCTACCAAGGATCCGCAGTACCTGGTCAGAACCGTACAACGGGTGGACCGCTTGGAATTCAATGGTAAGCGTGAGCTCTCGCAAAGCGGGAAGCGGTTGATGGAACATTTCGAGAAACGAGTGCGGGGGCTCGCAAACCGACAAATGGAGCCTTCGAAAGCGAGCACGGTGGGTTTCAATCAAGGGTAGAGGACCGTAGAATGAGGGGATTGGCGCATGGATGGCGACATCCACTAGGGCGATAGCGGAGCGTTCGAGTGCGATTTCCAGCGGGCGCATCTTCCATTCAACGTCGACAAAGTGCCAGAGGCAGTAGCTGGCAAGAGCGACAGCTCGCCAGTGCCTGCAGACCAGCATGAGAGGGACCCAATGATAGGAGCCAACTCGGGGTATCGGAGGTATTTGCACCTGCAGAGCGGCGGCCTCGTCATCGCCATCTAAGTTGTCCGGTCTTGCGAGGTGAAAGATGTGGACAAAGATCTCGCTCGGCAAGGCGTTGATAGGTAGTGTAGCGTTCGAAAGCGCGTTCACGGCAAGCACCTCGATTCGAAGGCTCGTTCGTCTGTTAGTGAGCGCTTCACGAACGACCTCAGTCGAAGCATTGCTGAGCAAGTCTTGAGATAGATGAGGATCTGGAAGCCCGTACAGGGGGCCATAGAGTGACCAATGGTCCGCCATGCGGGGGTATGGTATTATTTGCTGACGTGGGAACAAGCTCTGAGTCGCTATAGCCCGCAGGGTAGTACTTTTGCAATCCATGTAAGTTGTTCTGTAGCACAGCACGCAGCAGCATTGCGTCCTCACATACATAGGTCAATGCACGGTAGATACCTTAGATGATGCACCATGTCATGTCAGTTCTAGGCATGTTGAAAGAATGCGGAAAAGCGCACCAACGCGTCGCAGATATACTGCCGACCTCTGTGGTAGCGACACAATATCCTCGAATAAATGCTTTACGAGGGAAGTATGGTTCCAGGGTCGGTGAGAAGTGTATCGGGACACTCAAGAGCGTTATGGTCCGAGTCGTCGACTGCGACGAGTCCGCGACTCGGTGGCACCAACTTAAACTTAAAGGCTTTACGCGACTTCTGGGATACTGATGTGTGTCACGTGACTATGTACAGCGCTCCCTCGCGGGACGCGCGCGTTGACGCCCAAAGGCCCAGGTCGCCTTCTAGCGGCGATGCACCAACGAGCATATAAGTGAGTTCCAAGTACAGCTCGTTCAGGTTTGCGTTTGTTGCAAGTTGCCCTCACTCATCGTCCCCCACACGTCCTTACGTGTAGCATACATGACCTCCTTCATCATCAAAGCCCATGAGAACCGACCGTTACCTTTGGAATGGAGGTCCGACCCAGGATGCACGTTCTGCAGGATCGTGCGCGGCCAGGCCCACGCGTTCAAAGTGTATGAGGACGAGAAGATCATCGCGATCCTAGGTAACTCAGCACTCGCTATATTGATCGACGCATCTCACGCATAGTCCCAAATTACACCACCGCCAGATATCATGCCTTTGCGCCACGGGCACACCCTGGTTATACCGAAGGTGCATATATCTCGAGTGTCCGAGCTACCGGACGAATTCGCTGCGGAGTGTGGTAAGGCAGTCTCGAAACTATCGCGGGCCATTTCTGGAGGTGCGCCCCAATTTCACGCCTCTTTTAACAGGAATGTGATGGTCTTGAGAGACTTCACTGACACACCTTCTAGCGGTTAACAACACGGCACTGAACGTCGTATGCAACCAGGAATACGCGCAAGCGGTGCCTCATGTAAGGCCGGTATATGCATCTTTCGAACAGTTGTACCAATCATAGATACGCAGGTGCACTACCATATCATACCGGCGCCAAGGCCTGGCGCAGCGCCAGCCGGTCCGTTGGTCAGAAGTGACCATGTTACGAGACCGCTCACTCAGATGGAAATGCATGACTTGGAGTTCGAGTCCCGCAAGTGGCTGGACGACGACCAGGCCCTGAAGCTTGTCGAGAGCATCCGTTCTCATCTGTGATCTTCAACCATATGTGTTTTTACGTCTACGAAGTTGTATAGGTAAGAGATGTATTCCCTACAAATAGGTCGGTACTAACCTGGCGATAGATAGCGCCTGGGGTGCTGGTTTCGTGTTCGCAATGGGAATAGCTCTCTCGGTCGGTGTACTGGCCTTCCATACCTATATTCAGCATGAATGCGTCTGTTGAATCTCACGGCTGGAGGTTGGGGGGGCCTCGGTTTGTCCCGCTTACAGCCGCGAACGTGACCAGGGAACGATGGTGTTGTTGATAGTGCAGGCGTCTCCGAAGCTTCACTGATACGCTACAAGTCGCGCGAGAGGGCAGCAACTATCCCACACAACGATGGGTAAGTCCGCGCCCCTCAGTGCCAGTGAACGCGTTGCTGAGCTTGGTTCGTATCGTGATCTCGAACCATCCCGTAGCTGCTATCTGGAACCCAGAGAGACGCACCGCCGCATCGCACTTGAACTCTACAGCTCGGACGCCAATGAATGACGACATCTTTCACATGTACCACGAGAGCCGTGGTCTGCGCATTACCCTTTACAGGCCGTGAATGATTCTGCAGCACCCATCCTGACACCTGCCAGCTTCGTTACGTCCAGTAACAGAGTTCTTTCCCAGCCTCTTGGCGTCAATATCCAACTACGCAACGATTGCGCCAATAATTCCGTCGGATAAGGCCATGCGTCTTCTGAACAGGTGTCAAGCGGGGGAGAAGCCGTATCCTCAAGGTTTCCGGCAAATGCGCATCAAGGTGGACCCAATCCACCTTCTACATCAACGCTGGGCAAGTAATCGCCCATGGGGCGGATTGTGGTGAGAGTGACGCACCGAACATGCCTTGGCTGCGCTACGTTGTCTATTCGAGTGTCGTCCTTCCAGGTTTTCACCCGCCCATTACGGCAAGCCGTATGCTTGTCTCGAACTTCGAAGCCGCAAGGATGACCCTACTAGCGCGCTCGAATTAGTGCAACCCGTCCGAGGTGCGTGCTTTCTTTGCCAAGCGACGGTTCTACGGCGTCGGCCGCCTTCGACTCGAGAAGTCTCAGCAAGCATACGGATATGGTACCTGGTCGTGCCGACCCATCGGACGGCGCGCGTCGAGTCCTCATAGCGAATAGGCTAGATAGCTGTCGGGATAGGCCAAGAACCGATGGGCTCGAGCGACGGGCGTGCCACAAATTACTCGAGGTGCTGGTCACGAATGTCGGTCGGTGGGCGTACGGGATGGCAGGACGGCTCCGCGGATTCCGACGACGCGCGAAAGTATCACGCTCATCGTCATGGTGGTGCCCTTAGCCTGCGGGCGCATTCCGGTCGAAGGCGCCAGCCTTCTGCTCAGCCACGGTTGCCAGTCAGTCGCCTCCGCTCTGCGGCCAATAGATGATTGTGGCGTCTAAACCAGTCCTTCTAGTCTAACGTCGCCAGGTGGTAGCCTCGAGGTCCCGCGCCTCAGGAATCAGGACTCAGGTCCGGTCATGGTTGGCACGACCGGAGAGCTACCACCCGCGGCCCCGGACGTATTCCTGGGGTCGAGGCTCTGGACGATGGGTGCGCCTCGGAAAGGTCGAGCATTCGCCCAAGAGGTGCGTCCCCGCAAAATTCGATGAGTGGACAGCTTGGCGCGCGATCGATCTCGATCAGGAACTTACTCTCCAACCCATCTCTGGTCAACCCGCACAACTCCTCTGCGCATCCGCACGAGCGCGATTCTCAAGGATTCGAGCACTAAGGTTTGTGTTTTGGTTTGCCTGTAGAGTGCTGGCATCTGTCGTCGGCGACAAGCCAGTCTGTACACTCTGCTACAAGGACGCGAAACGATCACAGAATGGCGGTTCGGTGGAGTGCAGGCCTGCGCACACGACTGCGGGATGATATTTTTCGCGAGCGCAAACTCTGGGCATTCCCCCGCCCCCGGATTGATCATGGGGCCAAGGCAAGATCTGGAGATGAAGCTAGGCCGCCCGTTATGAGCCGCTATGCCAGGAACGGACGCCATACACATGAAGTCTAATCGGAGGCTACTGTCGGGACCCCTTTCGTAGTGTGGCAGTCCGCCGCGATCGTAGCGCCTCTCAAGAGCTCCATCCGTTTATAAATGCCTGCGCCTCGCTCGTCGTCTGGAGGATCTCGCTCCTTGACATCCCGCCGTGTACAATCCTGACATCCCTCTGCGCCTTTGGGATCCCCTACTGGATGGCGCCATGAACGCGACGGAATACGCAGCCTGGGTCAAGGAGACGGACGAGCTGTAAGCCTCTCTTATGTAATCGCTGTCCAGACACATTCTTACGATGTATTGTGCAGGAGGACCACCTTCGTGAGCATCGTTATTCCAGCCATATAACAGCAGGTGCTGACCTCAGGGGGCATCAGTACGTCGGCATTGCAAGCTTCACGGCCCTGGTCTGGGACCATATCATCACCTTTGCGGATGAGGTGGGTTGCCCGTCGTCAACCGGTAGACCCCGCGCCTGAACGACTGCGTAGGTTGAGTACATATGGAAGCGTAAGAAGGGCCCACGTACGTTTCTCAGGCTCCCCTCGATGTCATATACGCTGACCGTGCATCGTCCTACGTCACCAGTCATCTACCTGTTCTTCCTGGTATGCTGTTGTTTTGCAAGACTACGTTTCTTTCGTCTCACACCATGTAGAACCGGTACTTGACCCCTCTTGGGTTCATCATCAACCTCTTCGGTGCGTACCCATTATACGTCGTCTCAATGCCTTCCCTTAACGTTCATCTCTCACAGCCTACTTCTCTCCGGTATGGACGCCTTCGGTGAGTTTGATCTCTTATAAAGTTCGAGCCCTTTTCCTGACGGCGCTCTATGCTAGATGTACGTGCGAGCATGCTCCACACTTCGGCAGAAACCCTGACAGACCGCAGGTGCGAGCACTTCGTAAGGTATGAAGGCAGCATGACTGTCATCGGCATCAACACTACGGCTCTTATGATGCTGCTCCGGTATGTTTCCCCAGGTATGATCCAATGAGCAGACTTATACTGACCGTATACGTCAGGATATATGCTATGTACGAACGGAAGAAAGCAGTCGTCGTGTTCGTAGCAATGATCTTCTGCGTCGAGCTCGGTGTGAATGCGTGGCTCCTCACGCACGGTATAGGTGTGTGCATCTGCTCAATGCATAGCTCGTGGATGGAATGGCTCATCAGTTGTTTTCAGCTGTCAGGCATCGTGCCGGCATCACAGGTACGTGAGATTGAGAGGACTCAGGCTAAGCAGATCCGCATTGACGAGTAGGTACAGCGTGCACGATGATCTTTGACCCCAACAAAGTGTACGTCTCATCACTCTCGCAGGCTCTTGTAGTGTACGGCTGACTTGGGCATCGGTATCAACAGAAAGGGACCCATTGCGTCCGCATCCGCATGGCTTCCTCTGCTGTATGATACGGTCGTCCTGGCCTTCACCCTCAAGCGGACGTATAGGGGGCTGAAGAACCCCAC
This sequence comes from Cubamyces sp. BRFM 1775, assembly GCA_022385745.1. NCBI lineage: Eukaryota > Fungi > Basidiomycota > Agaricomycetes > Polyporales > Polyporaceae > Cubamyces > Cubamyces sp. BRFM 1775. The sequence goes on along the minus strand of MU278461.1, from coordinate 326,881 downwards.
AGCGGGACGTATCATGCGCGTCTTGATGAAGGAGGGCCTCATGTACTACAGGTGCGTTCACTTTCCCACCGAGGTCTGCCGTACAAGCCGCCTGACTGACTACCCCACACAGCGTCATCTTCACCATTACCCTGATCTTGACGCTGATGATCATTTTCGCCCCGGACGGCCTGAAAAACCTGACCGCACAGTGAGTCGAGCACTCTAGGCCCCGCACGCACCCGTTTTTGACCACATCCGCTCCGCCCGCAGGACTGAGTATCTGTGAGTGGCATTCCTACTAAGCGACACCACGCCCCGCACAGCCCTTCCCATGCTCATCTCTCCTTCTCTTCTACCTCTCCTTCTTGCAGCATGACGGTCGCCATGATGTCCCGCATCACGCTACACCTCAAGAAACAGGCGCACAAGTCGTGGGACTCGTGGGGCCTGCAGGGCACGTCCGTCGACTCGTCGTCCCCGGCGTCCCCGACGAGCCGCTTCGGCGGCCTCCGCTTCGCGCGAGGTGCGGGCCTCGTGTCCGCCGGGACGGCGATGAACATCACCATTCAGGAGTACTCCGTCGTGCACGACGACCGCGGCGACGAGGTCCAGCTGCCGCACCCGACGCATACCCACTCTAAGCCCACGCTGGCCTCACATATCCCGGAGTGGCACGAAATGGGCCCCGTCCGCGTGAGTATCCACACGGACAGCCGCGGCCGCGCTTTGTAGACGGGGCCAACGTGTCCACGCGAGCTCCCAGTCACCACTCCTTTGCATCCATACCTGTTCGCGAGGTTGTTGTAGTAACATGAAGGTCGCTGTATACTATACCGTAGTATTATCCGATATCTTATGCTATATATCCACTTCTTACACCCCCTCTTGGCCGCTGCAGCGATACGGTTGCAACGCTCCAGCAAAGGGAACACGCCGGTCTCAACATCGCAGTCTCCAACGCCGCTGACAGTCCAGCCAGCCGTGGAAATCGGACAGTGACTATCCATGCGGCGGAAACGGTACGTGATACATTGTGTCATAGAAGATCCAGATGCTAATCGTACAACAACGGCACAGCTCCATCCATCATCTACAGACCACGCCGCAGTCTGAGTTAGTGCAAGCTTTGCATTTGGGCAAGCACGTCCTTGACCGTCGCAAGCGGCAACGTGATGCGCTCCGCCTCGATGTCGCCCTCCATCAGCTGCTCCGGGCGCGGGTGGGACAGGAAGGTTTCCAAGAAGTCTCCATCCAAGAATCCATACGCCGCTTCCGCATCGGTGTGTCCACGAGGACTTGCCGGTGCCCTGCGTCTACACGAAATAGAGTGATAGGCGATGGTCAGTTCAGTGTATCAGCGTAGATGGAAGGAGGAACGTACTTTGTGTGGTTGACACCGCCAGGGCCGACAAGAGATTTCGCCATGTTATGCTGGAGAGCGGTCATCTGCAGCGCCATCCCGTCCTTGATCTCCAGGATCGCCCCGATGCGGCCTGTGGATGTGAAGAACACATGGCTGGCTTTGACCGCCTGGTCGTCTGCGACGTCTGCGGAAGACAGAGCGCCCCGGACTAGCTTGTTTACCACATCGCCAAGGTGATACACGCCGTCCTTCTCAAGCGTCGTGCGTTCTGGGCCGTTTTGCAACGTGAATGAGAACAGGTTGCAATCGGTCTGGCACCGGACGTTCAGTATCTGTCACGATGTGAGATGCGTATGACACTCACGTTAGCACCAATGACACCGTTCCCAGTGCTCTCGATCGCGATGGGCCACAGCGGACCATAATCCCGGGCGACAGTCTCGATCCTCGTCGCGTCGTCTACCACTCTGAGCGCCGACACAGAGCTGATCGCGTCGCCCACGAGAAGGTACTTTCCATCCCAAACCAGATTCGTCACGAAGTAGTTGTGGTTCCACTCCGCCGCCTTGTCGAGAGCCAGGGGTGAAGTCTCACCAGGGCTGGTGTTACGAATCTTGAAGATCACAACCTGTGCGGGAGTTATTCAATGCCATGCATGACACGATAAGGAAGGGTGTGTGGACGTACGGAAGAGTTGATCGCCGCTGCAATGACACCATCCGAGATCTGAGCGAGTGCATATACGCAACCTGACGTCTCGTGCGATGCCAGAACCGACAACAACCGCGAACCATCGACAGATGTCAGCGAAAACAGAACCAGTCTCCCACGCGAGGGCTCCCGCTCCTCAGGTCTGATGACCACGGTACCCAAGCAGAAAGCGGGGCTTGACCCAGATCCGTCACCTGGTAGGGCGAGCACGGACGAGGGTTCTTCGTCGGGCTTGCATTGGAAGTGGTGCAGCTCTGTGGGGGGTTAGTGCCGAATAGTAGATGCCACAAATTCGTGTATACATACGGGAAAAGCTGTGAGCGTCGAGGAGTTTGAACGAGCCCGTGATGGCGTCGTCTTCGCCGATCCGCCCTGGGTTGGCACGCGTGCACGCAACCCCGAACACCTGCTGAGTAGGATGATAGGCCATCTTCCGTGGATTATCCATGCCGAGTGGAATCTAAGAAGATTGACAGTCAGTAACGAGGCCACTAGACTTCAACCAAGACATGTACCGTCCGAATCTGCATCTTATCGACGCCACGAATGTTCCCGATCAACAGTGCAGACGACGTCGCGATGGCTAGACAAGATGGGAACGCCGCCGTGTTGAGTGTAGCTGCCTTGACCATGTACTGCACACCCACGTCAGCCACTCTCCTCGGGACCTCGGGTCAACATAGGACAGGCTTACCTTGACCCCAACTGGGGACGGTCGCACGCGCTGTCTATCCCAGTACAGCACATTGGCACGAGCGGCGCTAGCCACAACGACCGTCTTGTCGTCCACCGAACACACCGAGAGGTTCGCAGGGGCGTTGCCCAGCGAGCTTACCTTCCTGTCGTGGAGCTCCCCATCTCGCATAGCATAGGTAACCACACTACCGTCTGCGAGGCCGACTAGCAGATGCGGGTGGAAGTCAGCGTCCTTCGACCGCGTGGCCGTGCCGAAGTTGTGCAGGAGGATGGAGCGCGGAAGCATGGGGAGGGTGACCTCACAGACGGTGTTGAGGTACGACTCGGGCGAGTCGAGCGAGAGAATGGCGACCTTGTTGGATCCCCAGAACGAGACCGCGATCGAAGTTGCATAGTTCTTCCTTGGGTCGAATGGCGCGCACGATATGGCACAGATCTCATCCATGAAGTCGCGGGATCTATCCAACGACGTTAGCCGCGTGGTATACTTGGAAATGCCCTGTGAAACGTACTTCACAACCTGCAGCGCATCGAGTGCACCAAGGTTGAGCAGAACTAAGCGGCCACCGCTCAAGCCCACTACGAACTGACTGGGGCTCATCGCGCCAGCCACAACATCTTTTCCCGCGAAGTTGGCATCCGGTAGTTTCTTGGGGAACCAACCGGTGCCGGTAACGGAGAAGGTTCCCAACGTCGGGTCGAACTCGACCAGCTGCACGCCCTCCGGGGTGATTTGCACGATCAATGACGAGTCCACATACGACGAGATCGTACGTCCGCCAATCACTGAGAACTGCCGTCGAGGAATGTTGCCAAGCGCGTACGTAGGCACACGCGTTGTAAAACCTGCCACAGATGGCTCAATATGGGTGAGCGTCTCCTTCCCGGAAAATGCGAGAAGCAACGTCTCTCGCAGCGTCGACACAACCAAATGGGTATGCACACTACCCCAGAGTGAGTAAGTGACCTATTCTTCTGCAAGACATAGCCGAACTCACGGCTCCTCGAATCGCGGCCGGATAGGCCAAATGTCAGTGATACCAGATAGACCATCGAGTCGAGCTTGTTCCTGGAAATCCGCTTCCGTGCGAATGACCCGCAGGGAGCCAGTGTTTCGTGCACCAGAGCAGGTGATTACTTGCGGCTGCTCGTGCATAAGTCAGTTTTCTGGAACGTATGGAAGTGTAAGAAGTGCCCTGACCTGACCACTACCGTCAACATCGGCGAGGATAGCGTCCATGATCGGCGCGATATTGTCGTGGGTCTGCAAGACCTCGAGGAATGTGCCCTTGGTATTGACGACACGGCCGTCCCGCACGGGAACATCATCTGCATCGTCAACGCGACCCTTGCCTTTGCTTGGCCCGGATGCCAATGCGGACGCAGGTACGGTAGAAACGCCTTTCGGTATCGGCAGTGTCTCGCGACTCGCGTTCGCAATCGGCGCTGGGTGTATGCGCAACAACTGGGAGTCCCCGAAATGAGACCCGAGGTACAGCACTTGCGAAGATAGGTAAGTTAAAGTCGTCGCGGGAGAGGTCTACCATGTCGCTTCAGTCATCAAAGCAAAACAGATAGAATGAATACGCCGAGTACTCACTTCGCCGATCGGAATGAGTGTGAGTGCTGCTTTGTCGTCGTCAAACGCAAGCATGGCAAGGCGACCGTATGCGTCGCCGAGCAATACTCGACGGCATTGAGCATCCACCGGACACCATCTGAAAGGTGTAAGCACTTCATCCTTCGGACTTGAACGTGAAGTACACCTACGCTGTAACCGCACTCCAAGGCCATTTGACGGTCGCGCGAGCCTTGATCTTCCGTGACTCGCGCTCCTTTTCCTTTTCCTTCGCTTTCGCGACCTCTGCTTGTACTCCGCTCGACATGCGCTTGCTGAGCCTGCGCTGCTTCTCCTTGCGGGTATCCTGCTGATCCTGCGTAGCGTGTTCGTAGAACATCACCTTCCTCCCCCCTAGCACCAGTACCCCTCCACGGTGCGCGGGGCCCATCTCGTCTTCGTCATCATCTGCAGACCCTGTGGAGTGTGGGGGAACGGCAACAAGCATAGGAGGGGGCTCAAGCGATGGGAACGTGCGCTCGGATAGCACCGTCGTAATTAGCAGATTAGAATGTGCGGCAGACAGCTCCAGGTCTTGCAGGAGGACGTCGCGGCATAGCAGCTGTATCTGGCGGCGGTGGTTGAGATGCAAAAGCGCAAGGGTAAACCGGTCTTCTTCCGCTGTGTACAAGAAAGTGAAGGAAAGCAGGTTGATCTCGGGCAGTCTGTACGCAAAATGCGGACGCGATAAGGGTGGGATTCTCCGAGGCGGATACAATTCCAGGATACGCACGAGACGTCGAACGCTTGGCCCAGCTCGCCATCCTCTAGCTTGATAACCTTGAGCTTGCCTGCATAGCAGCTCACTACTGCGATTTGTCCAGTCGGATCGACTTGGAAGTCAGTGACGAACTCGGCTTGACGTGCCGCACGATCAACCAAGGAATGAGAACCTCCAGGCTGAAGAGCGGGAACGTCATTCTCTACGCCATATGTCATGAGCACAACCTTGGCGTCCGGATGGTTTGTCATGACGAGTAAATTGGAATGGCTCTCATCCTGCGTTGATTGCGAATACTTGAGCGGACTGTCCACGGCTTCACGAGCTCAAGAACGTACCTGGACGGGGATCGCATGCATGCCGACAATCTGGCCCCACATATCCGTCGTACACTCATGCTTGAGACCATCTGGCTGGAGCGAGTACACCTCAAGCTTGTCCGTCTTGGCAATGACGAGGTGTTCCGCCGTTGGATCGGGCGTAAGGCGGCATTTCAAGGAATGTGTTACGGAGGACGAAGGATGGAATGTGCCGACGATCCTCATCGCGGCTTTGACGATGCTGCGAGTACCTGCAAAGCGTAGATTACGACAGCAGCGACGCCAGAGCAAATATATGAAGAAGGATGATCTCGACGAAGGATGGCCGTTGGACGTTGAGAGCAGGTAGTCGCTCTGCTGCTGCTCACCGATCGGAGGTGGGAAGCTTACTGAGTCTTTACCGACCTTCAGCCACCGCGGACGTCACCCCGGTCCGGCACTTCCGGCCGCACACTCGGGTACTTAGTAGCGAGTACAAGGATAGCGCAGACCGCAGACGAAAGTATGGATACAGCAGCGGGTATGTATACACATGAAGCAGACAAGCTTATCGTACAGGGGTATCATCCCGGTCGCGAGAGGTCAAGACGCCGGCGGCTCGGCGGCGGGCACCATCGACATCGTCCCGTCCTCGTTCATCATGAAGTCCATATCAGCCTGTTCAGAGTCGCCACCATACTCTTCCGTCTCTTGGGTGTCCGCTGTTGCCTTCGACATGAATCGGTGGAGGGTGGTTGCGCCATCCTTCTTTTCGCCTTGGGATTCGTTTGAGTTGCCTTTATCCTTGGTCTTGCCCGGCTTCTTCCTCTTGTCTTCCTCGCCGGTTGGTCGACCGAGGTCAGCCCAAGGGAAGAGCTCTATAAGGCCATATATGAAGATATATGGCTTACATAGAGGCGTAGGGAACATACCTTCAAGGAAAGCGAACTCATCTGCTCTCCTCACCGTAGCGACTTCACAGCGAATGCACTTCAGCCACTCCAAGCACACCGTCCAAGAACACTATATTACGCACCGATGTCTTTGGCCTGAACAGTCGTCCGCCTCTCCCTCTCCGCCAACTTCTGCGCAGCCTCCGCGAAACGTCCGATGAACTCCTCCGTCGCGCGTGATATGATAAACGCAGCCTCGCGCTGGACCATGACCAAGTCCTACTTGCTGACCATCAGCCTTCCACACACCACCCGCTACTGTTACAATGCTGCGTACCTTGTCTGCCTTCAATATCTTCTGCACCCTCGAGTAAGGCAACACCGATTTGCCAGGCTCCCGTACAAGGCCCTCAGACGCCTTCGCTTTCTTGGGCTTTGCTTCTGTCGTGCCGGATGGCTCTACGATTTGTGTCTCCTCCTGCGTAGGCATTTCAACGTCCATACTCTGCTGCACGACATCCGCTGCTAGGGGTGTAGTTTGTCGTGACATCGAAGTTCCAGCAACAATAACAGTCGATTCCAAGAGGCAAACGCGCCCAGCTGCTTAACCTGTCGACGCGTTACAGTCGCGACCCATCACAGACCACGTGCCCCGACGCGTTACCTGTCACACCTTGGCACTGTCACTGCGGCGCTGAGCGCTGAAGAAACTGCAGCGAAAGGGAGCTCTGTATGCAGAGAACACCACAACCTGGCTACACCCATAAGTCCAGGTACTTGTCTCTAGGGTTCAATCATCATTGAAGGTCTCGATACATCGCACAGCCACATAATTACTGATGTACGGCGCGGCGCAGAAGTGTCCTCTGCCGATTGCATGAAGTGGGGGAGGGCGCGAATCCAATCCAGACGTTGAGAGCGGTAGTAACGAAGTAAGAGGGTAGTAGCGAGACAGACATGCGGACGGGGGAGAGTGGATGCTAACGTCAAGGGCACAAGAAGATGAGAGAAAAGACGGAAGAAGGTGGATGTCATGATGGGTAGGGGTAACTAGGAGGTGGATGAGGATGAGGAGTCGGAGGGGAAGATGTGAGGCCGAGGTATATCTCGCCCTTCCATACACATGGTGCGTAAGCGGTCCGAGAGGGGTATCAAGAAGACGTGGCGATTTAGTGAAGCGTGAAGAAGGAGACCACCCCGCTAAAAGTCTGCGCGAGGGGCCGGAACATGCCCTCGATCTCATCCTCGTCCAACCGATTCGGCGCAAAGTAGAAGCCAGAGAGCAAAACGAGGTAACTGCGGATCGAGGTTAGCGAACATGCCATAGCATCCGAAAGGGGGGAGGACGAACCTGAGAACGAGGATACTGCCGCGGTGGTAGTTGCTCTTGGCCTCGATGTATGTGTAAGTCATGAGGAAGACCGAGAGGATGATGGCCACGATGTCCCAACGGGGGAAGATCAGCCTAATCATACCAATGTCAGCAACGTTACAGCGACATGGAGGCTATATGCGTTGACTTACGTGAAGGTCTCTGCAACGGAGCCCATCCGTTCCGGGGCGTACCAAGCCGAAAACGCAACCATGGCAGGGATCTGCAACAAACAGACCTGGAGCGCATATGCCGAACCGATCTCCATACTATAGCCACACTTCAGATTTATACTTTGTCAAACTAACGGTGATGCATACCTGAGCGCGATGTTGCCGTTCATAGCGAACGAGATGGCGTTCATGAACTCCGTAGTGTTCGGGACGAGCGCAAACAGCGTCACTCCGAGGAACTTCTCGTCGATACCTGAGCCCTCAAGGACAACATCCACCACGTCAACGAGGACCTCTGGAAAGCCAGTCCAGTACCCAACTCAGCCTCGAACAGTCACTAAACGAATCAGGCCAACGCACCTGCAATGATCGCATAAAGAGCCGTGCACGCCAACAACACGCTCGCACTCGTCGTCCGGCTCCACGAAGGCGCATCGTGTCCCCCATGCGCACCACCCGCATCCATCTCCGCGGCCGAGCGCACCCTCGCCGGCGACCGCGCCTGGTGCTGCTGGTGTCGCAGCGCGCTCACCGTCGCGACCGCGACCGCGCGCGTGAAGTCGTCCGTGGACATGCTGCCCGGCAGCTGCAGCGGCTGGATGCCCGAGTCCTTGATCGCATGGTCGACGGTCTCGAGGATGGGCGAGAAGCCCTGGGTGTTCACTACTGGGGGGTTCGCGTACGAGATCCGGCGCTGGAGCGGGGGCTGCGCGAGCGGGGTGGGCACGGCGGAGTGCATGTTTGTCTGGGTGGGGGTCACGTCGGAAGCGGGATGTTCGACCACGCGGGGGACGGGTGTCTCGCTCCGCGATGGGGCACCGCTCTCCGTCTGGGTGGTGATGTTGCTCGGCTTGCGGTGCAGGCTGCCCTTGCTGTGTCCGGGGAGGAGCCGGTGGTAGATCGAGGTGCGGTTCGGTATGCTGGGAGGCGCAGGCATCTCCATCGGGTGAAGCAGCTGCTGAGGGTTCTGCCAAATCTGGCTAGCATGGGTGCGAAGAGAGAACCACAGGCCGATCAGGTACGACTATGGCGGTGTCAGCGTATGTCGTGTATCTCATGAAGGGGCAATAACATACCAGCAACAGGATGACCGCACAGAAGTACATCAGGCTCTTAACGGTAGACTGGTAAAATGGATCATCTACGGGGTCGGGATGCTTGTAATAGCAGTGTTGGCAGATCCACGGCTTCGTAAGGGATGAATCGTCGTGAGAAGGACATCCGTCACATATGAGCTCGAACTGCAGTTATGAGATGAGTTACGTGGTTCGGGTAGATGGAGGAGATACGCGTCGAGCTATCACTCACACTGCCATATGTCTGATAAAACAGGGTAGGAGCGATAGTTCCAATGAACGCCATGATGAGCAGCATACTGGTAACGCCGGCGCTCTTCGCGTTGAACTTCATCTCCTTCCGCCGCACCGCGCCGCTGACCATACTCATGCCAGGCATCAGCAGCACCCCCGCGAGCAAGCTGCCCACGATCGAGCCCTCGACCAGGTGGCCCTTGCCCTGCGTGAGGGCGATGCCGTACAGCACGATTTCGATGATCGAGCCGAACGTTGCGTTAATCACCGCACCCATGCCGATCGAGGACTGTGCGGAGATGGAAGCGACGGCCATGCCGATGAAGTACGAGAGCGGGATGACACTCGCGAGACTCATAATGAAAATGAGCGCGCGCGAGGTGAGGAACGCGAGCACCGCAGGGACGTGCTTTCCGTCGTGCTCGCGGCGCTCCACGAGCGGCAAGAGCACCAACCCGTCCAGGATGGCGAAGAACACGATCGGCATCAAATTGACGAAGATGATGTTGACGCCGCCCACGGTATACTTGTAGTACTTCCAGCCCCACGCCCGGTACGTACACAGGAGGACAGTTGACGTGGGCGAGCCGGAAGGCGCTGCTTGGCCGGCGGAAAGCCTGGCGTGCTTGAACGCGACAGGAGGCTCAGCGTGTTCCTCACCTTCCTCGTCCTCATCGTCCCCACGCTCGTCCGTGACTGCTACAACGGGCGCTGCACAGAACCGGATAGAGGTTGGGTGCTCAACGAGGTGCTTGATGAGAGCCCAGTTAAGACGCGCCATAGGGATGGTAAAGATGAGGAACCAGCAAATGAGAGAGACCAAGAGCATTAGAGGCGCGATGATGGAGATGAAGGTCAGCCAGAAGCAGGCCTTCCCTAGCCAATCTGCCGCCTTGTCCTCCTTGGTCATACCGATAGAATAGAGCGTCGAGGACGACGCCGTCGCACCATACGACTTTGCGGGCGCGAGACGGGGCGGCCGCCCATTCGCGCCTCCAATGAGTGGCGTGGTCGCACTAGCGTTCTGGACAGTCGACCATGACTCGGAGCTGGGCTCCTGCTGCATGACCGTCCGGGGTGTAATCGTGGAATGAGCCGACTGGGAAACCGGAGCAGCAGACGAGCCCGCGCCATCCTCATCAGTAACGTAGTCCCTGGTCTCGATAGGGTTCGGCGAGATGGCCTGCTCTTCGTCTTCTGGGAGCCCGCCGAGCTCGCCTTCAACGTATTTTCCGAACGGCCAGGCGATATACCACCCCAGACCGAACACGAGCGTGGAGTACAACCGCCCGCCCTTAGGGATCACATACAGAATGGCAGAGACAACGAAACAGGTGACCGCGAGCCACCACCCGAACGCGACCAGCCAAAAGATGTTGCCAGGCAGGAGATGGCGCTCGGCCTGCGCAGAGGGAACGGAGTGCAGCGCCTGATCAGCGTACCGGGTCACCGACCGGGACTTCTTGTACAGAGCAGGCTTCCAGATGGGGAGACCAAACGGATGCTCGACGTTGATGAGCGACTGACGGTCCTTGAGCGTGATGGGGTCTTCTTCTCGGACCGAACCCTCCTCGTCATTGTCGCGCTCGCCGTCTCGCCCATCGCCACTGGGCTGAGGGGTGTCCCCGGAGGAGTCCTCGTTGTCGTCGCCCTCCCCCGAGCTCTCCTCGTTTTCCTCTGCGTCCTCTTCGTTGTACCCCTTGGCGGTGACATGCGACGTGACGCTCGTGCTTCTCGCTCCTCTTCTCCTTGTCGAACTGGTGATCGATACGTTCCTGCCCTGGGTAGCGGTGTGCACGCGTCGCGGGGTGGGCGACGCCGGGCGTTGGGTGAAGTACGACGTGCCCTGGTGGTGATGTACGGGGGTCTCAGGGATGGACCAGTGCGAACTATGGCTCAGACTACGATAAAGCGGACCGCGTCCGCCCGTGGGGGTTGTGCCGGGGGTTGAGGAGCCGGGGAGATCCTGGTCGGGGTCGTAGTGCGCCCCGCTGGACATGGTGGTCGGGCGGGGAGGGAAGGAGAGAAGGATGAAGGATCTGAGCCAGCAGACGAGGAGGAGTGGCAGAAGGTGGCAGAAAAGCCTGGGCAAGTTGCTACGCTCCTGTCGCTCTCCCTTTCCCTTTCCCTCTGTTCGTCGCGTCGCGCTTCTTCGCCTCTAGACGTCACTCGGCACGCGCTGCCGGCCTCTGGCGCCCACCGCCGCAGGCCACACGCGCAGCTCCTTTGCCTTTCGCAGCACCGTCGCAGAGGACGACAATTAGAGTATCTTCTCTAGCCTAGGTACATTACATCCCATTAGTCCATGGTATAGTGCGTAAGCCAGGCGGTATCGACGTGAATGAACTCGTAAAGGTAAACGACAGGACAGCAGCTCTCAATCGCGCCAGGTATGAGGGTGGTATGTATGTATAGTGCAACAACAGCAGCGGCGACGGGGTGGGCGCAACGATCACCAGGAACAGGAAATACTTAACCAAGACATGCCGGGCGGGAGCACCAAACGCCCCCCTCATTTCCGCAGGATCTTCTCTCGCAGCTCCGCCCCTTTCAGGCGCGCACGAAGGTACTCCAGGCGGCTTTCGTACCGCGCAGTGACTTCCGCACGCCGTCTCCGTATGTCCGCCAACTCGGCCTCCATGCTCTGGAACTCCTCCTCGTCTATGGGGATCCCGGCGGCTCGCCGACCGCCAGTACCTGTCGATCCGGCGTCGGAGCGTGACGTCGGGGATACGGGGTTACTGCTGCCCATGCTAGCTGTCTCCGTCCAGCGCGATTCCCGCTTCGAACCCGCACTCCTCAGGGCAGCTGGTCGTGGCGGGTGTCCATCTGTTTCTTCAACAGTTTCCAGAGGCAGATGGCCCGTACTTCGTGCGAGGTTGACGCTGGAGCTGCTGCCGAGCCCGAGGTGGCTGGCGAGGTTCGGGAGCGATGGGGCTGTCCTCCCGCGAGATGAGACGGATGAGAACGAGCCCTTGCGCATGACCGCATGCTGAGAGACAAGGGTGCCGACGGAGTTGACGGTCCGCATCTTTCCCCCAATAGACGGAGAACGCTTCATCGACATCGTCGTCCTGCCCGATCCATTTGATTTGAACGAGAGCGCGTCCGAGTCTTTCCCGCCACGAATGGAACGCTTGTCGCCTCCCAGCCAGTTCGCGTCGGTAAGGGAGCCATGCGAAGGAAGCGGTGGTATTACTGGCGGCTTCCTCTGCCTTCGCGTCAGCGTCGATAACTCCAGGCCATTGAATGCGTCAAGCAACCGCCGGCCCTCAGCTTCCACGAGTTCTATTTGATGCCGAATGTCTTGTACAGACTCGACTGTGTCGTCGTCGGGTATGTCGCTCATACTGATGTGGGTATATGCCGGATCGGTCGCCTTGGACGCGCCGGGGAAGGCGGAGGGAGGTGCCCTGCTGCCCGATCGCGTCCGCGTTCGTGTTGGTCCCGGATCAGTCGCACTGAAGGTGTGGGCCCCAATGACCGTTCTCCGATTGTAGCTTTGGGAGAGGCGGGACGAAGATGTGTCTCTTTGAAGCGAGATATCGCTTGTCTGTTTTGAGAGCCTTCGTGGGAGCGTGGTGCGTTCCGGGGGAGAAGAAGCCATGGAGTACACGCTCATCGTGTCACTCCCGAGGCCATCGGGGGGATTGGACACGATGCGGCGACTTGTGGCACGCCGAAGGAGGCCAGTTACAGTAGAGGTGAATGATTTCTTGGATTGGATGGAAGCGGCACGAAGGGAAGGTGTTTGAACGTGGAAGTTGGAAGAGGGGCGGCGCTGATGGGACATGGAGTCTTGGCCCGGCGGAGATGAACAGCGAGTTCATGAGAGGGATGGGCGATCACTCACTTCGTGGCTCAGCAGTGCTGTGTGCTGGCTTAGACATGGGTACTAGAGGTGCCTCGGCGGGCATGGAGGATCCGCTAGCGAATCGTTCAAAGAGATTTTGACGGAGAAGACGGTATTCATCGTCGCTGCGCAGACGATATGATGACGATATGCTCTCGATCAGAACGGACTGTTGGGCCACACACCTGAGCAAACCCTCCGAGTTGGCCGTAGCAAGTTCGTTCAGTCGTTGAGCGAGCGTTACCCTGCGCGGCGCCTGTCAAGAGGGGGCGAGCTCATAAGGCAAAGAGGGTACGGACGTGATGAGATCTGTGGACGAGCGGGAGCCCGACATGTCGCTGACATTCCCGGGACGGCGGGGGGAGGCGGTGGAAGAGCCTGTCCAATTCCTCGATGTGGAGGTGCTTGTGCGAGGGCCGCGGATGGATCCAGCGAGAGAGCGTTTGTCTGCGGCCTTATTCGTGGCGAAGGAGGCGGTGGAAGCGGCGTTGGCGGAGGCAGTATAAAACGAGGGCTCTACCTCGCGCTCTTTGCCCTTGGGCTTGCCATACTGGACGAGAGGGTCGCGTGTGAGAGATGCTGTCTGCCTGCGTGCATGGAATGAATGATTCATGTTGACGTACGAATCTGGAGCGGATAACGCGGACGACGGAGGGATCATTGTCGAGGGTGTTTTCGTTTTCTTCTGACCGCCTGGCAGAGAAAAACCCCATCACTTCATACTGTTGTTGCACGTCCAGCTGAACCTCGCGACTCGCGCTCAACGCCCGCCCTCCAGCCCCCGCCCACTGTGTCACGTTAGTCACGCTGCCGTCACACCCTATCTCCTTTTCGGGGCGTTATTGGCGCAGAAATTAAATCGCTAAACCGAAATCAGACCACTTGACGCGCGCCTGACGCGTCCGTCGCGAGTGCGACATGCATCCGCGCGACAGACGAAACGCGCTCTCACGTCCCTTTCCTCACCACCACCATGGCCCCTTCCTCGTCCTCCAAGTCGTCCTCGGACCTCAACCCTAGGACGACTCACTATGAGTTCATGGGCCCGCCTGGCGCGCTCGCTATCACCATCGGCGTCCCGTTCATGACCTACGCGCTCTACTTTGGCTGCTCCGAGCAGACCGGTGGCTGCCCGCCCCCTATTGACACGGCCGTCATCATCGAGTCCCTCACAAGCCTGTCGTTCTGGAAGAGCCTCTGGGATACCCAGGCAACCCTCATTTACCTGGCTTGGTATACGTTTGTCGTCGCTGCTTGGTTCGTTCTCCCTGGGGACTGGATTGAGGGAACGCCGCTGCGCACGGGCGGGAAAAAGAAGTACAAGATCAATGGTGCGTGTTCATGTTCTCCGTACGGAACCTATACCTAATGAATACCATTAGCGTTCTCCACGGGACTCTTGACTCTGGGCATTACCTTCGGTGTCATTACGCGCTATGGTCCTCAGGCGTTGTCCTTCATCTACGACAAATGGGTTGGCCTGGTCACTGCCTCTATTCTTATGTCCGTAGTCCAGGCTGTTGGTTGCTACCTGGTCTCGTTCCGGGAGGGCGAGCTTCTTGCGCTCGGCGGAAACAGCGGCAACCCCATCTACGACGTATGTCTTCATCCCGTCCGCCTGAGGCAGTTACTGATTGGTTGTTCCAGTTCTACATCGGCCGCTCGTTGAACCCATCGATCGGCTCCCTCGACTTGAAGTCGTTCAATGAGCTGCGCCCTGGACTGATCCTGTGGATGTTGATTGACATTGGCATGGCATGCGAACAAGCTGTCCGCCGTGGCGGGAAGGCCACCGACTCGATGTGGCTTGTTCTCGCGTTCCAGTCCTGGTACGTGTTGGACGCGCTTTACAACGAGGTAAGTATCCCGCACGGCTATTTGTGGCCACTTGCTTAAACCACATGGTAGCCTGCCATCTTCACTACCATGGACATTACAACGGACGGCTTCGGTTTCATGCTCGCAGTTGGCGACCTTGCCTGGGTTCCGTTTGTCTACTCCCTCCAGGCACGTTACCTCGTCTGGAACCAGATTGAGCTTGGTCCGGTCAACACCGCTGCCATCATTGCCGTGAACCTTCTTGGATACTACATCTTCCGTGCCGCGAACGGCGAGAAGAACGACTTCCGCAATGGCCGCAACCCGAAGAGTACGTTCAACTCAAGTGCACAATTACGCCAAGACTAATTATGAACGCTTAGACCTCCAATACATGACGACTGAGCGCGGCTCTAAGCTCCTCACTTCTGGTTGGTGGGGACGCAGCAGGCACCCGAACTATATGTACGCTCTCGTTTTCGAAGACTTTACTTCCGTATACTTGCTGACTTTCTCTCTGTATAGGGGTGACTTGCTGATGGCCTTTGCATGGTCGCTCCCGACTGGATTCAACACGCCGATCACGTACTTCTACGTGATTTACTTCGCGGTCCTCCTTATTCACCGCGAGAGGAGAGATGACGAGGCATGCGAGAAGAAGTACGTCATAGAGCGTTTTGTGTGATGAGAAACATACTGACACTTTGTCCGTTGCAGGTATGGTAAGGACTGGGAGAAGTACAGGAAGCTTGTGCCGTACCGCATCATCCCGTATGTCTATTGAGGAGGAGGCTTCATGGGCATGTGTCGGTGCGTGAGGATTGGTGACAAAATGGACGACTATCACGTTGTTGGGGATGACCAACACTAATTTGGGACTGGAATGGCTACTATCTTGGTGTTACGGAATGCGATACCAGATTGCTACTCGGGTTGTCGACGGATGTAAGAGTCGCGGCAGTCGCCCAATGCATGCAGCACAGCATTGGATGTCGATCACTGTGCGTTGTAAGTACCATCATGCGATTATGGCCGGAGGTCTAGAACCACACCGCAGATCTCAAATCCGCGCATCGATATGGTATGTAAGTGCAGCAGTGCTGACACTGCTGAGTGATACTCGCGATCTCATTACACAGCGCCTGAGGACCCACAGTTAACCCATGGCCAAGCTGGGCGCCGAATATTCTCGCTTGTTGATGAGTGCACTCGCTGCAATGTGCCTCGCCCTGCGTATTAGCAATCAAAATCGGTTATGTTGGCATTGACTGCTCGGAGTTGCGGTCTCGCTCATGTTCACAGACCCGTTCTCAAAGCAGACAAAAACGCGATGCAATATATAAGGCCAGCGTAGCAGCACTGGCGAGTACTCGAAACACTGTAAAGCTCGCCTCATACGTACTGAGAGGCCTGGTCCAGCCTTCCGACTTTACTGTCATTTACCGCTTGCATACTCCAAGATGCCGGAGCCTATCATCTTCTACGATATACCCAGCAAGGACTTGAGCCCCAAGGCCTGGTCGCCAAACACATGGAAGACGAGGTACGTACTGACGGATTAGTTACACTACTATGACCCAGTTTCGCTACATAGAATGCGACAAACAGGTTCTGCTTGAACTTCAAGGGTCTTCCCTACAAGACTGTCTGGGTGGAATACCCCGACATCGAGCCCGTCCTGCGCAAACTCGGCGTCCGCCCCGTCGTCAAAAACGCCGACGGGACGCCCTACTACACCGTGCCCGCGATCTACGACCCGAACACCCAAACCGCGCTCGCCGAGTCGTCCGCGATCGCGCGCTACCTCGACAGGGCGTACCCCGACACCCCGCGGCTCATCCCCGCGGAGACGGACGCTCTGCACGCCGCGTTCGACGATGCGCTCCACGCGGCCATCCTCGACGGCATTGCGCGAGCGATGCTGCACGAGACCGCGAAGCACCTCCATCCGAGGAGCGAGGCGCACTTCAAGCGGTCGCGCGAGGCTGCGTTCAACGTGAAGGACCTCGCGGAGCTCGCGCCCCCGGGCCCGAAGCGTGACGAGGCGTGGGCGGCGGTGAAGAGGGGGCTTAGCACGTTTGCGGGGTGGATGCGGGCGGACGGGTCGGACAAGCTGTTCTTCTTGGGCGAGGACAGGATCGCGTACGCGGACATCACCATCGCTGGGTGGTTGATCTGGGTGCGGATCGTGCTGGGGAAGGAGAGCAGGGAGTGGGCGGATTTGATGGCGTGGGATGGCGGGCGCTGGGCGAGGTTCATGGCTGCGTTCGAGAAGTACGAAAAGGTCGATGGTGGCGAACATGTGGTCGTCTGACGCGATGTCTATGTCTTTCTAGATATCTAGAACCTCAACGCGTCCGCAAGACCCACATGCCGGCGAAGCTCTAGCACGCTGCAAGGCTCGTCGTTCGGAGTCTTCGGATTGGGGCTGTACAACTGCAAGTGTGTAGTAAACTCCTTACCGCGCGCCCGCGGGACGGGGATATCGGTCGCGCGCCCATGACAGCTGGTCGCGTGAGATTGCAAGTACGTCAATTCGACCCCGCGGAACCGCCATCTGAACATGACTCCTGAATACTGAATAGCTGCGGCGTACGAGACCGTGATCCAGTACTGGTGGTGTCACTGGGAGGAGATAAGTCAGCAGCGACCGCAGTTCCAACCCTAGGATTAGTCAGTGATCTTGTCCGATAGACCTGAAAGCGCTATGAGCCCCAATTTTAAGTCAGCAGCCCCCGCGCGAGGTATATAGTGATGTTTACCTAGCCCAGCCTACTGCGTGCCACAGGACCCACGGCCGAGAGTCCGCTACTTTGGAACTCGCTAGCGTACTCGCCCTCGCCATCTCGACATGCCTGAGCCTATCATCTTCTACGACATCCCTGGAAAGAATGTTAGCCTCAAGGGGTGGTCGCCAAATACCTGGAAGACCAGGTGTGTGTACACAGATTGATCGGCATGGACTACTGCAATATTGGACGGGTACTAAGACGGCACGCTGTAGATACTGCCTGAATTTCAAGGGCCTTCCTTACAAGACCATATGGGTCGAGTACCCTGACATCGAAGCCGTCATGCGCAAGGTCGGCATCCTCCCAGTAGAGACGAAGGAGGACGGCTCGCCCTACTACACCCTTCCCGCGATCTACGACCCGAAGACGAAGACCGGGCTCGCTGAGTCCGCTGCGATCGCGAGGTACCTTGACAAGACGTATCCGGACACTCCGCGCCTCATCCCCGAGGAGACAGACGCTTTACATGCGGCGTTCAACAAGGCGTTCCTTACCACATTCTCGCCTCATCTCCGGAAGCTCACGATACCCTTGGTGGCGAAGCACCTGCCCCCGCGCAGCGAGGTATACTTTCGCAAGACGCGAGAGGCCGACTGGGGTGTTGCCCACCTCGACGACATCGCGCCACCTGGTCCGAAGCGCGACGAAGCTTGGGCGGGTGTGAAGAAAGGCCTCGGGGTGATCGCGGGGTGGCTGGAGGCCGACGGAACGGACAAGCTCTTCTTCACTGGGAAGGACAAGATCGTCTACGCAGACATCACGCTCGCTGCATACTTGATATGGGCGCGGATAACGCTGGACCAGAGTTACTGGACGGACTTGGTCACTTGGCATGGAGGCCGGTGGGGGAGGTTCATGGCTGCGTTTGAAGAGTACGAGGCGGTTGATGAGGGCGAGGACGCAATCCTGTGAATCTGTACAATGTGCGAGAACTTGTAAGACTAGCATGTACGCATCGCGAATTCGCAGTACGTACCTCGTGTGGTATATTCAAGCCTCGCGGCGTCGCGCACGGGAGGCAGGATGATTGCATCCTGGATTGGGCATGCCTTACTAGCGACTGGCTATACGTCAGTATGCCGCCCGGGCCGTGAGCTTGTCTCTGAGATCTGAGGTCCTCGCCGCGAGCACAGCCTGCGCAAATGTGTATTGAGGCACTGACCAAGCCGCCCTGATTGACGTTGATCTTGCCGAATGGACTCGGAAGCACTACGGCAGCCCGTCGCGCGCGAATCTGTATAAACTATAAAGGTGAGTGTTCAAGTCTTAACATACCTCGCACGGCTCCGAGTCTCTCCGTATCACGCATACACAGTATCTTCATAGCAATAGTCGCACTGTCATGCCTGAGCCGATCATCTTCTACGACATCCCCGGCAAGGGCATAAGCCCTAAGGCGTGGTCGCCGAACACCTGGAAGACTAGGTAAGTGCTGCGCTGATCGGTCTGAAAGGCCGCAACGATGAGTCGCTCAGGCTGGCCGCTGTCCTTTACGAATACTCAGATAGCATGTTGCAGATATTGTCTGAATGTCAAGGGTCTCCCTTACAAGACCATATGGGTTGAATTCCCCGATATCGAGGCCGTCATGCGCAAGGTCGGGATCCTCCCAACTACCACGAAGCCAGATGGATCACCCTACTACGCGCTGCCTGCGATCTACGACCCCAACACGAAGACAGGACTTGCCGAATCCGCCGCGATTGCACGTTACCTCGACACGACGTACCCTAACACCCCGCGCCTGATCCCCGCCGAGACGGACGCGCTGCACGCGGCGTTCAACCAGGCGTGCCGCGATGCGCTCTTGCGCGACATCGCAAAGGTGTTGATCTCCGCGCTGGCGAACCATCTGCCCCCGCGGAGCGAAGTGTACTTCCGTAAAACGCGCGCGGTCATGTTCGGAGTCGATGACATCGACGATATCGCGCCGCCGGGCCCGAAGCGTTACGAGGCTTGGGCAAACGTGAAGAAGGCGCTTGGGATGGTCGCAGGATGGCTGCAGGCAGACGGGTCGGACAAGCTCTTCTTCACAGGGGAGAACAAGATCGTATACGCAGACATAACCGTCGCGGGGTTTTTGATATGGCTCCGGGTGGTGCTTGGCGCGGACAGCAAGGAATGGGCGAACGTGACCTCTTGGGATGGAGGTCGATGGGAAGGTTCATGGCTGCATTCCAGAAGTACGAAATTGTCGACGAGGGTGAAGATGCTCTTCTTTGATCAATCCCGCCAGGCCTAGTGTACGATTAGTTAGTAAGACTGGTGTCAGTGTTGTGCGCATATATGGATTTCGGGGAAGCATACCTAGCGTGGCATATATACTCGCACGCCGGGATCCAAGGGCCACTGCAACATGGGTTGCACGTAGGTTAACCAGTCATATATCAGTACGCTAGGATGTGCCGTGAGACCGAGGCACCTGCCGTAGCGTGGACGCAGCCTCCGCGGGTGTGCATGGGGCCACCTTGCAAGCTTCTCAGATCAACGGTTATCGATCCCGTCGGATGCATTGGAACCTGAAAGCCTCATAGACGCCACCATCGAGTCAGCAGCCCCACACGCGCGGTGTCGTGTATAAAGGTCAAAGTTCACATTAAGGCTCAAACTGTACACACCTTGTAACGCAGGGTGCCGTGAGACACTGATCCTGCCATCCTCTCCTCCCACCACGCGTCCACGCGATTCGTACAGATAACATCATGCCTGAGCCCATCGTTTTCTACGACATCCCCGGCAAGGATGTGACGCCTAAAGCGTGGTCACCAAACACTTGGAAGACTAGGTTCGTACTGGACTGATCAGTTTGAAAGGCTGCAACATTAGGTCGCTACTCCGCCAAGTACTTATACCGCATGACGCAGATACTGCTTGAACTTCAAGGGCCTCCCTTACAAGACTGTATGGGTCGAGTACCCTGACATCGAAGCCGTCATGCGGAAGGCTGGAATCCTTCCGGCATCCACGCAGGCGGACGGCACACCGTACTACACCCTTCCTGCGATCTACGACCCGAACACAAAGACCGGGCTCGCCGAATCTGCCGCTATCGCGCGCTACCTCGACAGGACTTACCCGGATACCCCGCGCCTCATTCCTGCAGAGACGGACGCGCTGCACGCCGCGTTCAACCACGCGTTCCGTAGCGCGTTCTTGCCCGATCTAGCAAAGCTCACGATCCCTGCGGTGGCGGACCACCTGCCGCCGCGCAGCGAGGTGTACTTCCGTAAGACGCGCGAGGTCTTCTTTGGTGTCTCGCACCTCGACGATATCGCGCCGCCGGGCCCGAAGCGCGAAGAGGCATGGGCCGGCGTGAAGAAGGGGCTTAGGACGATTGCGGAGTGGTTGGAGGCGGACGGATCTGACAAGCTGTTCTTCACCGGGAAGGACAAGATCGTCTATGCCGACATGACCGTTGCGGGATTCTTGATCTGGGTCAAGGTAGTGCTAGACAGGAAGGAGTGGGAGGATCTTATCTCTTGGGATGGAGGCCGCTGGGGCAGGTTCATGGCGGCTTTCGAGAAGTACGAGGCGGTCGACGAAGGTGAAGATGCAGTGCTCTAGAATGTGGTAGTGTTCAGTATGTCATGTGAAGACTGTGATCCACAAACGGAAGCATACCCTAGCCTGGTATATCGCCATGATGTACAGAATATCGATGTCTGCGGCGCAGGATGTTTGCATGACATATGCCCGGTTCAGTCCTCGAGCACTTGCTGTGGGCGCAGTACTGGTCGGAGGATGATCGCCGCTGCGCAAGCGTCCGTATGGTGACTCACATTAGCAATGTCTGCACAAACTGACGGTATATAATGGCGGGTGAGCACGACGAGAGCAGCAACTGGTTCAACTGACCGAGCACAAGTGAGTACTTCCAAGGCTTGAACCATCAGTATGAGCTTATGGAGTCCCTCCTTACCTGATGGAAGCCAGGAACGATGTCAAGCAATATCATCCAGCCTGTCGTTCGCGAAGCGACCCCGGCCGACCTGGCACAAATCGTCCCGCTCTTCCTCGCGTCTCTCGACACGAGTATACCCGGCGTGACGTTCTCCAACGAACCGTTCTATGCCCCCGACAACGTCTTCACACGCCTACGGACGCGCCTTTTCCCGCCGCGCTCCCGCAAGACGTACGTACTCGAGTTTCCCCAAACCGGCGACATTGTCGGCTATGGCAACGTCAAACCAAGGCACGACCCAGACGACACATCATCAGCTCCCCAAGTCTCTGAGGACCAAGACGAGGTGGACATGTTCTTCGTGAAGGCCGGAGCAGGCGGGAGAGGATACGGCACGCTTCTCATGGAGGCTATCCAGAAGGAGTGGTCTGCGCAGGGCGGTCTCAAGCTCCGAGTGTTCAAGAAGAACGAACGCGCCATCCGCTTCTACGACAAGTGCGGGTTCCGGATGGTGGCCGGTGGCGAGACGGTGATCAGAGCGGATACGTTGACGGGCCCATTCGAGGAAGCGGTGTGCCTTATGCGTTGGTCACCTACTCCATGAGCGCGTCGAACAGACCTGTAGGATAGGAAACCAAGAGTTACTGTGCTGTACTGTGTACGTATATCTAGCGTGGTATATTGTTTCATACACCACTGAGCGCGGACGCTTGCGGTCCGAGTTGAGCACGCGGCTGGGTCATGCATGTGTTCTTAGGTGACAATACTCACCTTGAACTTGAAAGCTTGAGGCTTGAAGCACAAGGCATCTGTTGCGAACCCGGAAAACAAGAATTACGCAGCTCGCGCAAAGGCGACGGCCAACTGCATCATAAGCCGCTCAGACTGCCAGGATAAAGCCACCGCGATCTCTTGAGAACGGCCGGGATCAAGCAACCACGTCAGTGCTTCAAGGTTGTTCAACCGTCCCTCCGTCGCACAACTCACCCCACAAAAATCAGCCATCAATATCTCCATGGCGATCGAAACCACTCGACCCCGGGTTCACGTTCGTGAGGGAACGGAGGCCGACCTAGCACAGATCGTCCCGCTCTACATCGCCTCCCTCGCCACAATCTTCCCCGAGACGAACCTCTCCGCCGAGCCTGGCTACGCCCCCCACAGGGTGCGCCGCGTCCTGCGGTCACGCCTGTTCGCGCCGCCGCCACGCCTGATGAGGACGTACGTGGTCGAAGTGATCTCGACGGGCGAGATCGTCGCCTTCGCCCACATCGTCTCCAAGTGGGACCCCGAGGTGGCCAGTGCGCTCCGGGCGCGGCAGCCGGGGATATCTGAACGAGAGCTCGATAGGAAGCTGGAGAACGACTTGGACGAGCTGGACATGTTCTACGTGAAGGTCGGGGCCTGGGGGCGAGGATACGGCATGCTGCTCATGGAGACGATCAAGTACGTATGGTGTGAGGACAGCCCGGCGGTCAAGCTCCTGGTGTACGAGCGGAACGAACGCGCGATTCGCTTCTACGAGAGGCACGGGTTCCGCAGGGCGGCTGGTCGCGACGTGTTAATCAGGTCCCTGCTGCAGTTGACAGAGCCACGGGATGATGTCTTTCATCTGATGTGCTGGCGAATAATGGACGAGATCATTGGTGATCGGGCGTAGGAGTTGTGGAACGGCACGACGGCATACGGGAGAGTCAAACATTGTCCATGTCCGTTCGTATTCAGTCTGGCGTGTACAATGCATATCGAGTCGTCGGGTATCTGTACATGAGGCGCACTGCGCATATAGTGATGCATGCAAAGCAAGACGGTATAATCTGCAAACAGCATGCAACACGTCAGTCCCAACGAAGCTCGTCCCCCCCTCAAAGAGCGATCGTACAGCACATACCGTAGCAATAAGCAAGGCGCATAGCATAGCAACAATTCATCGGGCGACCACCGCGCGCCCCTACACCGGGACGTTCTCCTTCTGGCTCAGCACTTCCCTTACCGGGCTTTGGTTCAGCTTCCGCATCGCCAGCCCGCTCTTCGTAATCGTCGGGGACATGGACATACCCGTCTTCTCCAGCTCGATGCTCACTTCGTCCATCACCGCCTCCCACTCTTCCTCCAGCAGACTCGGCTCCGCGCCGCTCACGCCACCGAGGCGGATAGGGGATTCGGTCTCTGCGAGCGGTTCCATCGTGGGCTCAGCCTTGAGTGTGGAGACCCGACTACGTTGGCGCTGGGCGAACACCGCTGCAGCCCCACCGGGGTTCGGCATGGGAGGGTTGAACTTGGCTGGTGGGAGGGGAGGGGCACCAAGACCACCGAGACCAAGCTGGTCGAATTTGCGCACGAAAGCGGCGAGCGCCTGACGCTCTTCCTCCAGCTTCATGCGCATCTGAAAATTGACCGACACCATTAGCCTCACGTATGACCTTGGCATGGAGGCCAGCGTACCTTGCGCTCTTTCTCGAGTTGCTTGACAAGCTCGTCCGCCCAAGCCTCCTTCTCCTCTCGAGCGCGGACCTCCTTCTCGAGGCGGCCAGACCACTCCTTCTCGACGTCCTCGCGCACCGCGCGCAAGGGCTCGCCGAGATTCTCTTCGTACCCCTTCACGACGATCTCGAGCTCGCGGATTGTCTTTGCTTGATCGGCGAGCAGTTTGTCCTTGTCGCTCTCCGGGGCGTCCGGGGGAAGTTGCGGTCGTGCCAGGAGCGCAGCCTCGAGGGAGAGGATTTGAGTCGCTTGCGTTTCGAGCTGTCGCCGGGCGGCGAGGAGTTCTTGTTGCAGCTGCGTCCGTGGAAGTCAGCGTCGCTCGGTAACCGCGCCTCGAAAATACAACGGACCTGATATGGCGACATATCGAAGTCGATCTTGGCAGGGCTCGCCGGCCGCGACTCGTCGCCCTTGTTCTCATCCACAGTCTGACTCGTCAGGATGAGCTTCGTGAGCTGCCTAATACGCGCGTTCAAATCATTCATCGCCCTGCTCTCATCGAGCTGCTCGCGCGCCGACAAGCGACGCGAGCGTACGGGCGCGTCCGCCTCCTTCTCTGCGAGGCGCTTCTTGAGTTCCTCGATCTCCTTGCGGTAGCGTTCGAGGAGCGCGTCCGTGTCGACGACCTCCTTCTTCTGCGCGTGCAGTTGCACCTTCTTGATGCGCTGCGCGAAGAGGAGTGTGCTCGTCGACTCGGCGATGGCGGACGTGTCGGGGTTGATCGTGCAGATGACGGATATCCTGGCGTTCCCGGAAAGGGAGGGTTGGAGCATACGGGTTAGCTTGGAGTTACGGAAGGGGACGTGGTCGCTGAGTAGTAAGAAACATTCAGTATGGGTGGAGCCTAGCACGTTACGATAAACGTACTTCTTGCCCTTCGCAGAATTCTCTGCGAGGGTCGAGATGACCGACCCCAGGGTCAGTAAACTGCAGTCGAGTGAGCAGAACACATGTGTATCGAGAGATAGTTATACTTACCTGGTATTGATGTACTTGCCTTCTCGTGTTCGGTCCTTGTCAGATGTCGCTTTCTCGGATCCAGCAAGATCAATCAAGCTCTATATATGCGTCATCAGCATTGGAGTTCAGTAGGTATGCCACTTGTCCAGCTGTACGCACCAAGACGGATGTCTGTACACTTCGTCCGCCCCTGGCCTGCAAGCGGGGGCCACCAGGCGTAGGTGGCCTGAACCCAGGAGTTGTTCGGCCGCTGGGCACACCATCATCGCCACTACCTCGCTCTCGACTCTCGATCACGAGCCGGAAGACGCTATGGCTGCGGCTACTCCGCTCATTCCAGTCCGTGCTCGCAGTCCGCCTGTTACCCTCGCCTCTCTGCAGCACTTCGTGCACGCCCTTGAGGCTGGTGACGACCTCCTCGCGCAAGGGCGTGAGGATGATGTTCGGGCCCGTACCCTGAATCTGCACCGGTTGTGACACAGAGGAAGATGGTGGGGCGAGTAGATCGTGGATATTCTCGTTGTAGATCTCAAGGTAGGAGCAACGCAGGAGGTACTCGCGGTTTGGCGTGCGTCGGATGTATGCGAACACGTCCTTCATTGCCCGGGGGATGATACCCGGTTGGTCTTCATCACCGGACTGCGCTTCAGGATGAGACACGAGACAGCACGAGCGCCTGAGGAAACCATGCACTGACAAGAGTAAAGGTCTTTCCACTAGCGGTTTGACCATAAGCGAATATCACGGCGTTGAAACCGTCCATCGCGGCGCACACATGGCTGCGTGCGACGGCGTTGTATACGGGCTTGTTTTCCGAACCCGTCAGTATTTCGTCAAATCGGAAGTCTTGAGGCGTGGCGGCGGCTGACTTCGTGTATTGCTGCTGAAGTTTGATGGTTTTGGGCTTCGTTGCGGTCGTCACATCCCACGCAATGGGGTTGTGGGTAGGTCGAATCCTATGGACCACTTCAGCATGCATGTCACCTCGAATATTCCCTTCTGGCCATCGAGCTTTACTCCCTCCGAGATTAACATGACCCACCTGATAGACACGAGTACCTTGTCCTCTCCACCATAGTCGGTGTTCAGGAGGCTCTCGTCGATATCTGCGGAGATGTCTCCCGCTTCGACAGTCTCAGAGTCGACGAGAGCTTCTTCCGGGTCGATCCTGCTAACATCCATCTCGCTCACATGCGGCATCAACAGCGGGCTCTCCGTGCCCTTCCGCGGCGAGCTCGGCGTCTTCGGCCGATTCTCCCTGCTCTTACTGCGGGGCCGCGAAGGAGTAGCGGGGACGGAGCCCAGGGCAGGCTTGGAGTTGAAACGGGTCCGGGACTCGGTCGAGAGCGGGGCCTTGTACTTCTTCGCGGACGCGAGGAGACTGGGCGTGGTGGAGCGGGGCAGACGAGAGCCATCGTCGGAGAGGTGTGTGGCGGAGAGGGGACGCTTGGGTGTGAAGGGGACTGGGCGGGATAGCTTGCTCGTCGTCGCCGACGATGTTGAGGACGTCATGGCTTGATAAGTGCGGCGGGTGGATTGAAGTCGTAAGCCTTGCGGTGGTACGGTCTTGAGGACGTCTTGAGGGCTTGCTTGCGGGGGCAGATGGGTGAGACGAGTTGAAGGGGGGCTCCAGGCACGCGCCCCGTTCGAACCATCCAACCGTGGAAACCGTCGCGTATCGCGCCCGCCTCACGTGAGCGCGTTCCCTCTGCCTACAAATTTCCTGGCGTCTGCGCTCTTCGTCTCTCGTTCCTTTCCCCTCTTCCCATCCCCTCTCGCAGGATGCTCTCGCCGTCGAGGCTTCGCGTCTCGTACCTTAGACATATCTTGGATCTGCATCGTACCTCTCAAATGTAAGTATCTCATTGCCTGCATCTCTCTCCTCCGTCCGTATGGCGGTCGATGATTTCATGAATTTGAATGAAGTCCAACCCACATCGACTTCGGTCCAGTTGGGGTTGACGAACATGTCGAGTCTTGAGACATCAATCTCCCCACCTTCTTGACGACGCATATTGACCGCACGTTTCCCACAGGTAACATAGAGCGCTATGCTATGATACATTGTCTACTACAATGTTCATCAAGCTAGGATGGGATGATGATCTACTTTGCCTATTACATGGACTTCCATGGGTCATATCGCAAATGGTGAGTCTTTTGCCCCCATACTCAGATATGCCCCAATCGCGGTGTCGATGATTTTTACAACATGAATGATTTAATGAGCCCAACCTATCTCGACAAGCTCGGGATAGGCATGACGACCCTTTACTTTGCTGAGACACCATTGCATATTCGTGACTGTTCCGATCCTCATACTTACACCCTCTTACAGGTCTTCGAACGGACGCATGACACAGGCATGATGCGTTGTAAACCAGTACGTACGTACCTACTGGGTCGTAGTTGACATTTGTTGTACAATCTCGCCTGTATTCTGTACTACTTCATTATAAGAAAATCTACCTCTATCCTTCGTGTCGTATCCCGTCAATGTACTGAACAGTGTGGCAGAGAGCAATGTGATTGCCGTGGTGGGGGTGATGATACATGTGTTTGTAGTCTACACTACTGCGAAGCACAAGTCCGAAAGTTCGTAAATGTCCGAGGAAGCACAGTCCGCATCGTGAGCACCTATAGTGCAAGGTCCATTATCCATGCGTGTATCGTACGGAAGGCGATGGTGAGTAGGGGGTGTGAGTAGCGTAGCGTGAGGGGCATGTACAGGTCGTAAGGCGATGTCACGAAGGCGGTTTACTTGGTGATGGTGAACTCAGCACTGTCGTTGCCAGAGTCGCCAAATACTGTTACCCAAGGTCAGGACCATACATTCTCGAGCGCGAGATGATATCAAGAGGGTACTCACAGACAATGGTGTAGTCATGGCCGGGCTCAACGTTAGGGACCTTGACCTCGATGTGGCCGAGAAGGATGTCAAAGTCCTTGGCCAAGGGGTGCTCTGCAAATCAGGGACGGGAATTAACACCAATGCGTAAAGACACTATGAGTGCCCTCATAACGTACCGTTGTCAAGGATTCCACCCTTCGCAAGTACAACCTTTCCAACCTTGTTCGTGATTTGCGCGGGGGCGTTGGAAGTGTCCCTACAATCAACCGTCAATTAGCACATGAGTCAATCCGAGGCATCACACCGGAACTTACCAAGTAACGTTGTGGTGCTGGCCGACCTTCCAGACCGTACCCGCGTGCGGGTATGTTACGGGAGGCACGAACACATCGCGCACAGCGAGCGGGAGCGCGCTCACAACCGCAAAGAAGGAGAGGAGGAAGGAGAAGAGGGACAGTTGCTGCATGGTGAACATCATCTTGATAGGCTTCGTGAGAGTAGCGATGTGCGAAGTCGGGTCGAAAGGCGAGAAGAATGGTGCGGGTCGTGAAGAAGAGGGGAGCTCAGCGGGTTGTCCAAAGCCTGGGGGAACGAAAGCAATGAGACGGTTCGCTGAAGAGAGAGGGGTGGAGCCTCCTGAGGGGCTCTATATAGGGACGGGCCGGACCCTAACCCCGAGAAAGCCGGGGCCCGGGTAAACGGGAAACGGGCTGGCTGGGCGCTCCGTGAATATTCTCGCGTCATGCTCCGAGCCTCCGCTCCGCCACTGCCCTGCAAGCTGTGCGTGGATCCGTCCACGGCGCGCGAGTTTCCTGTGCGCAATTACCGGCTCAGGTTCGCTGGCAAACGGTGCGCATGCTCGCAGAGCACTGCAAAGGGTCGGTATGTACAACACGCGCCATCCGGTACTCACGTTTTGCTTGAATATGAAGAGAGAACTCCCAGAAATTGTCGAGGCGTTTACTGTCTATCGGCCGATCAGCTGGGCCACCCCGGGTCGGCGCATCGCACCCACTTTGACCGCTGAGCCTAGCCCGGTAGATGCCAGGATGTTGCAGATAGACTGCGGGAAAACGTTCGTCGATAGCCCAAAATGTCACCACGCAATTTCCTTAGCCCTGCCTCCTCTCTTCCGCTCTCCTATCGCGATCGACAACATCTTCACGTCCACAGACGCGTCGCATGATGAAGAGAAAATCATCCATGTTCCTGGAAGATAGTACAGCTAGCAAATCAGGTTTGTGCGGGGGTATCCTCGTGGTAGAGTCAAGGGCAAGCCGTCCGTCTCTGCATTCCAGCAGCTCCACCGCAAATTGCCTGCAGGCACGTTCGCCCCAACGCCGCAGGCTTTACCCCTCTGCATCCGTGATGGGCTGTACGAGCGTGAGCCATGGGGGTAAAGGCGTGCTCGCAGAAGAGACCGCTACTCGTAAGCCCCCAGCTGGACCTCGACCGTGACAGTCCTTGGACTCTACGCGCCTGCGACCTTCTCGGCGATCCTTACACCACCCGGCGCAACGCAAGGCTGTCCGGGTACATCGCGCACAAACCACCGCAGGGTTGCACGAGGTCGCCGTACGGACTCTGGGGGGCCATTTCTTCGGCGTAACGTACACACCTAGTGGGCGTGTGCACGAACGTGGGCGCTTGTGTTCGTGGGAGGGCCTGTTATGATACCTCCTCTGCCCATGACAAGACGTCGTGTATGGATACCCCGCTGGAGCTCTGCACCGGCGCATTCTAAGAGGATCACAATAAGCCACACACGAGTCAGCCACGAACGGCAGACAGTACGCACCTTCGCAGGAGGAAGCACAGGAGGAGCCTGCTGGGGTGGGGCTGTAGTTCCCGGCTGAGCAGCGACGCCTTGGGATGCTAGACGCAATTCTGCCAACTGCGCCTCCAACGCGTCGCATTTCCTATGGAAAGGCGGGCCAGCTCGACATCAACTGTATGCCAAAGTAACATAGCGCGAGACTCACGAGTGTATGGTCTTGGTTTCCTCCCTCCTCAACTCAAGCTGGCGACGCATCATGAGCTCAAGGTTACCCCTCGCCTGGACAGGTCGCAGGTCATTGGCCGCGGCCATAATGTTCTGCGCGAGCACATTGATCCACTCCAGATGGCGCTTCCATTCCGGCTCAACGTGGGCAGAGGACGCGGTTGGTGGAGGTAGGAGGAGAGCGCTGAGCAGCTTGGAGTACGTGACGAGGATGGAGCGCAGTACGCTTCGCAACGCAGGTCGACGATCTGTTGGAGAGGACCGCGCACCGCGAGTGAGTAGTGCAAAGACGTAACATAGTAAGGAGATGACATACCGACGCTGGGGTCTGCTGGGTACAATTGATGTCCGCCGAGCTCAGCCAGCGAGGGTATCTTCTCCTTGATCTATCATGCCCTTGTTCAGCGACTGCTACTAATCCCGGTCGTCTGGTGTGCACGTACAAACCAGGTATCCCCGAAGACAGTATAGTGTCCCTCCTCCAGTATCCAGTCTACCCTGGGCTTCTCGAGCTGCGCGAGAGGCCAATCTGGCAGATCCGTCTGGTCCGACAGCACTTCGTACTGGTTGATCGCATATAAGTCTGCATCTTGCCCGAGGCGTTCGCGCAGGAGCGAGAGCAGCTTGAGGTTGTGGTTCGTGTAGCGCGCGTAATGGGAAGGTGGGGATGGGAACGGGTTGCGCAACTCGGTCTCTTCGTCATCCATTGTGGTTAACTCTTGGTCTCAGACAATGGCGATCAACTTCAATATGACTGAGCGAGAGTAGTGATCAGGTCAGGATGGCAAGCGAAAGGTTGAGGGCTGAGTGCGGATCTGTGCGAACGCGTCGTGGTCACGATACACAAGCGCGCGGATTCGTTCGCGTCAGGCGCGATCTCTGTGACGCGCGCCTAGACGCGCTTTGCCCTGTCTTGCATCTTGAACGCGACCTTCTATTCCGTTACGCCCTCCGCAACTGCATCTCGCTCCAGTGTCTACATATATACGAACATAATGGCCACAAGAAGAAGAGTCGGCTTCAGCACCTCCACCTCTGAGGCGTCCCGGAGACAATTGATGCAACCAGTACCGTGCTGGGAGAAAGTGTGGGGACCTCCAGACGGCGCGGCGCCCGGCTCAACACTGCGAGTGTACAAGTGGGTGAAGACAGACAAGAAGCAGGTACGTTTGCGATCCATGGATGCCCTCTAGACGCGATACTGAACATTCCCAAGCAATTCAGCGATGATGAAGGCGAGGCGGATCAGCCGCTTGCACCTATTCAACCAGAGGAGATAGAGGTTGTCGACGGCGACGAGGAGATGGACCAAGACGAGGCCGCAGGGTCAAACGCGCCCGAAACCACCCCCGGCCCCATGTCGCGCGACGTCTCGGAGCCCGCGCCCGCCACCAAAGAGGAGGACGACTCCAACAAGCCGTCCCCAAAGCGGCACCCGCTGTCGATCTCCTTCCAGCCACCAACACCAACGCCTGCGCCAGAAGAGGAGCTGGACGAGTCTCTGCGGCCGCAGGAAGGCGACCTTGCAGGAAACATAGCTATGGATATGTCGGCTATTGGCCCGGATGGAGAGCCGTTCGAGTCGGCGGGGGATTTGTCGCAGCTGCAGCAGAGCGACGCGTTGCTGGGAGGCCCGCTCATGGACCAGACGATGGACGATCCCTTCGCGGTTACACCGTCATAGCGGTTTTCCCGGTAATATTTAGGATGTATCTTCCCTCGGTGTATGAGTATGTATGTTCACTGTGTATACTGGTGCTGTTCCGCGCTCGGAGTGCTCGATTTGCATATATGGTCGCTGTCGCGTCGGCATGTGCTACTTATTCCCGCACAACTTCGAATGCACCGTTACCTATAGCTGCTGCTGGTCGCTACGAGTGTGTTGCAGTGCGTAAAAGTGCAACGAAGTAGTACTTAGTGTACCGTGTACATGCAAAGTACCTGTTTGCATGTAGCGCCCATCAGGGTGCAAGAAATTATCGTAAGCGCCGGAAGTACTTCTTGACCCTGGACTCCAAGGGACCCCCTACCTGATCTATCTTCTATACCCCTCTGCTTCATCTATACGACTGCCTGAAATGAGTCTTTCTTCATTCCTCCTACCGGGAGACAAGGGAAAAGCGAAGGAGATCGACAAGGGCCTGGATGATCTATTCCGTTCGAGTGTAGCTGTGAGTACAACTAGGCACAGATCCTATTCCAGCTTAAGCTCAGAGAGTGCCAGGTTGCTCCTCCTCGCCCTCCTGTAACTACACCGGTAGCACCAGCTGCAACTTCAGACAAGAAGCGCAAGGCCACAGAGGAGACACCAAACGGGAAAGCAAAGCGGTCAAAAGCTGATGCAGCTGAGTCGTCCTCAAAGAAGGCACCAGTAAAGCCTTCAAAGCAAAAGGCGAAGAAGGCAGCGGAGAGCAGTAGCGAGAGCGAAGAGGACGAGGATGCGAAGCTTGCGGAGCGCATGCACAAGAAAAGCCAGAAGACGCAGGCCGACAAGGAGGAGCCAGCCGACGGCTCGAGCGATTCGGAGGACTCGGATGATGAAGGCGACCCCTCAAATCTTGTACACGAATCGTTGGTAAAGGGAGGACAGGCTAAGGGTCAGTCCCGGCATGGAAAGGCCAAGTTTGTTCCTTCGGAAGAGACTCCAGAGCAACGCGACGCGCGGACGATATTCGTCGGAAACGTCGCAATAGAGGTGACGAAGTCGAGGGTCGGTCTCCCGTTGTCTGTTCTCGCACTCCGCAAACTCAAGCCATCTACAGCCCATACAAAAGCAGCTCAAGCGGCACATCCTTTCGTTCGTCCCCTCTGCGAAGATCGAGTCCGTCCGGTTCCGGTCAGTGGCTTTCAAGAAGCCTACGGCTGAGCTGCCGAAGGACGAGGATGGAAAGTCCAAGACAAAAAAGGTCCGAGCGCATGATCGCGACCGTGCCGCGACATGGCGCGCGGACCAGGGAGAGGACGAGGAGGCTGAGCCCAAGAAGACCTTCCTCACACCGAAGGAGAAGAAGCGGATCGCATTCATCAAGCAGGAAATCCACGAAGGGGTGGATGCCGTCAACGCCTACATCGTATTCGCGCACCCTCCCTCAGCGGAGAACCGTCCCGCGAACTTGCCTCCCCCGCCGCCTGTGATGAACCCATACGAAGCCGCGGCGGAATGCGCCCGTCTATGCGACGGCTCCGTTTTCCTCGAACGAACACTGCGTGTCGACGTCGTGAAGTCGGGCGCAGGCCCGGCTGCGAGCAAGAGCACAATGACCGGCGATCCGAAAGCGACCGTCTTCGTCGGGAACCTCGACTTTGCGAGCAAGGAGGAGGACTTGCGCGCGTTCTTCGAGAGCGTCGTGCGTGCCGAACGCGGTGAGCCGGGAGAGCGGGAAGAGGGAGAGAGCAGCGGCAGTGAGGACGAGGCGGAGGCGGAAGAGCGCGAAAGGACGGGTGCTGCGAAGGTCCAGCGGCCGAGGACTTGGGTAAAGCGTGTCAGGATCATTCGCGACCGCGACACACAGCTCGGCAAGGGCTTTGCATACGTGCAGTTTGTCGTAAGTTTCCCTCTGTTACATTGTTCCAGCACCTTGGAGCGCTCATTGCATGTCTGCCTGATAGGACCGAGAGTGCGTAGACGAGATCCTGGCGCTCGAGGAGGGCAAGCTCAAGTTCGCGAAGCGTAAGCTCCGTGTCCAGCGTTGCAAGACGTTGCCTGGCGGACCCAAGCTCAAGACCGTTAAGCCTGCTCGTGGCGCGGCTTCCTCTTCCAAGCCTGGCACCTCCATATCACAGACAGGCAAGCACGGCCAAAGCCCAGCACAAGGCAGGTCGAAGGCCGTCAACGTGCCCCTCGTCCCCGCTCGTGTACCGAAAGGCAATCCCGAGCTCGGAGCCAAGCTCGCGAGCCTACCCAAGGACGAGCGCAAGCGCGTCAAGGCGCAGGACCCGGACCGTGTCGCTCGGCGGTTGGCGAAGAAACGCGCCAAGGCTCTGGCGGAGAAGGGCGTGAAGTCGAAGGTGGACAGGGAGCGTGTGCGGAAGCCGAGGGGAGAGAAGCACGCGGGCAAGGACAAGGGCAAGAAAGACAAGCCGAAGAAGAGAGTGAGGAGTGGGAAGGCGATTGCGAAGCTGAATACCAAGAAGTAGGCGAGAGGTATTCTGAATTCGTGGTTACCATGTGTCCGTTTGAGGGGTGTATAGGAATGCGTTTCCAGTCTGCAAGTGAGACGATTATGATGTGCCGGCTACTAATACAACAGAAGGTATACAAAATGAGCATCTACTAGGGAATGATGATCGCAAGATAGACAGCAGGACGAAAGCGAGCAGGCATGGCGTATGCTTCGAGGTTCGCAGCCTACTTCTTTTTCGTCTTCTTGCTGCCTGTGTCCTTCTTGTCCTTCTCATCCGGAGCCTGCGAATTGCGGTTATGGCCCGCCTCTGAATGTGCGCAATGGGGCAGCGAATATACCTTGCGTTTTGTACCCTTCCCCTTCCCCTTCTCTTCCGCCTTATCTTTCTTGGCAGGCTCGGCCTTGGGCTTCACTGAGAAGAAACCATCCAGTCTTCCTTGTTGCTTTGCGTTCAAGAACTTAGTCAGCTTCTCGCCACCCTTGCGTACTCGCTCCTCACTGTGAGAAAGTCAGAATATGATACGAGGCGAAATGCTGCGAGCGGTACGCACTTAAACCCCTTCTCCTTCACAAGGAAGTCCACAAGCCCATCAATGTCAGGGGTCTTCCACTCCAGCTGGATCAGGACGTGAGCAAGCGGACGACGATGGTGAGGGACAAGTCACCCACGTCCAGCTGGTCTGCAGGGGTGACGTCTGGTTTCTCGAAGATTTGTTTCGCTTGTTCCCAAGGCCACTCTTCAGGGATCTGGATGCCACCCTTCTTTTTCTTGCCCTCCTCTGCGGCTTCCTCTTTTTCTGCCACCCTGCAACAGCACGTTAACATCACTACCATCAAGCGGTGGCCTCAACACTCACTTCTCTTTCAGATGCGCGAGGACATCCCCTAGTGTACCATGCTCACGAATGAGCTTCAGTGCAGACTTGGGGCCTACGCCCTTGATGGGTTCCAGGTAGTCGCACCCGAGGAGAATGCATAGGTCAATGAACTAAGTTCAACAAAGATGAGCCTCCACACGAGCAAATAGGAGTAGGTAGTTACTTGAGACATGCTCATCTCGAGACCTTCGAGGGCCTTCTGCAAGTTGATCTCGCTAATTGGCGTCTTGCGTGCCTCAGAGAAGGTGAGATGGCGGTACAGAATGGGTGCTCCGAAGGTGAGCGTGTCCATATCCTCTGAACCTGCCGCGTAAACCTTGCCACCGCGCGCGAGTTCCGCACATTGTGCTTCAGCTTCAGACGGTGCCTACCTCAAGGAGAATCAGTGAGATTCAGACCGATGCACGTGTTGACTACGCACTACGACGAAAGGAATGCCCATGAGGGTGAGCAGCCGCCGACATTCCTCATTGTGTTCACGGGTGACCTTGACTGTTCTCCGCGCGAAGCGGTCCAGGTCTTCCGTGGTGCCTGTCTCCTTGGCTTCCTCACCCTCCTCTTTCGCTTCTTCTCTCTTCTCAAAACGTTTTGAGAGCTGTGGCGTGCTTAGGTCTACGGACTAGAAGGTGAACACTGGGTGCGACCTACCACACCCGCTTTCAGCTCTGGTGGCTTGCCGTCGAAGACGTATGCCGGTTTAATACCGTTCTCCACCATACGAATGGTCCGGTAGAAGAATCCCATGAGGTGACTTCACCCCCGGTAAACACATGAGCTCCTAGCCATACCGTACTGATGCATATTACGAACCTGGTCGTTTCTCCGGCATCGTTCGTCAATAGCTCACCGTCCTTCTGGCGGACGGCGATGAGGAACTGGTAGATGGACATGGACGCGTCTATGGCCACTTTGCGCCCAAAGAGAGTCTTGATCTCATGTTCCTGTTTGAACATGGGATAAACACCGGCTGCTCGACGGGAGCAGGACATTGCGGCGCTGACCTGGAATGCCTTCGGGGCGTGTTCGGCAAGGAGAGCTGTTAAGCCTTTGATACCCATAGTCCTATGGCTTCAGAGTGTAATGCTTCAATATCCCAGTGTCAAGAGAGGCGTTTCTAGTGCGCTGCGCGTACACAGCGAGCACTGGGTGAGCAGGGACAGGATCAGAGCTTTGGAAGAGCGTGGCTGACGCTGAGAACGACGCGAGCGCCATGCGCGCCTCCACGTAACGCGTGACGTAGCGCGTCAGTCACATTTGTGCACTGTAACACTACGCCCAAATTAATGCTTGCTGCTTAAGCGCCCATCCGACTCCCCGCCTTTAGCTAACAGCTCGCTACTCTGGTGTCTCGGCTTCGCTTTATCGTGCCGGGGTCTACCTGTTTATCTTCTTAGTCTTGTATTCGTGCCTTCAATCTACCTTTGCTTACACGGGGCCCTCAAAGCACCCAGTACTACCTATCCATTTCATACCACAAGCTCAGAGCACGGAACCTTTCTGCATGGTTGATCGACATGGGCGTTCTACTAGCCTGGATGACGGAGATTCAGAGGTAACCGTGTACGACGGTCGGCCAAGCAAGCGCAGGAGAATCTCGCCTGGTATGTCCTACACAAGCCCTCCTGTGGGCCTGAATAATTCTCATCTGAGAAGGACAGAGCTTCCTGCAAGATACAGTCCCACCGCACAACAAGTACTCCTTGAGGAGATAGACCTTGAAGTTGCGATCAGACAGCGTATAGCGGACACGGTCCAGTCCCGCATCACATGGGCGTTACTCCTGCAGGAATCTCTCAAGAAGAGTGTAGGCTCTCGTGAGTTCAGCGTCCCTTGCTTTGCATGCTCTTGCTGAGTGTTTTCCAGGCTCCGAAGACTTTCGCTCTGCATCCTTGGATGCCTTGGACGCTATCGAAGCACCCTGCGACCTCATATTCGACCGAGAAGCTCGCCTAGCTCCCCAACCTATCCGACCTCCACCAAATCCCGCTTCTACCAGTACAGCACCGACAGAGGCCCCCGCGTCCACCGCGCCCTTCTCCCGCTCAACTCGTACGCGTGGTCTTCCCCGCGCAGCCCCTGCTCCCCGAGAGCGCCTCCTCTACATACGCAACACTGCAACCGACCCGCCCGAAGTCGCCAAGCTTGCATGCTCCGTCTGCGCTCGCTCAGACTTCTCAAGCCTCCAGGGGCTGCTCAATCACTGCCGTCTCCGCCATCAGATCGAATATGGCAGTCACGACGAGTGCATGCAGAGCTGCGCAGTGCTCGTGCCCGAGAACGAGCGCGACTGGGTCGTCGCGTGCGGGATTGAGGTTGGCGGAGTCAGCTTGCCCAGCTTAAGGCGGTTGTTCGAGATTGCGGTGGGCGCAGGGGATAAGGTCATCCTTCCTACCAGGAAACCGTCTCCTGCTGCAGCGGTGCCTACCCCTACGGAAGCGACAGCAATAGAACGGCCATCTCCTGCGCCCGCGGAGGCAAAGGAGGAGAAGCCACAGGAGGAACCTTCCTCTAGTGCGCATGTTACGAAGACGCTTGGGTACCATATCGACACTCCGGCACTTGCGCCGTTCTTGGGTCGGGCTCCGAAGAAGCGGTGCATCAATGTCCGTGCAAACGAGGACGACCCCGTCGATATCGAGGACATGTCTGGGGGCTCGGGGCTGCACAAGAAACATACATGGCGGAAGCCGTATGCACATCGGAATGTCGCCCGGAAGGAGCTGGATGAGGTCGTACCTCTGAGCGAGCTGCCTGGCAACGTACCCGCGGTTCAGGAGGAGCAAGAGGATACGGATGCGAAGGACGAAGGAGCTGAACAAGGTGCAAAAGACCAGTCTGTGTTGCAAATGCTCTCTGGGACTCGATTCCATATCAACGCTCGAGTGCAAATCGCGGACTACAGCCTGTTTATCCCGCCTAGTGAGTGTCAGTCAGGCTCGGGCTGTCCACTTCTCTTACAATGCTTCTCAGATCGTCGCTCCGCCGAGCATCCCGACCATACATATCGATGGAGACTAGTCATAACTTCGCCCTCATATGTACGTATTCATGGTATTGACCCGGATGCATCGCTGACTTGGCCTGAACAGAGTTTGCCCATTTCATCTATTTTGCGCAAGGTGACTATCGCATGCGCGTCGGACCTCCCGCCCTCCACACTCGTGGAACCTTTGACGATCTCTGAGCCTCCGTTCGTGGTGACCAGCACGACGGACAGACCATTCCTTGCGCGTTTGACGTTCACTTGGGCGGGCACGAAGAATCCCCCGACGGAGATCGAGCACTGGGTTGAGGTGAGCATTCATCGCGATATAACTCTACCACGTCGATATATTCCTGAGCACACATAACAACAACGTAGCTCGATCCTATGCAATATGCCAACCCCGTTTTAGGCGACGAACAAGTGTTCGATGTTGAGCTAGATCGAAGCACCGAGCTCCTACCCGTCCGTGCCGATATCCAAGAGGCGCGGTTGGAAGACATGCAGAGTGCTGAGACGAACGTTCCTGCGGCTGTCAGTACCGCTGAGAAAGAAGAGATCGCGACTGAGCCTGGTATGGTCTTCCCTTGCTTCTACAGCGTCTCCCCGCACTCACTAGGCCCCAGACTGGGCCGCAAAATTGCGATCGCTCGTACCGCAATTCCCCATGACGCTCAAAGGTACCTGACCACATGCACCCCCTACCACACCGCTCTCACGCGCCAGTTTTTTCTTCGCTTCGTAGATGTGAAGGGCCGGTTCACATCGCGACCGCCGTACACGGTGGTCAACAGCCCGGCTCAATTGCGAAGCATGCACTATGGCCGCCGCAAGGCATTAGAAGTAAGGCACCATCCACCGCACTTTACCACCTCACCGCCCGCGCAGATCAACGGGACGTGTGGGGTGAGATGAAATGAAACGGAATGAAATAGAGCTGACGGGGCTTATCTCTGCAGATGGCGCGGGCGCGGGCGCTGCGCGACGCGTATTCCCAGCTCGTCTCCCAGGAGAAGCAGGGCGAAGGCGAAGAAGCGTCGACGGTCCCGCTCAGCGCCGTGGACGTGTACCGCTGGCTCGAAGACGAAGGCTTCTACCCGCGAGCCGAGTCTATTGGCACGGCGCCGGGGTGGGAGAAGCAGCTGCAGCAGCAC
This sequence comes from Cubamyces sp. BRFM 1775, assembly GCA_022385745.1. NCBI lineage: Eukaryota > Fungi > Basidiomycota > Agaricomycetes > Polyporales > Polyporaceae > Cubamyces > Cubamyces sp. BRFM 1775. The sequence continues at coordinate 287,943 of MU278461.1, read as the reverse complement.
GGGAAATCTTCATCACGGAGGCACCGTGGCCCGGGCGCACTCGCCCTCGCCCTCGCCCTCGCGGAAGACGCGTACTGCAGCACGTGTGGGCTGCACAGGGCGTACCACCCGAACGTCGTGGACGAGGACGTGAAGCCTGTGGTGGACATCAAACCTGCAGCACTCGGCGCGGCGCTCGAGCGGGGACTGTGCATGGCGTTCGACGGCGAGCCTGCGCGACGCCCGATCTTCGACGTGGACGCGCTCCTCCACTTTTCACAGTCGCTGTCAGATCGCCCGTCCGAGACCAGCGGGGCGGAGGCGGCGGCGGTGCAGGTGCCATATGGGCTGAGTCGCGCGATCTTCGTGGCGCCCGCAGCTGCGTCGACTTCTTCGGCTTCTTCAGGGTCTGCTGCCACTTCCATCTCCCAGGCACGCCGGACCCAGATTCTGTCGTCATCGTCCCCCGCGGACTTGGTCTCGGTGGCAGACCCCCAGCTGGTCGTTGCCATACGGCGACTCACTGGCCTCCCTCTCCTTCGCAACGCGCCTCCACAACCGCCCAGCGACGACCGCGCCGAGGACGATAAAGAGTCAGACAGCGCAGGTGGTGGATCTGATGATGAGGGGGACCACCCAGCTCGGGCCGCGACCTCGTCCTTGCTGACAACGCTTCCCCGGATGGAGGCCGCCGCGCACTTGGCGCCGTCGGCACTGCTCGCCGTGTCGCTCAAGGCTCTCGTGCGGCAGCTCGTCGGTCGCGGCGTCGACACGCTGCGCCAGGACGAGGCCGCATTGCGTGTTGCTACGGGACGCCACGACCGCGCGCGGCGCGCCACCGCTGCAGCGCAGGCGGAGCGTCCGCGCCGGGTGCTTGCCCCAGGGCACGTCCTGCGCGGGGTCGCGGCGCACGCGCGGGCGGGCGCGACCGGGAGCGCGCTGCGGGTGTGCCTCGCGCGGCTGGGGGAACGTTCTGCAGAATTGTCATCGTCGTCGTCGTCGTTGACACCGACGGACGGGGCCGTTCATATAGCTGGTGTTCGCTCGGCGAGGGGAGGCGAAGGCGACGGTGGAAGCGGGGCGGAGGCAGGCCGAGCGAAGGGAGACGTGTGGCCGGGGAAGAAAGATGGTGCGTTATTACATGGGCCGGGGCTGGATTTGCCGGAGGGCGTGGTTGTGAAGGCGGAGGAAGAGTGAGTGTCCGGGATCGCGGGATTGATCTTAGCACAGTTTCAGGGTGGCTAGCTTCGTGCGGGCTAGGCCGGGGCCTATAATCTGGAGTGAGTTTTTGAAGTTTTGTGCGGTGGGCTGGAATGCTTTGGAAGAAACGGGATAAATTTGTGCACGGTTTTGTGTCGCAGGTGAACAAGGCGAGGGTTGAATCAGAGGACGACGCTAAGTACACCGCCAGCGAGGGGGAGGAGGAGTGAGAGCAATAAAGAGGAGGATGGAATAGGAAGGAGGATCTGATATCGGGCAGTCTGCACCCGGCAGCGGGACCGGCGACCAAAAGAGGGAAGAGGATCAGAGGAAGAAGTGTTGAGGAGACGATCTTGTGTGCAGAGCTGAGCGCGTCGCTGAGTGCTCAACGTCCGATGAGGCCCTCCGGAGAGAATTTAGAATTCAGTGCGCTGCGCCGCCATCACGCTGCCCACATGCACATCCTCTCAATCCTCCTCTCACCTATCGCTCCCGTCCACCCCGGCCCTCTCCTCCTTTCCCTCCTTCCTCCCCCTCGTTCCCTCCCCGCTGCGTGCAGCACCAGCTTAAGCCCTCAGACTCTCCCCCCAGTTTGAGGCCACCACGGTCTTTACCCACCCACCTACTCTCCCCTTCCTCCGTCTTCCCTCACTAGACAACTCCGAACTCGGCTGGAAGTCGTCCGGGATGGAGCTCGCCACCACGTTCAACAAGGACAACACGTTCGGCGCGGCCTTTGCTGGCTTTGCCGCCTCCAGCATGTAAATACCCCCGACGAAACGGCCAAATAACTGTATCGCTGACCGAATGATGTTTCGACAGCTGTCTGGGCGTGCTGAGCACACAGGCGTACACTTACTTCAAGCGGTACCCGCTTGACAAACTATTCTACAAGTACCTGGTACGCGTCGCTAAAGAAGGATACTCGTAAACATCGCTTGTGCTCACCGATCAATCCCCTACCGCCCTGCAGGTCGTCGGCCTCTGGTATGGTGTTTTCCTATACTGGTTATGTACGCGTATGGGCGCTGACGGGACGTCGCGCAAGGTTGATCGAGGTCGCGGATCAGGTCCTCATCGCACACGCCGTGTACACCTACCTCGTCTCGTGCGTGCATCCCCTGCGGTCCGTTGTGTCTTCCATCTAATTCTTTGGGGAATAGCAACTGGGGAATCGTCACCATCCTCATTGCGCCACCTGTATGGTCGCTCATCGTGCGTAGTCTATTTTTTCTTCCGCAGATTGCGAGGCAACGGCTGACGCCTTCCGTAGCTCCAAATAACCTTCGGTGTAAGTCTAGCGGTCGACGCGCCTATGAATAATCTGACGGATATGTGCCGCTGTAAGGTCATCACAGGTACCATAGTCAAACTGTGAGTCGTGCTATGGTGATCCGACTCGGCTGCGCTCGTGTACTAATATTGCGACCTAGTAACTTCGCGCTGCGCGTATGGCGATGTAGGTCGTCGAGAGTCGTAGGCTGGCTGAGTCGCTAACCCCGAGGATGCTCGCGCAGTCAGCAAGCAGAACGTCTGGGTAACAGGCCTCATCGTGAGTTTGTCGCTTGTTCTGATATCTCATGGGCGCGTCGGCTAATACATCGGATAGTTCTTGCTCACCTTCGCAGAATTGGGTATGTGCCTCACTACTGACGGCGATGAAAACCATTGACTTACTCGGACGACCCACTGGGCCTGGTAGCTATTGCCTGTGGTGAGTATCTATGCTTTCAATCATGGGCGGCTTGTGTCTGATAACTTCTCCGCGTACCACAGTCTACACCGTCAAAGCGTTCGTTCAAACATATTAACCTCTCCCTCAAGACGATAGCTAACCAAACCCTCGAATATTCAGCTTCCAGCTCACGAGCCTCGCGAACATCGCCGACATGAAGGCCGTCGGCAGCCTGTCGCTAGGCATCGGCATGGCCACCGACGTCGTCATCGCCGCCGCGCTCTGCTTCTTCCTGCGAAACCTCCGGACAGGACACCGAAAGTGCGTCGCCGTCCGGCATGCATATATATACCTAGCACGCACGCTGACGTCGACATGTCCACCTGCAGAGATGACTCGGTGGTCAACTCGCTGATCATCTACGCCATCAGCACAGGAGGCCTGACGAGGTACGCCCCACGCCCATCCTGTGCGATCATTCCCTCCACATGCAGTGCTGACTCGGACCCGGGGCCTATTCAATGAATGTAGTGTGATCAGTTTGACTACGCTGATTTTGGTGCGTCGAGAGTTTGGCTTTGTGGCCGTTGATGGCTGGCGTGATGCATGCGGTGGCGGAACTGATGCGATGTGCGACTGCGCAGTACAACTTCATGCCGGACAACTTTATCTTCATGGCATTCTACTTCGTGCTCAGCAAAAGTGCGTTCCTCGCTGCTTGTCGTTCGGGGGTCCACGGACTGACCTTTTACAATGTAGTCTACGCGAACTCGTTCCTCGCTGCGTGAGTCCCTCTTCGTTCAGATTATGTCCGAGGGGACAATTGCTGATAGAGGATCCTACAGGCTGAACACGCGGAGAGTCAGCCGTGGTCGCGGTACCGACGCAGAGACGAACACCATGCCCACCTTCCTCATGGTCGGCAAGGTCACGCAGCGGACGGTCCACCTCGACCCAGAGAACCAAGCGGTGAGTGGCCCGTCTTAGCCGCCTTGTCGAACGGCGTGCTGCCATGGCCATGGTGCGGAGATGATCTGACTTGTGCCATTATAGACATCGTCGAGCTCTCCAACGAAGATCGAGAGCAAGAACCCCATCACCTCGGTGCGTTGTGCTCCCACTCTTTCTCCCTTCATGAAGCCAGGAGTTGACTGGCTGGACGTTTGGATTCGATAGTCTCACACCTATGCGGAAGCATGGTAAAACGCATCATCCGTCTCAACTCCAGTTAGCATCAAATGTAACATTAGAATGTGCGCCCACTTTTACCCTCTCCCCCACTCAACCACCTCGCTCACCTCGCTCATCTTCGCGCCCACAGCTCCCGTATAATCGCTGTCAGCCACCTTTGTGTTGTTGTCCCTCACCGCGACGCGCGTCCTCCCCGTCCACAACCACAGCTACCACCAGACATCTCCTCGTTCCTCCTCCACACATTTACTTTTTGTTTTGATTTCGAAGCTGTATCTCTACCTCTACCCTCCCCACACGTTCGCTGTGCCAGTGCGGTGCATAGGCCACCCCTCCCCCCTCTCTCCTCTCCCCGTTCTCTTTCCACCCCCCCTCCCTCCGCATTGGGCCCCTCCCCGCCCCTCCTGCTCGTTCGCCCTCTGCGACTCCCCCCGCCTTCCACCCCTCTTCGTGCATGGCTGTGTTCATATTGTACTGCTCCCGCGACCCGACTCGTTCATTCTGCTTTCGTCATCGCATCCGTTGCTTGTTCTTCTTCTTCAAGTTCTCCGTTCAACGCGTGTCCCATATTCTGCGTTCACAATGTCGAGTATATCGTCGCCCCGCTGCCGAACGGACGCTCTTCTACACGTGTTAGCAATGTGGTCGAGGTGTTCCTTTCTTCGTCTTTGTTTTTAGCGCTTTACTTTGGTTTATGGATGAGTTACGGGAGATGTCTCTCGCTGCGGGCATGCATTCTGTGGTCGTTGCCGCGATGGTCGGGCTGTGTGCTTTCAAGTACTTTTCGGGGATGGGTGTGACAAGTAGGATCGCTATCTCGAGTTCTGATCGCCGATGCGGCGATGCCAGTGTGCAGCTGGGGCCGATACGAAGAGACGATGTTCAATGTTGGTGGCTCCAGGGCGGATTGAATGTGCGTAAGTGCTCGTCCTCTTCGGTTGAACATCAGTGTGACGCAGAGATTCAAATCGCCTTAGGGTCACTCACCAGGAGTGGGCACTGTTGCCGCTGAGCCGGGCCGTCGCATGTTATAGTCAAGCACTGCTCTAGTTAAGCACCAGTAATGCATGGCATACACTCCCTCGATAAGATCCGAAGCTGCACGGCCTCGACGAGTTATATGAGCTAGCAAGCAGTGCACTGGTAAGGTATGGTTCTAGTATCGCGGTCGCTTACACGAGTACCGCCTCCCCGTCTAGCTCTAGCGATGGCCCAAAATCCCCCTGCTGCGATCTCCGCGCGGGAGGCTATCCTGACAGGTCCGCCCGAGATGCGGAGGACTTCGAAACCACATACAGCATACAGGCTTCGCGCAGCGTCCGCGACTTGAAGGCCTGAAGTTTGCCAGCAGGCCGGCGCCGAGCGACGTGAACCCCCCTCCTGCTCCTCTCACTCGTCCTCTGTGCTCGTAACCGACTCCAAGTCCCCGCAAAGCCGCTCTTCCTGGGATATGATAGACCTGAAGGCTGAGCCTGGTCCCGCGCCCAAGACAGCCTCGCTCCCGCCCCCGCCCTACGCAGAGTCTATACAGAACGCCTCGGGGGGCCAACGAAGTGGGAATCTACCTCAAGGCCACGCACCAAACGATGCCAGCCTCCGGGGCCTCCAGCAACCACTAGCACCCGGACAAAGCTTCGCGAGCGCATCAGGCCCTACACGGGAGGGCGAAGCGTATCCCCTACATTCCCAGCAAAAGGCCTTCGCACAATATGCAGCACCTCCGGGGCCCCCTCACCAAGTTCCCCCTTTCCCCCCTGGGGCCGCACCGCCAATTCCATCACCACCGGGAGCGTCGTCTGCTCCACAAGCCACGGTCTTGAGTGTGGGTGCTCAGTACCAAGAACAACGTGAGTCGTGAAGCCGTCACAAGGGGCGTCCTGACTCTCTTCAATCGTGACGAGTTGCAATTGATTGCTCACGACGCGTCCTACGCACCCGCTGCAGTGCTCGCGAAGTGCGCCGTAGGCGACCACGACATGGTGACGAAGCACGGCGCGGGAGGGATCATCGCGGCCGTTTGCCTCTTCCCCATCGGTCTCCTCTGTCTACTGTGAGTACCACACATTGCAAGCCTTACCAACCCCCTCCCCTACCCAGTTATCTGTGAAACCGGCGGGGGCGCGATGTGCCTGAGATCTTGCTGCCAGGATGGTCACGGTTGCTGAACGTGTCGCATGACAGGCTCGACTCGGAGAAGCGCTGCGTGCGCTGTGGCGCTCGCGCCTAGCAGGACCAGTAAGGATTCGCACGTTCCGGGCTTGAGTCACGTATAGTTTGAGCACGTCATGAATATTGCCCTTCCAGGCCACTCGGCGTATTCATCAATACCCGGGTTGCTCAGTACGACGAATTCTATACCCCATGGACTCTGCAATAATCAAGGAGGCTTGCTGAGATGGACAGGGAAACGCTGGAAAGATACCAAATAGGGGACGGGGATGGTTATGCTCTGACAGTACGATGTTTGATTGCTTTGAATTGATCCGGCATGTACGCTCGTTGCTGGTTAGCATACTGACTTCCCGCTCTCGGTCTAACAAGAGGTCAGCAGTTGGCTGCTATCTGGATCGAGGCTCGACAGCAGATATCGCGCACGCTCGCGATTGGCGACGGTTCCCAAATTGACAGGATGAAGTGCCTGTTTGCACTGCCCACCGCGAGCAATATACTGGTAATATGCCGAGCTGCCCGCGCTACGCCCCGCTTCTTGACTACAAGGCCTCTTCAGCTCTGCTCGCGCCGAGAGGCCTTACCCGCCCTCTTTCCCGAGCCTCAACTACTCGGGCTACTTACCGCGCTCTCTGATTTGGACGAGCATCCTCTGAATCCTCGAACGCTTCTGCGATCTCGTAGCATCCATAACAGCTACCATGATAGACGAGAAATCCAGCTTGTCGCCCCAGCCCCAAGTCGAGGCGCCTCCGCCCACGTACAATGCCCCCCATGGCGCACCGCCTCTAGGCTACGGACCACCTCCACAGGCAGGTCCGGGATACGGACCTCCTCAAGGTTACGGCGCGTCGCCCACGGGTAGCCCACAAGCATATCCGACGCAGCCGGGGCCATTCACATACCCCCAGCAAGTAGGGTATGGTCCAGCGCCCGTACCAGGGCAGCAGCAGTATTATTATGGAGCTCCTCCGCCGGGCGCGGGATACCCTCCACAGGCTGCGCCACCTGTGCAGAACGTGGGTGCGCAATATCAGGAACAACGTGAGCTTCCGGACACGCCTCTCGACACCCATACCGTATTCACCGTATCTGTCAGTGCTCGCGATGTGCGCGTCCGGAAACCACGACGTGCAGAAGAAGCACGGGATCGCTGGCATCATTGCCGCGATTTTATTCTTCCCCATTGGGCTCTTGTGCTTAGTGTGAGTCGACCATTTGGCTCGCTGCCGTGTGGATACCATGGATGCTGGATACATCATAAGGGAGTGCGCTGACCTTTGTCCTACCCCTCTTCCAGGGCCGACGTGGAGAAACGTTGCGTGCGTTGCGGGGCCCACCTGGGGTAGTCCGATGAAGACGTTTATTATCACTGTGCTCAGCTCAGTGCTGAAACTTGATCTACTCGACAGTGGCGTAGGTGTCGAGCGGTACCACAGATTGTGGGTCGAGATCGCTCCTTTGAGGCGGGAGTTTGACACGGAGCTTGTGATTTTTCAGATTGTACAGTAGCACTGATATGTATGTGTCAGGGAATCGGACTTTCGTGTGGGGCGTACCTTTTCATCCGTGGCCATAAGGATGTGTAGACGCTGCACAGCTCATCTGTCTCCGAGTTGGTCGGGGACGGTCGCCGCATTACTAGCGACGAGAGGCACCCGCGCCGTCGTGCGTCTACGACTTTCCGCGGTTAGTGGACGGCAAACTCTACCATTACTCCCTTGTACTGTGTTCAGGAGGCGCTGAGGATGAGGTACGCCCCCAAAAGCTACGCGAGCGTCGGGATCGTAGGCACGCATGGGTGATGAGTACTGGATGCTGACTCAGTGCACTGTGCAAATGCAAGAGAAAGAGTTGAGTGGCGTCGCTCTGTCGGTCAAAAAGAACGGACGTAGATGATGGATGGTCAAGGTGGAGGGGTGTGCCCGTCAATGATGGACATGCACCACGCTGCGCCGCCCCCAGAGGCTGCGATTCGTACCGTACGAGGTCTGTGCGGGAGGGCCACCATCGAACTTTCTCAATGCGATCACCCTGCAACCTGAGTCTGCCGTTCATTGCCGCCTGAGTCCCTGGGCATTCACCAGCAAGGTTCGCTACCGTCGCTCCGATGCACCTGAACACGGACGGAAGCAAGATTGACAGGTCGCGCCGAGTCGTAGGTCCTGACAGGATGCTCGCCATGCGCTGTTAGACGTGGTCTTGCTGAAAGCCTTTAGCAGTGGTCGATGGGTGCCGAATGGGGACACGATCTCCGTGCAGAAAGTTACGAACCGACGGTGTCACCAAGGTCGTGTGCTGCTTCCCATTTGGCGCGTCCACTCTTAGTAAGTAGTACTACTCGCGAGTCTCAGGGTGATGGCGTTGTGATTCTGAACGTTTACCTTCTCGTAATCCTCGCAGCAATGACTCCTTCAAGAGACGCTGCGCAAGTTCAAGGTGCGAGAGGTTGGGGCATCAATCCTGAATTGTGGGCATTGCATCCGCTCCTGGAGCGCGGCGACGTCCAGATGATGGTGATGTTCAGTTTCCATCCTTGCCATTGTGACACAGCTGTGCATCGTCTTATCAGTTAATGGTTCGCTGCGCCAGTCGGTACCGGCATATGCTCACCAGTGCTAGTATGTCTTCTGCCCTTAAACGTGAGCCTACCGTACAACGATGCAGCAGTCGTCCGTCGACGATTATCGGAGGGTTTACTGAAGTGGTACTGTGGCTTCTAAGAGCAGGTTCACATCCCGAATACCGGGTGGCTTGCGGAGTTCGAAAATATCTCGTCATCATGTAACGCCGTCAAGTCATGTAACATTGGCTCTGCCGTACACCTTACACCACGCGGAAATGTGGCGTCTCATCCAATGGGGGTTTGACCCGCAGGTATCATACTGGCATTGGCCCGTCCAGCGCAGAGGGATATTGGTGAGCCGTACTACAGCAATGGAAACAATGCGATTTGTTTGAACCTTCTTGACAGCCTGAGGACGCACTACTAGCACATATGTTTCACCAGCCATCGGAGGGCCTTCTTTTGCCGCTGTACTACCTACTAGTACCGGCTATAGGAAGCTGGCGGACCTCTGTTGCAACTCCCGGTCGTACCTCAAAGTTCTGTACGGAGCGCGACAGCGACTGTCTGCTGACAGATTGCCGCGGCACACTCAGACTGCTGTGGACCCAGGCTGCAGGATGCACCCTGAAACTGGAGCAAGTCGCTGTCCTTCAACTTGGACGCGAGCCAATGGCCTCTTGTGCCACTGTGTGCGCATGGGACCGTGGATCGCGATTGTATTCTTCACGGAGGCACAGGACTCCGAAATATTGCGCAACTCGAGCAGAGCGGCGATTTCCATGATTCCGGTTCGCGCTCGAACTTAGACCAGAAATCATATAAATGCCCCTTCGACCTCGCACTTCGGTTCGAAGAAGCAGAGATACTTCTCGCGATGTCCTCTATCATCCTCTCGCACATGCCCGATAGGGCGTCGTTCTCGCTTCTTGTCGGGCCGCTACTTCTTGTGGTGCTCGCCTCCTTGTGCTATGCCGTCGTGCAGGGAGTACGCTCGAGAAAACAGGATCAGAAACTTCCACCGAGCCCGCCAGGCCACTGGTTGTTTGGGAACACGCCCACAAAGAGCTAGTGAGTGATGAACCCTTATTGGTGAATACGAAACTAGGCGGCTGACTACGTATACAGCCCGCACCGTCATTTTGCTCGGCTGGCAGAGACGTACGGACCTGTCTTTACACTTCGGTACGGCACTCGTCGTATGGTGATCATTACTCGCGTCGAGGTATCGTTCAACAGTGCCTGCATATTTTTTGCTGTTACTCATACGCTTGCCAGGCTGCTGTGGATATCATGGTGAAACAATCACATCTTCTCGCCGACCGCCCGCGGTTCATATCCGTAGGGGAGCTCATCTCTGGAGGCCTTCGCACCGTGTCCATGGGTCTATGCGAGCTCCTTCGGAAGCATCGAAGGCGAGTTATTACGACTGAAGCCTCACTCAATGAGTCGTAGAGCTGATCGACCCACCAGTTCTTTGCATGCTACGCTAGAGCCCCAGATCGCCGTAAAATACGAGCATCTGCAGATGCAACACGCCCGGAACCACATCCTAGACCTACTCGATACTCCTGACCAGTTCATCAACCATGCCAGACGGTACGCCTATGTATGCTCATCTGGGTCAACCCTTCTGACGTGTCGTGATACCATGCAGTTACGCGTCCAGCGTTATTTTGAGTCTCACCTACGGAAAGACGACGCGGACATCGCACAACGATCCCGAGGTTCAGCAACTCGTCAAAGGCCTCGAGCGCATCGCATATGCCGGTTCTCCGGGTAATTATCTAATTGACGACTACCCATTCTTGGAATACATCCCCGGGTTCACGTCGGAGCTCAAGGGGTACCATCAAGAGGAACTAGCCTTGTTCCGCGGCCAAATCCACGACCTCAAAGAGCGCCAGGTGAGCTGCCGATGTGCCTCGTCGCGCTGATATGCTTTCATACGAACCAATGGCTAACGGTCGGCATCACAGCGGAAGAACGAAGCCATCCCATGCTTTGCGCTGTCTTTGATAGAGCGCCAGGATGAATTCGACCTGACCGACGACGAGCTGGCGTACTTGGCAGGCTCCATGTTCGGCGCTGGATCCGACACCGTAAATCACCTTCCCCTACGAGCCTTACGAGTATCGTTACTGATTATATCGACACAGACGGCAGGAGTATTGCCAATCGTCGTCATGGCCGCGGCACGGCATCCCGCTGTGCAAGCCAGGGTGCAAGCGCAACTAGACAAAGTAGTCGGCCGTGATCGGTGTGCGTGCTCATGCAACCCAATCCAGAGTCATACACACTGACGCTGTCTCGTAGTGCCCACATTCGCTGATCGAGAGCAGTTATCCGAGGTCTGCGCTTACGTGCAAGAGATCTACCGGTGGAGGCCGGTCGCTCCGCTAGGTCCGTCGACAACCATACAGGACCATTTGTCAGGGCGTCTCACATGCATTCTCATAGGTGTACCACACAAGGCGACTGAGGACGTGTTCTGGGTAAGACAACACTCCGTCCATCGCGTGTATTCGTAAGGTAGCTGAACACCTCTATGAGCAGAATGGCTATGTCATCCCGGCGGGGACAGAAGTGCACGCTTGTCATTGGTACGCCTTCTGTCATGACCGACGGGAAACTGCTCATACATGAAATCTGCAGGGCTATCGGCCGCGATCCCGACGTGTATCCGGACCCCGAGGCATTCAAGCCTGAGCGCTGGCTCAATGCTAAGGGCGAGATGAGAGATGACCTCAAGTACTACAACTGGGGCTTCGGGCGCAGGTGCGATCGAAATAAGACTATCGCTCTACCTTGACCGCCATGCTCACCTGCTCGGTTTTCAGGATCTGTCCCGGACAGCATGTCGCTGAGAGGTTAGTGCATAGCACTGCTATCGGGATGCCTTCGTGGCTCATGAGCGCTCCGCAGATCCATCTACATGAACACAGCGCTGATGCTGTGGGCGTTCGAGATCACCGAAGACCCGGCACGTCCGATCGACACCATGGCCATCAAGGACGGAGCGATCGCCCACCCGTATCCGTTCGTAGCGCGTTTCAAACCTAGGATTGCGAACCTCAGAGAGAAAGTCCTTGCCCATGTCGAGTGATCCGATGCGCCATTATTCTCTTTGACCGCGCATGCACTCTCGGAGGGGCTTTGCGTACTGTGATACAGGCTAGGCTCCCGGTGTGCCGATGAACATCTGTAGATTGACCTCGTCGACTTGTACTATGATGACCGACTGGTGGTTCCATGCCCTAGTGCGGTGTTTGAGTTTATATTTGTCGTTGTATTGAACCCCACCCAAACCATTCTATTGACCTTAGTTGGCCGTAGCCCGACGGGAGAAAGATAGTATGCACCACGGTGCCACCAAGTTACGGTATGCACTGCATCACCGTGACGATCATTGACGCCCAGAGAGATCTACTTACGGCGCTTAGCGAGGTCTGAGTTCGAGGAATCGCTCCTTTACTTATGAGACGACCCGCGCTTCTGTATGAGACTGTATGACAGGTATGTACTGCAGACAACCTTGTGAATGACGAGTAGGAACCGGCCCGCCCACAACAGTCGGACGCATGTTCTACTAGTAGTATCACGAAGACGTGTGTATGTGCATCAGTACCAGTGCTGCGAGACCCAGATTCATACTCACTAATTATCAAGCAACCACCGCGTCGGAAGTGATTCAAGCTTTGACCCGTCTATGTTTGTCGTAGTATGTCCTAGAGGTTGGCATCCTATACCGTTCCAAGCGGATCCAGTATCGGATCTGACAGAGGCTGGTGACTACTTCCTACAGCTTGCCGCGCTTTACGGAGAATGCGTCTGCAGATCGGACGACACCTTTTGTCAAACGTTCAGCCACCGCACGGCTCGACCGTTCAAGCTCGCCAATTTGCTGGAACTTGGGCTACCTACGCACAACTTGCTCGCTGCGGTGGTGGGAGTTTCTCACACAACGGGCCGATCCTCAGACCTGGGCGATACTTTCATGGCTTCGAATCGCGCCCAAACTTAGACAAGGGATGGTACAAATAAGCCTGTATGTTCATATTTCGAACCCCAAGACGATATAGCACCAGCCATGTCTGCTTTTACCCTTTCGCGCATGCTACTCGTCGAGACCTTCATCTCACGTCTTGTTGTGCCGCTGCTTCTTGTGGCCTTCACTTCCTTGTGCTACGCTGTCGTACGAAGAATACTCTTGGGCGCGCGTGATCAAGAACTCCCGCCGGGTCCGCCTGGCCACTGGTTGTTCGGAAATGCGCCTCCAACGAACTAGTACGTGTGTTCCTCCTCTTGGACTTTGTGGCATTAGTACCAACCAGCCAACATTACCCGTAGTCCACACCGTTACTACGCCCAATTGGCAGAAACGTATGGACCTATCTTCACACTCCGGTATGGCACGCGTCGTCTGGTTGTTATTACGCGCGTCGAGGTACTACCTAGCATTCGATATGGGTATGTCGCTGCCGCTCACGGACATCTCAGCCTGCCGAAGACATCATGGTCAAGCAGTCACATAACCTTGCCGATCGCCCTCGGTCCATTGCTATCGGAGAGCTAATCTCTAACGGCATGCGCCTCGCGAACATAGGTGTCGGTGATCGCTTACGGAAGTACAGAAGGTGGGTGTTGTCAGGAAACTGATCCCTCTTGTAGCAATTTGGATGCTCACCCAGCCGCCAGCTCCGTCCATGCCACATTGCAGCCCCGAAGTGCTGCAAAATATGAGCCTCTACAAATGCAGCACGCTCGTAACTTCATCCTTGACTTGCTCAATGATCCCGACCAGTTCATAAACCACGCCAAGCGGTACGTTGCAATATGCATGTTCAGCTCGGTTGGCTCACGCTTCGTGGAAATCTGCAGATACGCTGCCAGCGTTACGTTGAGTATTACCTATGGAAAGACCACGCCGACGTCATATTCCGACCCCGAAGTCATCCAAATCAATGAGGGCATGAGGCGCCTTGCGAATGCTAGCCGTCCGGGTGCATATATGGTCGACAGTTATCCATTCTTGAGATGCATCCCGACTTTCACGGCGGAGCTCAAAAGGTATCATAAAGAAGAGCTGGCCTTGTTCAGTAGCCAAGTTCAAGCTGTCAAGGACCGCGTGGTGAGCAATCATGCGCCCCCTCGTGCCAGTCCGTTCGTGACGATTTGCACCGTAGGCAGAGAACAAAGCTCTCCCATGCTTCACGCTTTCTCTTATAGAGCGTCAGGAGGAGTTCGGCCTAAGCGATGATGAATTGGCTTATTTAGCTGGGTCCATGTTCGGAGCCGGGTCTGATACGGTGAGCGGTCTCGCAAATTCGGGCCTATCAGCGTCTGGGACATTACTGAGGGTTTTGACATAGACGGCAGGAGTATTACCGATTGTCATCATGGCGGCGGCACGTTATCCTCACCTGCAGGCCAAGGTGCAAGCACAACTAGATGAAGTGGTCGGTCGCGAACGACGTGCGTTGTTTCCCTATGCAACGCACTTCCTGGATACTTCGCTGACGCTAGCTGATAGTCCCCGCATTCACGGACCAAACTGCGTTGTCGGAAATCTGTGCTTTCGTACAGGAGGTCTACCGATGGAGGCCAGTAACTCCGCTAGGTCTGTTTAATTGCGACAACAGTAATTCTGTTCTGCAAGCGCCTGACATACTTGTCTACAGGGGTCCCACACAGGGCCACCAAGGACGTATTCTGGGTGAGATACGGCGTCTGGGTCATTGGTATGGGATAGCTCAGCGAATATGCGAACAGAAGGATTATGTGATCCCGGCAGGGACAGAAGTTCACGCTTGCCATTGGTACGCCCTTCCTCCTCACTAGCAGGTCATTTGTGGTATATAGATGATGCAGGGCTATTGCTCGCGACCCCGATGTATATCCGGGTCCCGAGGCGTTCAAACCTGAGCGCTGGCTCAATGCCAAGGGCGAGATGCGAGATGACCTCAAGTTCTGCAATTGGGGTTTCGGGCGCAGGTGCGATTGAAGTGCAACCATTTGTTCCTCCTTCGATTTCTCACTTGTATTTTTTTTCGCAGAATTTGCCCCGGGATGCACGTTGCCGAGAGGTGAGTGCAAAGTGTCAACGCTAATGTGTACTTTGAGTCGTGGCTCACGAACCCTCTGTAGATCGATCTACATGAACACGACGCTGATGCTGTGGGCGTTTGAGATCAGTGAAGACCCGGCACATCCTATCGACACCATGGCTATCATGGATGGGGGACTTGCCCACCCGTTCCCGTTCACGGTTCGCTTCAAGCCCAGGATCGCTAACTTGAGAGAGAAGATCCTGTCCCATGTCGAGTGACGTACTGCACCACTGGCACTATTCTCCCTATCCGCATAGCATGTACCTAGATACACAGACCGCGATATAATAGCACCTCTAGATGCGATGGTACCCTAGCAGCTTGATTCTGATGCTGTATAGATGCGATAGGAACGTGTTATTTGAATGGTCCTAACCCGTTTCCGTCGGTCGCCATATGTTCGATCTCTCTGAGTACGTATACCTGGCGGTTGTCATTGATTGACAACGGCGCTCGAACTGCGGCGGAACTACTAGTCAAATTTACAGCGCTAGTTCCCATGAAACTCAGCATTCTCTTGTGCTGGTCTATCACCATCCATACGTACGTGCAACTGCCCAGAGTAGCGAATCAGAGCGACCATTCTAACGCGTGGGCACAGGGGGTTGTATGGGGGAAAATCCGGGAGAACAGTCGATCACTTTCGAACAGGACCTCAACATCGCTCCGACGCAGAGTGGACGACTACGCGGCCTTGATTCCTTACCACATGAACTCATCAAATTCGTCTTCGCATACACATCATACCACAAGGCTACCATAGCGGCTTGCACGCTCGTGTCGCGAAGCTGGCGAACACTATCAATTCCTCATCTCTTCTCTTCTCTGACGGTCGTGCGACGCGGGAGCTTCGCGGACTTTGACGACTTCCTCGACAAACACCCACACATCGCTAGCTGTATCCGGCAGCTCGATCTCAAACACGCTGTGAGCCCTCGTGTTGCCGTGACCCATGCCACTCTTGCCAGGTTGTTGGCGAAGCTTCCCGGACTTCAAGTGCTGCGTCTCAGGAGGCTATGGTTGCTAGACCCCGGGTTCGATTCGCCTACGAACTCAACCACATCGCGCCCAAGTTTGAAAGCACTGACATTGAACGAATGTTTCAGCAGTAGAAACTCTCTGCTTTCTTTGGGAGCCCTCCATAGCATTCTCGACACGTTTCCCGCTGATTCCATCTCCCTGCGCTATCTCACTGTCACCGCTACACCGGAGTCAACGTCGGGCCCCGATGTGCAAACCCAGCAGAACGAGCTAAATGCTGATACCCTGACGGTCCAACACGTCCACGTCCGGTACCTATGGTCGATACATGTGCTCCGTCGAGCGCTGGCCTCTAAACGTTCACATCTGCGTCCTGTTCGGGCGCGATCAGCAGATTTGCACACACAGAACCCGGGGTCCCTCCACGTTCTCAACGAATTCTTACACTGTGTCGGGGGAGAGCAGCTACGGCAACTAGACTTCCCTTTGATTATGGGGCCGCAGATTTGTCCTTTGGAGAATAAGCCTGGTACGCATCTTGCACGACACCAATCCGCCCGATCGAGCTGACCTGTAGCTACGGCAGGCTACGGGTGTGTCCTGCATCTCAACGCATGCTGTAATCCGGAGTCTTTCACATTCCAGATACACGCCCCCCTGCCGCGAACTGTCTCGGACCCTACCGCCCATCGCACCGAAGGGCATTATATCCAGAATGTACCGCTCAGCAGGGTCTTGATCACCTACCTCCCCCATCTACCTTCGACCATACGCACCTATACCCTCAGATTCCTCGACGCTCATTCTCCTGCGCATACCAAGAACCAGAAGATCATGGACCTTGGGAAACTCGACGACATACTCTTGGGGCGCTTCCCGTTGCTAGCATCTGTTCGGGTCATCCTTCCTGATACCACGTCTATGAAGAAGTACTCGCAAGCTGTCATCCAAGCAATGCCGAAGTGCGGACAACGAAGGCTTGTCAGCGTTATCGAGTGGGACGAAACGCAGGACCTCAATGATTGGTAGCAGCCGGGAAGAGCTGGACGGTTCCGGGCTCCGTGTTATGTATCTCGGATGATGTCGCGGTGAGCTGACTGCATCCTGTTCATCTTGGCGGACTCCTCGGACTAGAATTACTCTGTGTTCAGAAGCTGGATTTACGGCAGTTCGAGATCTGCTCACCTCGTGTACTATTTACGTGTCCCTCTTGATATCCGACTACTAGGCTTAGGCTGTGTATGTAGTCTGAGGTATGAGTGCCATAGTACTCAGCGGTGCAGATTTTTGCGGCCCAAAAGAGCAGGCTATGATCGACTCCCTCTTTACCCGGACGAGTTACGACACAGCGGTCCATTTGTATTTCCCTCTAACATTGCTGACTTGTTTGCTGCTGCAGGATCTGCTACATGTTGCGGAGAGGTTGGTGCAGATGATTGACTCTAGGGCACCTTGGTTATTCGCTCGCGATTCTCCTGTGAATCGGCCTTCGTCAAGGTGTGGGCGTTCAGGATCAGTCAAGAGCGGGCACACCTCGTCGCCGCCGTGGCTATCCGTTCGCGGACCTGAGAGGCAGAGAATCCTATCCCACGTCGACTGATACAGTGCTCGATAGTTCCGTTCGCATGTAATCAGCTAGGCCTGTCGTAATCGAGCCACTAGGAGGAGTTCTATCATCAGTAACTGCCATGTACGATGTACGGCACTCTCAGAATTGATAAACCGAGTTCTTGTAACGTACAGGCGTCGGATAGCGGTCACCCCTGTGGGGCTCAGCTGTATTCGGGACTGGTCGAAAGCTCAAAGGAGAAATTGTAGAACCGATAGGAGGCAGAGGGAACCATAGCATGCACATCGATGGCATTGCCTCCATCTAGGCCTGTCTGATCGCGGGGACAGGCCGACAGCTGGAGCTTAGAGCGCGGGCGGTGGGTATCCAGACTAATTGACTCAGCTAGAGGCTAAAGCGCACGCAGAAACAAAGTCGAAACGAACGCGAAACGGACCCGCTATATTGCGGGATGTCGTGGGTTGTAAGCCCTGACGTTCAGGAAGGGGTTGATGGGCGGACTCCCAACCTCTCCACCGCGCTACTAACACAGGCGGCGGAGCGCCGTCCACGAGTGTTGAACTCTGATAGAGTCATCTCAGCGTCTCGCCCAACCCACCACAACCGGTGCACTGAATGCCCTTCCACATGCGTGTCCCTTGGTCTTCTCCGGTGCAGCAAGGCGCCGGTACGGCAGGCAAATGGGCTGCATGAAACATTTGCGTTCATGATGGTGATAACGGTGCCCATCGTGTCCACAGTGCGACGTTGCCACACCGTATCGCCGAGCATCGCGGATGGTACCTGCGGACATGACCCATCACCGACATGCACGGTGGACAACACCAGGGAGGCGTAGACGCGGTCGGCTTCTAGGTATCTTCGCGGCAGTGCAGAGCTTACTTCGGGCCCGCACTGTTCGCTTAGTTTGAGTTCGGGTCCGCCTTGTGGAGCTCCCAACGACGCCCCCCTAGAACACACGTATTTGTCAGATGGGAGGCGCACGAGGACGACTGGTTTGATATATCGCTACCTGGTATTCCCATACGCCTGGCGAAGTTGCAAATATCCGTGGACGGTGGAGGGTGCAACCACT
The DNA here is from genome assembly GCA_022385745.1 of Cubamyces sp. BRFM 1775. Classification (NCBI taxonomy): domain Eukaryota; kingdom Fungi; phylum Basidiomycota; class Agaricomycetes; order Polyporales; family Polyporaceae; genus Cubamyces; species Cubamyces sp. BRFM 1775. The sequence goes on along the minus strand of MU278461.1, from coordinate 269,427 downwards.
GCGAGGCACATCGACGATCGAGAGCTCAGACCGGGGGCAAAAGCAAATTCAGATATCAAACGGAAGCACTAGGACCCCCGCCTTCAGGGTGGCGGCAGACCGCAGGGTTCGATGCTCATCAGGAAGACCCGGCGCTGTTACGTCCCGAGCGAGGAAGCGACGTCGTCGGTTGCTGTGCTGTTGCCTGCTGTTGCTGCACCCAGCTCGCGTTGCGTTTTGCGACTCCGCTGAGCTTGGGGTACATAAGTTCGTGGTCGGTGGAGGAAGGGGTCTCACTCACTTTTGCATTCGTCCGCTTTGTTGCCCCCGACTTGTTACGGTTGTCGACCACAGCAGCAGTGCTCGCTCCCTTCATACGACCCCTCACTTTTCACCTCCTTTGTCTTTCTCTCGTCGTCGTCGGCCGAGTCTTTCCTTGACACATCCCCCCACGTATCTTTGAACAACCTACCCAATCAAATCTAAAATGGAGGCTAGCGTTGGCAAGCAATACCAGGACAACCGTAAGTCCACTATTGTCGCTTTGTGCGGCATCAGGCAAACGGTATGCTGAATTTGACGTCCTTGACATACCTAGTGATGGCGATGTGCGCCTCCGGGAACCACGACGTCTCAAAGAAGCACGGTATATGTGGTATCATCTGCGCAATCCTGCTCTTCCCCTGCGGTCTGATCTGTCTCTTGTGAGTGCTCTCTGTTTTCCCTTATCTTGCGGCAAGCGACGTTTCTGACCGCGATAATCTTTCTCGCAGCACGGACGTCGAGAAGCGATGTGTGCGGTGCGGTGCGAAGGTCTAGGCGACCTCAGGCTGGAGCTGCGGCTTGAAGCCTTGGGGCGGTGCAGACGCCGATAGCGACGACCGTCTGCGATCTCACAGGTTCTATCGGGGCGACGATGTTGATTATACATTCCATTCATAATATGTGACAGATGTCCTCTAGTGTACCTATACCATATATATCAGGACGTGATGCGTATTATTGGTTGGCGTGTTTTCCAATGTGCAACGTACCCGTTAACCCAGCTCGCAAGCTCTGAGCCTTACATTGACGTCTCACTTGTCGAAATCCTGCGGCCATATGTCGGTGTATGTCAAGCGCTCTCGCAGGCGCGTTCCAACGATCATACACGAGCATCATGTCGTACACCGCTCCTATGAATCACCGGTTCAGGGCTATACATGAGTGCTATATGCACACACAGAGAAGTCTCCGCGGTGTTCCGACATGAGCTGCCAGGGTCGAGGGGTCGAAGTCGGCCCAGCCGGACTTTGAAGTAGCATTGTGCTAGGGCAGCCAATACCACGCAGGCGGGAACACCGAGCAGCAGCAGTCGTCGATCCACAGCGGCGCGATCGAGGCGTGCGAGATCGACCCCGTGCAGGGATATGTTTTGCACGGTTCCGCACGAACCAGACCCGCCGAATTCCATAATGGTCGAGCTCGATTGACATACGAGGGAACGCGACGGCATTTCCTGCCCTCGCGCCGCCCATTACCGTTTAAACCCCATAGACCGAGCTAGTTACCTCGTGTGGCCCGCTTGGCGCAACAGGGCCGCGACGGAGCCGTGTGTACTGAATGGGGACGATCGGCCTGCCGTCAAACATGAGGATCATGACGCACTGGACACCATCCCTGTGGACCTGTAGACAGCAACGTGCGAGACTGGAGAGAAGCATGAGTAGCCCTGCCTGTCGGGCTAAAGTAGCCCTGCCCCTGCCAGGCAGAGGGGCCGGGGGCTAGGCATGCCTTCTTCCCGAAGCGAGTACTCCTGCCAGAGGTCTGCGGCGAAGCGTAGACTCTACAGTCCGCGGCATTCGCGAGCCAGAGATGGAAGGGCAGCTTCCAAGATTGACTGTCTGGAGATTTGCTGTGCGACCGGATCCGGGTTGCAGCGTGCTATGCGTATGGCAATCGCACAGGTTGAAGACTCCAACGACTTGGGTTGGCTGGGGGTAGGATGTAGCTACCCCGCTATAGGCAATGTCCGCTGCTTGCCCGCAGTTGCCCGCGTGTCTAGGTCCGCCTGGCTCATAAGAAAAAGCTGTGAATACTGTCAATGCGACGCTTGTTTGAAAGTTAAACCGACTGGATAGAAGACCTCACGGCATGTGTCCTCTAACCCCGTTCTAAGTCCTCCCCGGATGGGCGCCTAATGAGTAGACGTTCGGTAGAACTCAGTGAGAGCCGTAGGGCATTAACCACGAAGAAGTCGGAAACCCTGCGGGCGCGCCCGACTAAGGCGCTACCCGCAGGACAGCGCCGCCGAATGACACGACAAATATGCGTACCTAGCCCTGAGGTCCATGAACCCGTGTCGGGTAGGGCGCCGAATATCATTACGGCACGAAGACGTGCCATGTCCTGCAGGCGTACGTTGACTGGCTCCTTGAGACTCGTCCGCGGCATACTTGGAAGACCCCGTCGCAATCTTGCCCTTTCTGGCGCTGGAAGGCCTCAAGGAAGTCAGACAAGGTGTAACGCAGGCTCGTCCTTCCACGTTATCGAGCAGGTGAGTCCGCCGGATCGCGCGTGGCGCGTATCAATGTCGAGTTCGACGTAAAGCGAACCTGGTGCGGCAGCGAGACGGAGCGTATATGCGGGTGAAACGCTTCCAGGAAGATCATACCGGTAACGGGCTCAGGACAGATTCCCACCGAGTTACATGTACCGGGCGGGGGTCGGCCAATCATGTCACACAGCGGGCGGGGCATCGAGCACGACCCCAGAGGAGGAGGACCGCGTGTGCGTCGTGTGATCGATATGAGGAGGCGGCTGTCAGGAATATGTTCCCATGGATGGCCGTCTTTCGCGAGGCCCGCAGAGACGGAGCGCTGCGCATGCGCCGTAGAGCCGTAGCAAGATGAATGCGATGAATGCTGACAGATAGGTCGCCGAAGTTTCGAGAAAGGTAATCGAACACAGCCTGAAAACGACGGAGGGGTGCGAGATGGAAGCTGGTAGAGGCGAGCAGGACGCGCGGGGTGCGATGGACGTCGTTGGGAACGGCGACAAAGAAAAGAGGCGGGCAACGGGCGTTGTTGGTGAGATCGAGGGAGACCGATTGCCAGCCTCGTGGATGGAGAAGCGAGCGCGTGATTCAAGACCCTGCAAGGAACTCGTCTGGGGAAGCGCCCGTGCCTACGCTTGACCACACTTTTAGAATTTATAACCTCCCTTCGTACGCGCATACACTCCCTTCCTTCCTCCTCATTTTGTCCGTAGGCTTGGCTTACGACCCGCAGCGGTGAAGAACGAGGACAAGAACGCCGAGCAGGTACAGGCAAGGAAACTGTGGCTTGAATAAAGTCTCGGCTTGCCGCCTTCGGCTAGGCACTCCGCGCCGCTCGGCATTCTAGGGGGCCTATGTTCAGCTCCTTCGAAGCTCTTCGCCTTCGTACCCCGTTATCATCTCCACCTCTTCCTCTTCCTCCATCCTCTTCAAATCTCGCCTCTCACGTCTGAACGACCACGACTGCTCACGACGACCCCCACGACCTCTCGCTCTGTCCTCTCGTTCACTCGGTATTCCTAGTGGTGCAGGTGACCCGTGAACGTTTGACCGACATTCGAGATACGACTCTCTCTACAACGTCCACACAATGAGATTCGATCCTGTGAGTCCCTCGACCCTCATGCCTTTCTCATTGTTTCCTGAACGTCGTCTCAGTTCGAAGTTTCCATCCCCCATATCGCCTATGCGGCATTGGGCGGGTTTGTAGTCCTGGTGAGTATACCACCCCGGAGTTCCCATTCACGACCTCTGACGCGTTCCTCTAGTTTGGAATGTTCTCTCTATTCATCCGAGAGAAGGTACGTTGCGCTCAAACCTCCTCCGGGACGTCTTTTGTACTGAGACTATGCAGCTTTACATCGGAGAAGCCATCTGGGCATTTCTCTTCGGAGTCGTCATAGGTGAGTTCCATTCTTGCAACGACTCGAATATCGGTATTGACTCCCTCAGGGCCGTATGGCGCCAACATATTTGATCCTAGAGGTTGGGGAGGGGGAGATAGGGAAACTATCAACACTATCACCTTAGAAGTGACTCGCGTCGTATTGGCTATCGGAGTATTCGCCATCGGAGTTGAGTTGCCCAAGGCATATATGCAACGGCACTGGAAGAGTTTACTCTTCTTGCTCGGCCCTGTCATGACATGGGTACGCAATGACTCGAATCCTGTAGTCCGTAACACGTTCTGACCGCAAAATCCTCACAGGGCTGGTTTATCTCCGGAGCGCTCATATATGCGCTCATCCCCGGCCTCAACTTCCTCTCGTCTTTGGCAGTAGCAGCATGCCTTACACCAACGGATCCCATTCTCGCTGCGGCGGTCGTCGGCGGAAAATATGCGGACAAGCATGTCCCGGCACATCTTCGACACCTCCTCGCAGCCGAGAGCGGTTGCAACGACGGAGCTGCATTCCCCTTCCTCTTTCTTGCCCTCTACCTCATCATTGACTCCTCCACTGGTCGGGCGATATCCGATTGGTTCTTACTGCTCTGGTTATGTGCGTGATTTGTGCTATATCCGAGATGAGCGCCGTTTTCGCTGACCCTTTTCCACTATGCTGCAGACCAAGTCGTGATGGGCATCGTCTTCGGCGCGCTGTTGGGGTTCGGTTTCCGGCACCTCATGAAGTTCTGCGAGCACAAAGACCTCATCGATCGCCAGTCATACGTCGCGCAATACGTTTCCCTCGCGATGCTCACCATCGGCGCGACAACCCTCCTAGGTTCAGACGATCTGCTCGCCGCGTTCTCATGCGGGACGGCCTTTGCATGGGACGGTTTCTTCAACAAACAAACGGAGGAATCCGTATTCTCGTCCGTCATTGACTTGCTCTTCAACATCGCTGCGTTCGTTTTCGTGGGCGCATGGATGCCATTCAGCGACTTTTCGAACCCGAACCTCACCCTCTCCGTATGGCGGCTCATCGTTATTGGGATCCTGGTGATGATCCTCCGTCGGCTCCCCATCGTTATAGCGCTCTACAAATGGATCCCCGACATTAAGACGTTCCGTGAGGCTGTCTTCAGCGGCCATTTTGGCCCCATGGGTATCGGTGCGTTCTCCCTCATTTATTTTGCAAATATCGACATTTCTGGAAAGCGAATAGAAGTGGCTGACGCTGACTCGTCTATTCTTGCTGGTTCTAGGTGCCATCTTCATTTCGACCCTTGCCGCCGAGCAGCTTCCGACACCACACGATCCTCCGCAAGGCCAGGAGGAGCTCCTGTCCGCGTCCATTCAGCCCATCGTCGCGTTTATGGTGCTCTGTTCTATCGCCGTGCACGGCTTGTCCATTCCGTTCTTCACGTTCGGCCGCCGTGTGCACTCGGTCTCGCGCACCTGGTCCCGACACGACACGTTCGGGACGTTCGGCTCGCGCCGCGGTACTGGAGGGCGCACGATACTCCCCGAATGGACGACGCAGATCCGCCACGTGCAGCCGGGCGAAGAGATCGTCATCAACAGGGACCGTCTAGCGGACGAGGACGGGCGCGAGGAGAGCCTCACACCCGTCGCCGGCACGTCGTCCGAGGAAGAGAAACACCAGCACACGCAGGACGAGGCGGAGAAGACAGAGAACCCGCCCGACGGGACGGACACGTACCAGGAATGGCGCGAGGGCCCCCACAGGGTGGTAGAACGGCGCGATGGGCCTGGGGCAGAGGTCGGTTGCATTTCTCGTTTTGCTTGGCCGCTTGGCCCTCCAGAGCCGGGCGTGCCGCCGAACAAGCTTTCTGACTGTGTTGTGTTTGCCGCAGGTCGAAGTCGAAGTGCAGCGCAACGCGTACGGCCCGAACGAGACGACGACGAACAGGCTCCGGGTCGCCGAGGACGAGACCGCGCACGTAGTCGGCGAGATTCGCGACAAAATGAGGCGCGCGCCTTCGCAATTGGAGGACGTGATCGCCCACGCCGAGAGGGGTATCAAGCACGAAGCGCGAGAAGTAGGCGAAAAGGCCAAAGAAGCCGGCGAGGCCGCGATGCATGCTCTTAGCCCGCAACAGTCGCCCTCGAGGTCCGGTCCAGAAGACCACGAAATGCATAGGGGAGGAGGCAGCGAAGAGGACGAGGGGTGGATGTCGGACCAGAGTGCGGGCGAGCCCTCCAGCGCGACTAGCAAGGGCCGTACGAAGTCGCCCAAGCTGAAAATCCCCAAGCCCAAGGTCAACGTCTCCCGCCCAGTAGGCACCCGGCGACGTACGTCTATGCGCCGGGGCGTACTCGGGCAGCGACCACAAGTGATCCAGCGATCGCAGAGCGAAGACTTTAGCTCGCGCCGGCAGCCCGTTGACGAGGAAGCGGACGAGGACATGGACGACGGGCGCGGACGGAGCTCAGCGATGCGTCCACCCACAGGGTCGCGCCAGCCGTCCGGCATGCGCACGCCTCAGCATCGACGCATCGACTCGATCCGCTCTGCGACGCAGAGCCGCGAGATGTCCCCCGCACGTTCCGTGCGCTTCGCGGACGAGGCAGGCCTGGACCGGAGCGGGCACGCGACCCCTCGGCTGATGTCCCCGACGGGCCCGTCGACGCCCACTGCGACCGCGCACGGGAGCGAGGCGGAGACGGAGGAGGACGACTCGCCGCGGAGCCAGGTGCGGTTCAGCTTGCCGTCGGGCCAGGAGGTGCGGCAGTCATGAAAGGGCGGCGTGTAGGGTGTTGCTCTCCGGTGAGATTTGGAATGACTGTGGGATAGAGAGAGACTCGGAGGACGCCAGGTCTGGATGGCCGTGGGTCGTGCCCGGGAGTTGTGGTGCAGCCCGGGTGGCTGGGATGCTTGGATACGCGGGCTGCGGTCGCGTTGCTGGTTATGTGAATGTGAATAGAGGGACGATGCCCGGAGGGTCGCATGCTGGGATCGCGGACGCCGTGTAGAATACCATCAGCAGGGGGTAGGTATCTGCCCTCCTGCGCGTTAATGCTTCTGTCTTGTATCATTGTCTTTTTTCCTTCTCTGCTACGTTGTCGATGTCTCATCTTTTCCTTCTCTTTCTCCTCGTATAGCCTCGTCTCGTCTCATCTCATCTCGTCTCATCTCGTTTTCCTGCTTTCCTAACCCTCAAGTCGCGCGCCTCCCTGCATGTACCCAGTGTATTCCCCACCCTGCATCTAGTGTATACGCTCGCATCTGCATCGGTCTCTGCACATTCAACGACTCTTCATGATTCCATGGTTCATATGCACCGTCTTCACGCACCCACCGCCTGCAATCTATCTCTATTTATCTCACGTTATGAGGTACTGATGCGCTTCTCTCAAGCGCAGCCAGATCTGAGGCCTGATGGTCCGTTAGTAGGAATGAGATAACAAAGAGGCTGGATCTCCCGTTCCGCGGGCCTTTGGCTTGGCTTGAGCGGAACATGTGCGCGGCTCCGAGGGCGAAGACGGTCCTTGCGGCTCCTTGCCTGTGTTGTAAGCTTAGGGATTCTCGACCAGCGGAGGTGACGCTGCCAAGCATGACTCCAAGAGGGCCGAGCGGAACTGAATTTGCGTATGATCTTGGACAATCACGGTGGGTGCAGGCTCAGGCTGTGTCGACTACAGATTATATCATTATGCGCATAGGCCTCCATGGTGGTTCTCTGGTAGATGTCGCGTCGGCCACCGCAGCATCTCCGCAGTGTCGGCCGAGGCATCTATGTGGCGGGTCAGCTTGTACACCAGTTTTGAGTGGTATATATCGACGATCATCGATTCATCGATCAATACTTGTTATGAGCAGGCCGCCCCAGAGCTGAGCAGGGCCGATTGCCCACTGCCAGAGTAACCACGGAGAGAGAGAGAGATGTACGGTATCGCCACAACGCGGGCTTGCGCGTTGGTGGCATCGGGCCGATCAAAACATACATGCATATGTTACGTACATACAGTGCCGTCTCTCAAGTCGGGAAATCTGCTGTACGACCAGCTACGTCAAGGCCACGTCGACAACTAAGATCCTCAAAAGCTTGGACTCACCAGAGATACTTGAGCCTAATTTCCCATCCAAGTTCTTCAGCCTTTGAGACTCCGCTGTGGCTGCCATCACTCGCCACCTCTCTCCCCTCGTCCGGGATCCTCTCGCGCACGTCGCTAGCAATCGTTGTCTGCATCCTGTCACTAATTTGTCTAGGTCTAGGTCATCAATGCATCGAGCTTTGTCTTGTTCTGACATCCTCGACGATATCTTCACATGGCTGGCTCCTGCACTAGCCTCTGACACGCTGTGGTCCACAGCAGCGGGCCATACAGCGCGCACAACACCTGAACTTTGTGATGCTCGGAATAACCTAGTGCCTGTCGTCTGTGTTTGCAAGGCTTTCCATGGGCCTGCCGTACGCATCCTATGGCGAAAGCTTGATGGCGTCTTCCCTGCTTTCAAGCTACTCCCCGGATTTGTCGAGGAATGGGACACGATTGAAGGCCACAACGGATACAGGTTTTTCTGGAGAAAAATATGGGTGAGCGCATCTTACGTATTTCAGCGCAATTCGTTGGCATCTGTAACAACTCCTTTCACCAGAACTTCCCCGAACTAGGAGAGGTGTCTGCCTCTGACTGGGATCGGTTCTACAAATACACGACGTCTGTGCAGATCATCGGTAGACCACTGCAATCGTCGCATGCTTCTCCCCAGTGTATGAACGGGAAGACGTGGTCTTCACTTCCTGAGTTATTCCAGGGACGGCATCCTTTCCCATATCTTCGCACGCTCTCCTGGAAGGCGGATGAGTTCGGGCTCATCATGTTGCCTCTTCTCCTCTCGCCATGCCTGGAGGACATCACAATTTACCAAGGGAACGAAACAGATTCTACGTTCGAGAATATGCCCGTTTGGACTCGAAACGTGGATGCACTACTGCAGGAGCTATGCAAGCGCACACCCCAACTTACCACACTCACATTCTACGCTTGTCATCCAACAAGAGCCTGCGAGGTGCTGGCTGCACTTCGCGTGCCGCAACCGAATCTCCGCTCCTTGTCTCTCCTCTGTGCGCTCCCAGAGGGGTCGGACCGAATCCATGTCCGGTGGGCCGATCTAGAGGGACTCTCGCGTTTCCCACTGCTCGAGGGACTTGTTATACGAGGAATGCTTTTTCAGGCCGGAGACTCGATGTATTCCCAGGGACAACCAATCAATCTGCCTAACCTTCGAGAGCTCACGCTTGAGAGCACTAGCAATGCTCATTTGGCCTTGAAGCACCTTTGCGCCCCCACGCTTCGTGCCTTACATGTCGACAACCTGTTCGTTATGGACTCCACTATCGAATGGAGTTCTATGTCGTGGCTCCCCTCGCTTCCCACTCTGGAGGTACTCAATTTCAAGTTCTCCTTGATATTCGCCGACTCCTTGACCCCGATCGCCACGCTGTTCGCATCCATCTCCACCTTTCCCCGACTCCGATCGCTATCGATACACTGCCGATCCTCTCGAAACGTGTCGGTGGGCGATGACGACCTCCTAGCGGTCTCGCAGGCGTTGCCTGCGCTGGAGACGCTCTCCGTCCGTATACGGTTGCTACCACTCTCAGGGGACTCCCACTCTATCAGTACGCTGGGCCTCCTAGCGTTGCTTCGCAATTGCCCGCGACTGCGCGAGCTTGAGCTCCCTATGCTCCAAGTGCGCACCGAGGATCTCGCCCACATACCTGATGAGCCTGTCGCTCATGGACTGCGACGCCTGTGGCTGGAAGAAGGCTGGACGTCAGAACTACACTGCTTGATTCGTGACAGACTCTGCCCGAATCTAGAGGATATGACCGGAACCGTTTGAAAGACAGAGCACCCTCACCTTACCTCTACCCCCGAGTGAGTGCGCCCTAACGCTGCCACGAATCCAACTGATAGCATTCATGCTACTAGGAATACATATTTCGCAATCTGACAGTCCAGGCCCGATGCTACGCGGTCTTTTCCTTCGCGGCTTTGGACGCGAGGGACCCGTCCTCCGCACTATATCCCCCCTTCCCTCCAATATGACTGAGATCCACCCCGAGAACGCTTATGCACGCCCGCAACACCGCCAGCCACCAGACGAACAGGGTGCCAAGCACGGTCGGGGCGCCGCTCAGCTCGAACGCGTCGAACGCGCGCGCCAGCCACATGACGCTAGCAGCGGGCCTGCGGTCGGCGTCGACGATCTCGAACGGTGGTTGCGCGTGGGGGCCGGCGAGGGCTGCCGCTGCGCGGAGCCCTGAGGTGAAGCCATCTTCGTGGAAGCCGTACTTGAGCCATGCCCCGGCGTACGACACTCCGCGCGTCCGTTGGATGGAAGGGATCTCTGATTGGGCGCGAATAGCCTGTACGTATGTATAGTGTTAGCGATGGACCACGAAGAGGGCACGCGGAGTGTTCGAACGATACACACCTCCAGGCTCAGAATGGGATGGTCGTATTTATACCTTCCGACCTCAAGCTCGGGATCGGGATCGAAGGGCGGATTGAGAGTGACCAAGACGGGGCCGTGCTTCTTCATCGGAATATGCTGAAGCTCATTCATCCAGTCTGCCCGTCAACGTCAATAGGGAAATGCTTGCACAGAACACGAGGGACTGACACGTTCTGTCATAGGGAATGGACACTGGTCAGTAGGAGATTCGCTTCGTATCTGTTGAACAGCTCAAAACGCACAAAGAGACATGATTGACGTTCGGCAAGTATCGCCCAGCGCTGTCAGTAACCGACTTCGTCAGGTAGTTCCAGCATGACCACGCTAGTCGGGATACGGGCATGAGCTACAAAAGATGGTCAGATCGCGCTAACAACAAACGACCTAAGGGCCTGTATTCATGAGACTGACCCGCTCGTCGCAATGCAAGACTGCTTCGTTCCTATTCCACTTGAAAGCCTCTAGGATGCGCGTTTCCTCCGGGGACAATCCGCCACCTGCCTTGAGGATGTCCACGGTGGTGTCGGTATGACACGCGAGTATGACTTCGTCGAAGTCTAATGTCTCCCCATAGGCAGTCATGAGCTCTACCCGGTGCGTCTTCTCGCCATTGTTGAATACGTGTATGGGCTTCACTGAAACGATGGGCGTGGAGAGGTGCAGTTGCGAAGCGGGCAGCGTGGACAATATCTTCTGGACGTATGTCCGGCTAGGCGAGACCCTGTGAGTCCTGCATCGAATGAACGGTCAATGGGATATGACTACCTGCCACCGCGTAGGGTAAGCCAGGAGGGTTTGCCAGTGATCTGCAAGAGATGATGGTTGTACATAAATTGAATCTACAAGCGAGGATCCGTCAGCACTTTTCGGCGCAGCAGCACGTACCCAGGATACCCTACCAAAGTGCGCGCAGGGAAGTCCAAGGCGCATTTGTCTGGCGGTGTGCTCCATATTGCCGCAGTCATTGGCTGGAAATCCAAGCAATATGAGAACCGTTGTCAGCACGAAGAGGTGTCATCGCACATACAATGAGGTAGTTGTCCCGGAATGAGTCGGAATAACCGTGTTCTTGTAGATATGACCCAATCGAGAACTCATCATCCCGTACACCACTCTTCTCAAGATTGAGCAGCAGCCTTTGCGCGCTGACGTTGAAACGAAGCACGTCGTACAACAGGCGCCACATGTTGGGGTCTAATAGGCGCGATGGCTGACAGAAAACCGTCATCAAGTTGTTCCCGGCCCATTCGAACGCGCCGAGGTCTCGCGAGACCGAGAACGTCATCTCTGTTGGGAGGATGCGCTCAGCCAGGTCCGGATACAGTTTGAGGAAGTTGATGAAGTTCGGGTAAGTGCTGGGGTTGAAGACGATCTGTAGGTTACGTGAGAAATCGTTTGAAGCTGTATGAGATGTATACGCTTGCGGATACTCACGAAACCACTGAAAGAGATTGGTCAGTCCACTATCTTCCCCATATAATACCAGTGCGAACCAAAGAAGATATAACGTACGTGTCGACGTCAACAGGCTCCTTGTTAGGACGAGAGTAAGTAACTGTATTGGCGTGACCGCCAGGACGTGAGTCGGCTTCAAAAAGATGGACCTCATGATCCGTATGCTCGTTCAAGAGCTGTGATTTAACATGAGCTCGCTGTAATGCATAGCCCGATGATTCCCGTTCTTACCCATGTAGCAGCAAGACCTGACACCCCGGAGCCGACGATCGCAACTCTCATCCTTGCACGCTTCGCGACCTCTCTGGGCAAAGCTGCAGTACTCGAAACAGTCAGCAGACACAAGTGCACGGGATAGTTAGTCAAAAAGAAGACGAAGGCGTGCAGCCTCTACGTGGACGCGAACTCTCGCGAACTGCGGGGGCGTGGGAGTCTGAAAGGCGTGCACGACGTTGGCATAGAGAGCATCGTCAGGTTGGCATCTTGGTTACCGCATTCGTGCAGAAGTCGCACCAAGCCACTGCCACACACGCTCACTGCGTTGACGTTGTAATTCCGTGGCCTACTATACAACGTCACAGTGCTTTGACACACCATGATAATATTACACTTGGTTCTGTTCCAGTACATGCAGAAGGAATCGTCGAGGCACTGCTTCATTCGGCATGGGAAAGAATTTTCTCTCGGAGGTTCGGTATCCTAGGCTTGAAGCGGACCACGAACGGATATGGGTGAGCAAGCGCCCCATCCTTGATGCCCATGGTGTCGATTGGATGTGCCGGGTCTTCGCTTATCTCAAACGCCCACAGGGTTAGCGCGGTATTGATGAAGACAGACCTGCGGAGTCTCGGTGAGCGATGCGCGCATGTAAGCGCAAGGAGGGCGCACCTCTCGGCCACATGCATGCCAGGGCAGATCCTGCACCGTGCGCCAAGTAAGCAGAATGCAATCAGAGAGATGCTCGCGCTTCGATCGCACCTGCGTCCGAAACCCCAGTTGAAGAATTTCAGGTCATCCCGCATTTTGCCCTTGTCGTCAAGCCAACGCTCAGGCTTGAACTCTTCAGGTTCCGGGTACACGTCGGGGTCCCGACCAATCGCCCTACGCAGTTCATGTATCAGCGTGCGGCCAGAAACGCACCAGAGTCAGAGACGTACCAATGACATGCTAGGACCTCCGTTCCCGCTGGGATGACATAACCCTTCTGTTGACATTTCTGCTCAGCTGACTCGTTTTTAGGCGGCACGTATGCCATATCCTACCCAAAACACGTCCTTTGTCGCCCTGTGGGCGAATCCTGTGAAAAGCGCGTCAGCCACTTTAACACCCCGCAAATCCAGTGATCCCCGTACCTATCGGGGAAACAGGCCTCCATCGGTAGACCTCTTGCACGAAAGCGCAGACCTCCGGCAGGTTGTTCTGATCGGCAAAGGTAGGCACTATAAGATACAGTGTCAGCGTAACCTCCGGAAAGCGTTCAAAGAGACGCAAGAGGTTTCGTACGTCGGTCGCGTCCGACTATTTCATCTAGTTGCGCTTGCACTCTGGCCTGGAGGTGTGGATAACGCGCCGCCGCCATGATGACAATTGGCAAAACCCCTGCCGTCTGCAATCGAGAACGTGAGTGATGTGGCGCTGGTAAACCTCGAGTTTAAATTGGCTCACGGTGTCTGATCCGGCGCCGAACATGGAGCCTGCTAGGTATGCCAATTCGTCATCACTCAAGCCGAACTCCTCCTGCCGCTCTAGGAGGGATAATGCGAAGCACGGATGGGCTTCATTCTTTGCCTGTGATTCCGTGGCGTCAGTGGTACACCAATCCCAGCGAGAGCGCTGGAAAAAGCTCACCAAGCGGTCTTTGACCGTCTGAACTTGGCTGCGGAACAGGGCAACTTCCTCCTGGTGGTACTTCCTGAGCTCCGTGGTGAAGCCGGGAATGTATTTCAAGAACGGGTAGCTGTCGACTAGATATGCACCTGGGCGCATGGCATAGCCTATGCGCTCGATGCCCTTATTAATTTGCTTCACCTCCGGGTCGGCATAAGTGGTCGGGGTGGTCTTGCCATAAGTGATACTCATGATGACGCTTGCAGCGTAGCTGCACGGCGTGTTAACACTCAGGCGGATTTGTTATCAATGATACGTATATACACTTACCGCTTGGCATGATTTATGAACTGCTCGGGGTCATCCAACAGGTCCAAAACGAAGTTTCGGGCGTTCTGCATCTGCAGAGGCTCGTATCTGGCGGCGTTCTGGGGTTGTAGTGTGGCGTGCAAAGCACTAGTGAGACTCGTCAGTACCGTACATACAGAGCAGTACAAGGCTTCGATGTGTTCACCTCCTGTACTTCCGTAGACGTTCGCCTGCGCCGATGATCAGGACACGCATGCCTCCCGATATGAGGTCTCCGGCTGAGACGGACCGAGGCCGGTCGGCGAGGTTATGCGACTGCTTCACCATGATGTCTACGGCAGGCTGGTGGGCGTGTGAGCGGGAGCAACACTACACCGAGGCGCAAAGCCAAACCGTACCTCTACGCGCGTGATGACCACAAGGCGACGCGAACCATACCGCAGGGTAAAGATGGGGCCATATGTCTCCGCGAGTCGAGTGAAATGACGATGTGCACTGTAGCACAAGAAGTCATTAGTGCTGTCTGCTAAACAAGGAGTCTAGCCTACTCACTATTTTGCCGGGGGTGCATTCCCGAACAGCCAATGGCCAGGAGGACTCGGTGGGAGCTTCTGGTCCTGCTTTCCCAACCGCACCCGCCACATGGCGGCATAACACACACCGGCGAGTGCCACAAGAAGGAGCGGACTGACAAAACGCGAGAACGACGCGCCGTCGAGCATGGGCGAGAAAGTGGGAGAAGACATCGCTGAGTGTCTCAGGCTCCTGGAGCTCGGGGCGTGCGGGAGTAAGGCTATTTGTACCGGCGTCTTCGGCCTGGATTCGGTCAGGAGATGAAGCCTGAGAAGCACGACCCGGGTCTGTAGAAGCTCTACCGTGTGACATTACACACAGAAGCTGCCGTCGGAAGCCTCTCCGGGCGGCACTATGGTGGGCCACAGTATGATGCAGCGGCCAGAGACTCAGTCATGGGAGCCTCCACCGCCCTCCATAACTGACGTGGGCGGAACAGGAGCACCCAATCACAGCGACTTTCACTCTATGTTGCCGTAAAGGCGTGCAAGCGGCGACGGTGCCGCTTGCGTTGCTTCATCATGAGAAGTCTTGCAAAGGGACTTCGCTGACGTCGAAGCTCGGGATAGCGAGCGTCGGCATGTGCAGTAAGTGTGCTGCGATCCATTCGAGGTGTAGAAGGCGGTAGTCTGTCGGTAGCGTCCTCGCGATCAGCCTACGTCGAACACGCAAGAAACATGAATATACCATTTCCTACTGCGTACATGACCGCTAATACTGGGCTCCGACACGATACTCAGGGCAGTGAGCTCGAGGGTCCGATTGGATCGTGGTTGTGCCTATCTAGCACATCCATGAATGAATGTCGCGCAGCGCTCACGCCGCACACGACGTCCTAGGCGACACCATTCCAAATTCTAGCGTGTCTTTGCCTTGCTTAAGAAAGGTCCTATGACTTGGACGCACTGGTCATTTTCCCATTGGCAAAAGTATTTAGCAGGGTCGCATCAACCCTGCGCGAGCGTATGTACTGCTGTTGTTGAGGCTTTCGTATCAGACGAGGACGGTCAGATGCTTTCTCTTGCGATACGCCAAAAATAGATAGCTCCAAACTTGCTTGGTAGATGAGGGGAGTACTTCGAGGAAGAGTCGTTGGAAGGCAGAGAAACTTGAACATTTTGCCATGTCCGGAGCAGTTCCCTGGAGGCAAAATGTTTAAGAAAAGGTTCCACCATCATATAGCACCTAAGTGCGCTGGTTTGTATGGCGATATGGCCGAGCGGTCTAAGGCGCCAGAATCAGGATCTTGTCCTATCTGGTCCTCACGGGCGTGGGTTCGAATCCCACTGTCGTCATTACCTTTTTTCAACATATAAGTGTTAGTCACCGATATACAGCGCACATATCGCTGAACGTGTTAATGCGAAGATGTATGCAAGGGTGGGTAAGACCAGAACTATTTACATAGCTCTGCTACTCCAGCAAGAAAAGTGAAACATTGCGTTCGCAAGGGTAACATTAACTAAGCCTGTTCATACGGCTGAAGGAGTCATCATCGGGTTGTCGTGGTCTACGGAGAGCAAAGTAGTTATCCACTGTCTGCCAGGCATTGTACCGCTTTTCGTCACTCCAGTAGGAACCACTAGTACTATATGAGCGTACCCTGGCTAGTTTCGGAAACACGCACGATAGAAACATAATCACAGATTCGGGGGAGGTGATGGGAGAGTAGTTAGCACAGAATGTAGTCAATTGACACTGGTTATGTCCGCGTATCAACTCGGCGTAGGCTCCGCCTAATTCGACGTCTCTCATAAAGTCCTCGTTGTCCCTCCAGCACGCTGCGTTGAGACACAAAGAAAGGTCCTGCAGGTTGGTGCACCGGGAGGCAAATGGGGCCAAGACGCGGAGACTAGGGAGAGTGAAGTCCGATGAGTCGGGCCAGCTGGTGTGCAAGGAAAAGTGGCACTCGGAGCAATTTAGAGTGAGCGTGCATAGCGCAGGCCATGCTGCCGCCATTTCGAGGATGAATGTGTCGTCCAGGGAGAGTGGACCGAGAGAAATGAGGGTAAAGCTCTCCAGACAGGTGAATGCCAGAAGAGGCCTGAGATCATCAGATCGCAACACCGTAGCTTCGAATTCTTCGCCCGTGATGGCCATAGGTGGCCTGCTAAAGTCGATCTTTAGCACCGTCAGCGTGCTAGAACAAAATTGCTGCTGGAGCGAGGTCGAGAATGCCGTGAAGGACATCGTAAGAGGTAACAAAGCCTCAGAGAGTTTCATGCAGACCTCGAGAACAGTGAGAAGATGGACGGTATTGCTGAATATGTGGTGCGCCTGCATTGTACCATAAGTTTTGAGATACCGTAGACGGCGAAAAGGCCGGTTGATGGTAGACAGGGCTGCATCGCGAGGCCGCATAGCGTCGCTTGAGAGGTTGAAAGCGAGGCTGGATAATGTCTCAGACCGAGCAAGGGCGACGAGCACGGTTTCTGACATGGGCATTCCCAGCCAAGTAAAGGATACAAGCGATGTCAAGGAGCGCACGAGGTCAGCCAACGAATCCTGGATGGTAAGCCAAAGCTGGGGCCCAAGCTGCGATTGATGAACATGGAGATGATGAAGATGAGGGAAGCGGTTGACGATGGTACGGTGAACGGTCACAAGCATGTTCGCAGGGTCCTGTTGGGGCATGTGATCCTCGATAACGATTTCTCGCATGCAATCACCGATATGGAGCAGAAAAGGGGCGAGATGGATGGTAGGCAGATGTAGTGAATCCCAGTGTAGAGCACGAAGAGTAGGGAAGAGGAGTAGTGCCGGTCGGCACAAGCACAGCTTGTCCCACACATTATGGGATAGGGAGATGATCCCGCTCCCACAATGGGATGCAAAGGGACGATACCAGGAAGGAGGAATTCCTCCAGGCCTGTACCCGAGCATGCGGACGAGGGCTGAGTGCTTCAAAAACGACGTCCAGTCTTTTGATGACAATGGACGTGTGATATCCTATGAGCACAGAGAGCGTGAGTTGCGGGTACAGACTAAGGAAGAGATGCAGCAGGACAAGCTGCCGGAGATGGACGACGTACGACTACACTCCGGTAGAGGTCTTGTTGCACCAGTGTCCATGCGTCCTCGGGGAAGCATCTGATCAAGGGGAACAGATCTGGCAGGATCCTCCAAAGGACTTGTATGGCAGCCTCGTGCAGTATTCGAGAAGACCGGGCCATGAGAGCGAGTGTCGGGTGATCGGCACATTCGCAGACGAGGCTTATGATCTCTGGGATGCCCGCGATAGAGGACATGATGGATATGTGATCCTATCCGATGTAGGTCATCTCAAACCCCGGTAACAAACAAGACGGAACTTGACAAACCTCAGCTATGATACCCAATCGCTTCATTCGTCTGTCGCGAAACTAGGCCCTGGCTGAGCGTGTCTCGCGTGTCTCACACTGACAGAACTCTGAGGCCTGTACGTGGATGATCAGGATGTGGGATATAGCCGCGCCCCGCAGGAAGAAGTTATTGGTTTCGTCAACGCTTTGCACTAGGAATATTTGGGCGTCGGCGTCGCGACCGTCCGTAACGGAAGAGTTGGTCTCAGGTCTGTCTCTGAGAAAAAGGCGAATGGGCGCTTGATAACGTTATTCCTTGTCCTTGTCCTTGAAGTTGAACCTAATAGCGCGGCGCCCACCAGTGTGCCGGTATCGTCTGGGAAATCATCACAAGTAGTGTGACACTACCGTGATGAGCGCGATTCTGCGAAAGCGTTCAGTAAACGAAGCATAATGCTGGCTATCAGGATCATCGGAGTGAAGTAGCAGATGAAAGTACAGTAGTCGCTATGAGAGCGGAGCGTACCCGTTTGCTCGGTGCACTTGCATTAGACTCAGAGCGCGTCGAGACGCGACCCACGTGATTGACGCGTCAACAAAAACGCGACAACAGGACCAAGCAACTCATTAGGCGCGGGCGTCTGTTTGCGCTGTACGTCAAGGCACGGTGGTCGTCGTCTCACCCTTTCCCATCTTTCCTCCTCGTCGCCGGCAGCTTGTCTGGCCCTCCACTTGACATCCCTACGCGTCTCTGGCCTGGAAATTTGCCGTAGGGCCCACAATGAGTCTCCCTACACCTCCGGGCACATCTCACAGAGACGAGAAGGATAATCGTGGCCCCCGTTACTCACGCGTCTCGTGGTGCGAAACCGCCCAATACCGTGCCATCACTTCTAGTCCTCCTCGCACACAAGCAGCTCAAGCTAGAGCTTCAAGAGCTGGGCCGTCAAGGTCAATCCTGAAGAAACCAGTCCATCCTATATCCTCCCTTGTCGACGAGAACGCGAAGGAAGGCACCCCAGAACCACCTGATCCTCTCGCCGATCTGCACTACTTGGAGAGCCCTGTTTCCCGCATACTCGCCCCTAATGCGTCATTACGCGACCTCATCGAGGGATACTCGGTTTTGACTACGCGTCTCAGGGCTAGCGTCAACGATGACACAGACGCGGACGCGTCATGGCCACTGTTCCAGCCGCTCAGGAAACGTCGCGATCTTCTTGTAGAGGCCATAGTTCGCGACCTTCGTCAGGTCTTCATCGATCCGCTAGATGATGACTCGCTCTCAGTGGACAGCTTAGACTCGCCACGGGGCGAGCCCAGTTCTCTCCCTTCCCCCCGAGACAGCCCGAAGAAAAAGCGGGGTATGACAGCGGAACAAGTCAAACGTGCTCGGGACCTTTGCGGAGTGTGTCATGCAGTACTTAGGCTGTTGGGTCTCGTTTTCGTCGTACCAGCGATGTATCAGCTTTTCACTGGTAAGCACTCACGCTTTTCCTATGAATGTCCACTGACCGGCCGGGTTGTCTATGCAGAGGACGAACTGGGATATATCCTGACCCATGTTCTTGCCATCCCTCTCGCCAACGAGTTGCCTACACCCAATTCACGCAAGACCTGTGCTCTCGCGATATGGCTCATCCAGACACAGAGGCTACCCGCGGAAGTCCTTGAGCCTGCGAAAGACCGCATTGCTTATGCTCTGCGTCGTGGTATTGAAGGTGAACTGGGCAAAGAGGGCAAGAAGGGCTCGACTAGCGATGGCCTCAAGGTACGTGGTTCTTGCCTTTGTGTTGAGTATATGCGTTGAGACTGAACCCCGGCAGGCGGTCCATGACTTGTCCCTATATCTCCCGTCGATTTTCGTCCCAGCCTTCGCGCCCCTGGTACCTGCTATTCTCACCAATCTTCTGGCGCCTACGCTGGTTCTCCGCAACCAGGCCTGTCACGCACTGGGCGGTTTTGCGCTCGCCGTTGCCTCGCTACCTCCCAGTGAGGCGCACACTCGTATCTCGACAGCAGTTGCGACGCGGCTTGTAAAGCAGGTAGACACAAGCGGACCTCTCTCGCCCGCCAAGAAGGCCCTCCTTGCAAGCCCTTCCAAAGACTCGGCTCTTGTGCGCACACTCCGCACAACCCTGCAGACGATGGATCCAAAGCACGCGGCGCAGGGTCCTGTGTGGGCGTTCAGCGTTATTGCTCACCTGGTCGTCTTGCTCGGACCAACGGTCTTCCTCCACAACGAGCTGACGCGGGTCATCATGGCTCTCTTCATGCTCGGTCTGCGCCACCAGAGGAGCTCCGTTCGAGGACTTGGGTGTCTTGCATGGCGGGCGATGACTTGGGCATACTTCCGGCCTCCGCACGTGAAGCTTACCATCGCCACGGATACGGATGATGATGAAGAGGAGTCTGCTACGGAAGATGACCTAAAGGAGGAGAAAAGCAAGCACGACGAGGCACTGCGTGCGTGTTTCAAGTACCTCTCCATGGTCGTGGAAATGGGCGCAGGGGTGGGTACGGTCGGTGCATTGCTCGGGCATGAGCCTTGCGAAGAACTCCACGTACGGGGCGCGCTGCGCATTTTACGCGTCATGAGCAAGAAGGGCGGTCAGACGTGCAAGGTTGCGATGGACGTTACGCGGCATATCATTGGCTTCGCCACGTCCCCTCACCAGCATTGCGTGCCAGAATGGGAGCCCCGAAAGCTTCTTGCCCCCGGGCTGTTCTCATCGCTTCCTGGTCTGTTGACGGCGGAGTGGAAAACTTTAAGCACGACAGTCAAGGGCGTCTTGGAACAATGTCCACAGCTCGACGATGTGAGGCCGCTCACCCTGGACGAGATCGCGGCAGATGGGATCTGGGATGACCTCTTGGCGATCTGGAAGCACGGTCTATCAGTACTGAGGTTGCAATGGGGCAGTGAGGAGGTTCCAGTGAGTACAGCGATGCTTCATGATGTTCGTGCACTAACGGTACTATCAAAGAGCGAGATCCGGGAGATTTGGTTCAACTTGTTGAAGAGCCATGCGGCGCCCCTCCTTGGTACGAGTCCCCACCTTCGTGAGCCGACCGAGACCCTCATTTATCTCGCCACAGACGCTGGGGACCATGATGGTTTGGCGGAGCTCGCGGTTCGAGCACGAGATGTCTTAATTGACATCCTCGATCACGACGAGTTTGACTTCACTTTACGGAAGGAAGAGCTCGGTGACGAGATTCCTACTTCGCCGGTGAAGTCGACCAATTCCCACGTGCGGAGCAAGACCAAGAAGGAGCCACTTCCCGAATACCGGTGGAACTTTGCTCTGAAACTCTTTCTCGTTCGCGACTTGCTCACCATCACCCGAGCGGTATTTCCCGAAGAGCTCTTCGCCGGCCTTGCCGAGTCAGTGCTCAAGTACTTGAACAGCCATGAAGAGGAGCTAGTCGGTGAGCTCCAGAACGCTGACGAAGTACGGGACCAGTGGGCGTCCTTGTGCGCGGAGGCTGCCTTTGCATGCGACCTCGGCGTTCTGCAAGCCTTCTGGACGAACACTCTCGGGAAGGGCAGCTCGGCGCGGCGGACATCAGAATGGGACGCCGACGTACGCGCTGCAGTTTGGGAGACGTTCCTTGATCGCTGGGGAGACATCAAGAAGAGCTGGGAGACGGCGATTATACTTCTCAGCGTGCCTTTTGTCGAGGCGAGCGGTTGGGAGCTAGCCAGTGAAGATCTCAGCGCGTGGGACGAGTTCCTCAAGCGCTCAATTGACGCGGCCCTCGACTGCGGGGTCGACGCGCCTGCCCTCATTGACCACATTGCTGGCGCGGTTGCTGCGGGCCGGTGTTCCAACCCAACTTCGTCTGTGCGCGTTGCGGACCTACTATTGTCGAACCTCGAGATATCGGAGGCGCGTGAGGTCCCATGCGAGTTGTTCCAATTCGCGAGCGATACGCTCAACACGGTCTACCCACCCCTCCCCCGGCACAAGGTCATGTGCATGTGGCTCATTCGTTCGCTCACTCGAGTGATCGACGCCTGCCCGACCGAGTTATGCTTCTCTAGTCTCCTCTACCTCTCAGACGGTCTGTGCACTTGGTTGGCTGACGAGTATGACATCTGCACGGTGGATGAGTACTCTTCAGACGTGAGTATAAGTCATGCTGTGGGATTTTTTTCTGTGTTGCTAACGTCAGCTCCATAGATCCTTCCCTTGTACCAGACGATCCTCGTGAGCATTCAAGCTCTCGAGAAGAACGTGTACTATCTAGATGGTCTTGCACCTCTCCTGGAGGCGCCATTCCGTGGACGTCAAGACAAGCACGTCGGTGTCGTCGAGGCGTTCGCAGATTTCTGGCAAGAAACCTATGCGCAACTTCCCCAACCGTCATCCGGTTGGGGCGAACAAGTCGCTCGATGCCTGGAGGCAGTTGCCCGAGAGCGGGAAGACGAAGCAAGCGTTGAGAATCTTACCGCTATCCACGACGATTCCCTCGGCCCTTGCGACGACGACCTGGTGGTGGACAAGGAGGTGCAACAGAAGGCCGACAGTGACAGCGAAGAGGCCCCCGAGAGCGAGGACGAAGGTTCGGTCGCATTGCCCTCGCCTGGCACCCTCTCCCGCCTCCCTGGTCCACTCCTCAGACCCGCTGTCTTCGCCCGAGGGGCCTCCCCACAACCCTCTCTTCCGCCTGTTCCGTCCACTCCCAAATCAGCTCCACGTGTACCTTTGCTGGAATCCCCGTCTCTTCACACCGCCAAGGAGAACAGCGATCTATCTCCCGCCTCATCAATCATGGACTCTTCGCCTACCCGTGCCCCGACCACACCCAAACGCTCTCCCGCGAAGGGCCCGCGCTCTCACATCGGCGACAAGGAGAACAAGTCACCCCTCGTGCCATTTGCAACCGTCACGGAACGCCTCGCAATGCGTTCCCCCCTCTTGCTGGAGTCCATCCTTGGCAAGCGGCCGCGCGAAGACGATAGCGAAGAATTGGACATGGCGGAGAAGGCCTTCAAGAGAGGCAGGCTCGAGGCGTCGCCCCTAGCACCTTCGATTGCCTTCACCAACGCCGTGCAAGTACACATGGTCACCCATGAGGTGCACGATGAGTCCTCCAGCGATGTCTTCTCGACCTCGCTGCCCAAGGCAGCTAAGGCTACTGAAGACGATGCGACTTCGAACTCGACCGTCGAGTCCGAGTCATCCACCGCAGTGCAGTCGACGTCTTCGGCGTCGCGCAAGCGGAAGGGCACTTTCCTCGACGCGGTTGTGGTACCTTCAGTGGCCGAAGTTATCAAGGAGAAGCGTCGCTTCAGCGTCCAGTTTGGGGGCGCGTCTGTCTCTCTCGATAGTGCGACCACTCCTCAGCGAGAGGTGCCCGTGCTGAGGCGTACCCGCTCAGCTACGAGAGTGTTGGGCAAGGAGGTCGAGTTCCAGAGGCTTGAGAACACTCCGAAGCGGCGTCGGATGAGCCGTGCTCATCAATTGCGCGAGGAGGCAGCATCGGACCGACCATCCTCCCCCTCTGGCGCTCTTCGCGACGCCCAACTTTTTGGTAGTGGTAAGTATCAATAAACTGTCCGATCATTTGCTTCGATGCTGATCTCTA
This sequence comes from Cubamyces sp. BRFM 1775, assembly GCA_022385745.1. Lineage (NCBI taxonomy): Eukaryota > Fungi > Basidiomycota > Agaricomycetes > Polyporales > Polyporaceae > Cubamyces > Cubamyces sp. BRFM 1775. Next base: position 245,998 of record MU278461.1, on the reverse strand, counting down.
TGTCTGACAGACGATTCCATCATGCTTGCTTCTCCAAGCAAAGTGGTCGACCAGCCGCCGTCTGATGACGAGCCCCCCATGGGCCAAGTGACACCTCACCGTCTTGTCTCTCCCGCATTACGTCGGGTTCAACACGTTGACTTCAACTCAGATCCGCCAAGCGACGACTCCAACTTGTCCAACAGCCCTTCGAGCGAACGCGTCGTCCGCAAGATGGCGCGATTGGGTAACGAGCGGTTCATGCGGCCAACGCCGCTGAACATCCGCCCGCGCTCGATGAGCGAGTTCTCTTCTTTCTCTGACCTCGGGAGCGATCTATGATGCTCCACACGCGCAGTAGCATTCCGGATTATACGAAATTACGTCTGTGCCCCGTTTCTTGAACTGCTATGTTTGTCCTCGGTAATCTTTGTTCTGCACTGGCTGTAACTGTAAGGTCCACACTCGCACTGTACGAACTCACCCATGTCCCCCATACCATCGCCAATTACTCATAGCTCCATGTGCAGTTTGAGTCGATCATCCATCACCCTTCATTGTAGATTAGACGTAGGTTTACACACACTCGATATGCTAGGTATGCACACTGTCATGAGCAATACACAACCCATCTTGCCACCGACCACGTTCGGGATTCGACCGCTCATCCGCTCGAATGATGTCAACCACGACAGACGCCGCGGGCACTTCACAAGCCACACTCGCGTTTCAAGAATATTGTTCGTCGCGACGGAGGGCTGTCGCGGACATGGTCTCATCCGCTTGTAGTTTCATTCTGACACTGCCACCTACTACCCGAAGTAGTATCCGAGATCCAGATCGCTGCGCATGCTGCGTCTTCACCACCTCCTACAAACACAGCCAGCTCCCTCAAATCATACAATATGCCGGAAGACCCACGTGCGCTTCAGCTACTTATTCAATGCGCAAAATGACGACTGATACCTGTGCAGGCGCGTCTGAAATGAGGGTCTCTGCGCGATTCGTAGAAGACGCTTGGCCTCCTCGGCCAGAGGTCAATGTGCTCCCGGCAACCGGCCCAGTGGTAAACATTCAGGACACGCGTATGGCGCAGATTTGTCCACTCGGGTGACCTGACGAACAACGCTAGAAGATCTTACCATGCGTAGCCGAGGAAGGTATATGAACCCCCTCCGCGAGGGAACGCCGCCCCATCGCACCCCGTTGCTCTCTGTCCTCCTCGGCCCCGTTCACGTTCACGTTCGCCCCCTTCGTGCTCCCCCCAGTCGCTCATTTCCCCCGTCGTACGCTAACGATACCCACTCGTCGCCATGTTCGCCTCTAAGCTCGCCGCCGCCTTCGCCGTTGTCGCTGCCGCCGTCAGCGCGGTCTCCGCTGCTCCCGCCGTGTTCAGCGACCCCAAGACCGAGATCGTCTTCCGCCCGCACATCACTTCGCCCCAGGCTGGTGCCATCTGGCCCGCCGGGTCGACCCAGACTGTGACCTGGGACACCTCGGACATTCCTGAGGACTACAAGAACCAGACCGGTCTCATCCTCCTCGGCTACATTCAGGGCCAGGACACTGACGAGCACCTCGACGTTGGTGAGTGAGCTCTAGCCGTCCAAGTTGAACGATCTCTGACTGATCGATTCGTTCCCCAGCTCACCCTCTCGCTGTCAACTTCCCCATCTCTGCGGGCTCTACCCAGGTGAACGTTCCCGACGTCGAGACCCGCCACGACTACGTCGTTGTCCGTAAGTGACCGTCCCGCCGACTTCTTTCCGTAGAAGGTGTCGCTGATCGGTATTCCTCAGTCTTTGGCGACTCTGGCAACACCTCCCCCAAGTTCACCATCACGAACTCGGCCGTGAGCTCCCTCCCGAGCCTTCCCTCTGGCCTCCCGTCGCTCTCTCCCCTCCCCTCTGGCTCTGCCCCGGCTTCGACGGTTTCGATCCCCTCTGCGTCGTCTGCGACCCAGATCGTTTCGTCTGTCTCCCCCTCTGTCTCCCCCGCGGCGACTGTGGCGGCTGCTGCCTCTGCTTGAGGAAGAGAGAGATCCCCGGTGATGCTTTAGCGTTACGACGATACCGATGCCGTTTGGACAGTTTGCATGGACTTTCGGATCCGCTACTACCTACCGGACAGAATACACTCATTTGTTGTGAACCCTTGTGGCACGTCTGTTGCCTGTGTGATCGGCTGGATTGATGTTGGGAGGCGCTCTCTAACGTTGGAAGCAGCCATTGGTCAATGGGGTATTCAAGTTGGTGGTAAATAGACAAAAAGTATTGACGACAGTGGGATTCGAACCCACGCCCGTGAGGACCAGATAGGACAAGATCCTGATTCTGGCGCCTTAGACCGCTCGGCCATATCGCCATGCGTGGAGGGTTGCTGGCTGGTACCTGGGCGGGCGGATGGAGATGTAGAATCTATTAATAGGACTGCGCCTATGACCTCACGCGTTAAGATGATAGAGCGCCCCCGGATCGCTCGCCTTGCCCGGCGCAGACGATGCCCCTCCCAGTCTCAATATAAATACTCGAACTCACCGCCCCCATGCCCCTCCCATCTCTTCCCCCTCTCTCCCCTCCCACCCATTTCTACCTGTACTTCCACCCAACCTTTCACGCGAAATGGACGCCCCCAAGCCCGCCATGACCACTTCGACCCAGCCCCAGGCTGTTCAGATGAGTGAGTAGAGAGTGCGCACTGGTGAAGGCATATATATTGAAGCGAGCTTGTGCGCAGGCGCTATGAACCCCCCCGCACGCCAGAACACGCAGCAGACTGAGGAGTGCCAGCACAAGCGTGGCCTCGCTGCTCGTCTCCGCGGTGGAGGTGCTGCGCGGGTGAGCCATCGTAGTATTCTCGTTGCCATTCTTCGCGTCTGCTAACACGGCTGTCGTTAGGACTGCTTCCTCGGCGCCATCGAGTGTTTCCTATGCTTCGGTACGTGCGTTTGCATGCCTCGAACCCGTGCGGTTCGGCTAACGTTCTCATGCCTGCAGAATGCTGCAAAGTGAGTTTGTTCCAGAACCCCGTGCTGCGCACCCCCTTAACGCCGTTCCCCAGGACTGCTGCGAGTGCATTGCGGACATTGTCTGTATGTGTCCCGTCATTTTCGCTCATGATGTGCGGACGCTCATGATCATCGCTTTCCAGGCTGCCCGTGCGAGATGTGCTGTTAAGCCGCCACCGCCCAGAGAAGGCCGGTGTTATCCCCACACACGCGCTAGCTATGAATACCATGACGTACCGGACGTGGTCTGGCTCCGGAAAGCGCAGCGGCGTGGATTGTGCTGTATATTAGATCCAACGCTCCTCGCTCATGCTGGAGCGTGTAGTGTACACCTGACGGATGGACATTTGCTTGTTGACATCACGAGTCCCCTGAAGGTGGAGGTGCCTTACCTGCATGATGGGGGTACGCATGAGGCACTGCGGTATGAACGTGCTTCTCTAGAAGGTAAGCTTGGAGGCTATGCGCGCACATGTGCGGCGAAGATATGGCCGTCAGGAACACATGTGCCAAAAGCCACGGGGAGACCACGCTCCATGGTCCGAACGTAGCGTATCATAGGTAAGTACAGTCGCTATCGCTAGAAGCAACCTCTCGTAGATGGGGGTCGTTCAAGCAAGGCCTGAGGTTAGAATACTGATGCGGCTATAGCGACCTCCTGGGTCCGCACATCGGACTGCATATAGCTTCCGTGTAGAACCTCGTTGAGCTCAATCACGAGAAGAAGTTCTACTAGCATCCCCTGCAGTCACAATGGGACGCATCCTCTCAAGGCCGAACCGTCTCGGAGAAATTGCATCCTCATAAAGCCACAGAAACGACGCATGCCGCAGCAACAAGTCGTACGATGATGCCACGCTGGGGTCATTCGCCCATGCTGAACGCAAAGTCGCCCAAAGGAGTTCGTGGCATCGTGGGGCTCCAAAAGTCCAGACTGGTACTACTGGTGCTACTTCGCACAGCGGTACACCTGCCGAATCCGAGTACGGTGTGGCTTGCACACGTACGCAGGTTGAGTCTGTGAGAACGAGGACATAGATCGCACGGTCGACCGTCGCTCCGAAAGCCTCGGTCCGAACCCACGTTCCCTGCTTCGCGATTTTGCAACTGTATACCTTGTGCGGAAGTTTGAAGGCTAAGATGCAGATGCTTGATAGCTAGCTTGCGCCTCGGAACTTTGAATATGGAAGGCATGCGCAGCACTCGAAGCTGGGGGCGGTGAGCTTGCCGAGGGGAAAGCCGTGGCTGTAATAGGGCCTCCTTCCGCCCATAAGCTGCGAGCGTCGAGGTTGGAGAGGGAGGGGTGGCGGGCGCGGTCATTGGATGCGGAAGTGAGGCGGCTACGTAGCGGGGATGAAGCCAAATGCATACCTCAGGGTAAACTGGAGTAAGGGGGCGTCCCAACCTGGACGAGGTCCGAGCGCTGATGAAGTTCATCTCAAAGTTCATCCGGAGCCTTCTTCGCATAGCAGGCGGTGCGCATGAGAGATGATACGCCCAGAGTGTCGACGCTGGGAGAAGATAGGAGGATGAATCTGTCAGGACATAGCATCCATGCACGCACCTATCGATACGGATCCGACGCGGACGTCCCGCGCACCGCAAACCGCCTCAGCATCCTTCCCCGCCGCTGCGCAAGGTTCGTGGACTCCAAGATGTCATAAACTGTCCCCCTACCTCTACGAGTCCGAGACTATACTACACTCCACGTGCCGTCAACCACAAGCACCGTGCCAAAGTCATTACTGTTTTGAGGCCAGGGCTCGGCGATTCTACAGCTCGCTAGTGCGCGAGTACCCGCTCCCCACTTCGGTCGCCCTCGCGCTCCTCCAGCAGGATCACGCATATGCCCGCTAGGATGAAGATCACGATGCTCACATAGACCGGGAAGGAGTGATCCACGGTGAGCAGCGTGCCTCCCAGGATGGGCGCGATCATCCCTCCTCTAGCAGGATAGATACACATTAGTGTCATGTGCATCCTGTCGCAGAAATGAGACGCTTACATTCGCGAGAGCGCCGATGCGATGCCGCATGCCGTCCCACGGACTGCACATAGAGGTACTCAATACGTTGGGCGAGTCGCTCGGATAGGGGCTTCTCACCTTTTGTCCCGAATATCTCGGGCGTCCAACCGTATAGCACGGCCCACATCGCCTAGGGATACGAGTCAGCGCTATACTTCCTACTAAAGCCTAGCGCATATACTCACCGTCGCGCTCAGGCTGATACCAACCGTGCTCGCGCGCACCGCCCAAGGGTGCTGCACCACCGCGAACACCCAGCAGAAGAAGGCGGTCACGAAGGTGCTTCCAGCCAGAGACCACCGGCGGCCTAAACGGGATTCGATCAGGTACGCTCCCAACTGTGTGTTAATCCAATGTCAGGCTCCTATGGGATGTGCGGATCGTACGGGGAAGGACTCACGATTGCGCCGGGACATCCGCCGAGAGAGTACACGACGACGTCCCAAAGGCTGTCCTCGAGCGACTTGGGCGCGCCTCCGGGCTCTCCCGAAGAGGACCGCGTCTCGAGTAGCTTGGGCAAATATACGTTGAACATGGTGTAAGCTGAACACCACTATTAGTATACCCCACTAAGAGATATTTCATATCTGGGACTCCGAGACTCACCAAGCGACATTGCCCACCACGCCGCCCACACCAGCAACGTCGTCCGCAGCCACTCTGGGGACAACACCATCGCGACGCGGTCGATCCACGCCAGGAGGGGCCGCCTCACCCACCGCGGCAGCGCCTTGCACACGCCCCCAGCCTTGCTCTCGATGAACGTCGATGCGGTCGACATCCGCCTGCTCATGCGCCGGCGACCGATTGGCGCGCTAGAGTGCGCACGGGGCCGGGGCCGGGGGCGCTCCGTGCTTGTGGGGAGCTCAGGTGCAGACGGCACGCGAGCGAGGGTAGGTGTTGCACTCGATGGGGACGTAGGAATGGGTACCGGGCTTGCGCTTAGAAGCTGAGTGGAAACGCCTTGTGAGGGCGTGGACGGCCTGTGAGGCGTTGCGGGCGGTAAAGGGGTACCAAAGGTATGGCCCTCGAGCGCAACGTCTGGTTCAGACATTGAGCTGTAATGGGACGCGGCTCCTGTCGCGTCGCGGAGCGCGTCTTCGCTGCGCTCGGCGACATGGCGCGACAGGGGCGCTGCTTCTTCCGGGCCGTCTTTTTGTGCATCGTCTACGGTTCCCGCACCGCTGGTTGCGGGTGCAGGTTCGACATGGTCCTGGACGTCTCCCATATCGAGGTCCAGCTCTTCCCCATTGAACCGCGAGATAAGCTGCAGCGATTCTACCGCTTCCTGCGGCCGACCCGCGTGCACGAGGTACCGAGGCGACTCGTGTAGTCGGAAAAAGACAATGCGTGCGAGGAACATTGATAGTGTCTACAGTGTTTTGACGTAAGATTCGTAAGACGTGCACATGCGGACGTTGAGCACTTACGATAAGCCCCAGAGCGGTCAAAAGATATTTCCACCCTAGATTTTGCGATGCGACGTCGCAAGGTGCTGGGGCTGGAGGGCACGAGTTGCTTGGAATGACCAGGAGTCCAATTACCGCAGCTAGAACGGCGCCGAAGGAGAAGAACACGGACAGCGCGGTGACAAGATACTGTTTGCCGTTGGGCATATGCTCCAACAGAAGTGTGCCATCGGTCGGCATAGAACCCTGTCAAGCGATGAGCGACAGAGACCGGCGGGGGGATCAGGGGGGCAACGTACCCCGACTGAGCTGCCAAGGAGGAAGAGTGCAAGACAGAGCAGTCCAAACGAGCTTGCAAACGACGCGAATATACCGAACAGCGCGGTCAAGAAAAGCGTTGCGTTGAACGCAGTGGTGCGGCCCATCAGGTCGGAACCTGCGTGAGCAGGGCGTCAGCTGTCTGCTACCAGGGGCTGATTATACGCGCCGCATACATGTTCCCCACCCCACTGCACCGAACATCATACCGGCGAACATGGAGGACGACAAGGTGCCCACAAGGCTATCGCGTACTAACAGAGTGCGTGAGTGCGAGCCTTCGCGCGTCGAACGCCGGAGTAGACATACTGGAGAAGTGTTGCTGAACTCTTGGGAGGATGATGGCTATGGCTTGAATCCACATCTGCGTGATAGGTCAAATAGACCGTCCTGCAGAATCATATGTACATACGTTGTCCGCCATCCACCCTGCATAGTGCACAACCGTTGAGTTCGTGTCCAATAACTTGATCAATGAGGCACTCACCGAAACCGCAGAGACATAGGAGAGTCCACTGATAGCTCCCTGTAGCACCATTCGTTGAACATCATCGCTGCAAGGCCACTGGCTGAAGCACCTACCCATCCCGATGCGGTCAATCGTCCTGTCGAGAGGTGTTCTGCCATCCAGTTCATCTGGGGTGCCGTAGCCCTCCTCGATGTCGACGTCCTCGTCGTCCCCATCATAGGAATCCGGGACGGAGATGTAGCTCATGCGAGAAGACGTGGACCAGAGACCTGATGCGCGGGGGTTTACCGCTGACATGTTTATCCATGGACCGCTGCTGAGTCAATATTGCGCGATGAGACGGCTCAAGAAGTCCTTTCTCCGTAAGGGAATGCCGGTCGCGCTGAAGAAGCCAGATGGAGATGACACAGCTCAGACGCTAGCGTGCGATAGTGGTCTCGTAATGTTCGCTCTGCCGAAATCCAGGACACGACGTGGACGTCGAGGGAGAGGACAAGGAGATGAGCGCGTGGGCGGGGTGTTGGCCGTACAAGTGACGGCGCCGGATCTCCATCGAGCGCCATCGTTGGCCGGCACGCAGTGCGCACATAACCTTGAATGTGACCATTACATCGTTCTCTACTCCTCGTCAACCTTTCTGTTGCATTCCTCTTGTTAGACTCTAATTCGTGCAGATTGTCAGAGTGCTGACATGAACACTGTGGACACACTCGCTCCAGAAACCCTCTGCAGAATCTGCGAAATACTGAGGCAAACTGCTGCTACTACTCATGCTACTGTCGCACATCTATCATCTCTCCCTTGCAAGAACGTCTCGAGTCTTCTACGAGTACGCTGCCGATGCCATCTGGAACACCATTCTTGGATGTGGAGTTCTCGTATACATCTCACCTTGCGAATCATGGACCGTAGACTTCAGACCGCGTATACCTGACCGCCTCCCCGCAGAGACATGTTTCGTGCGTAGTCCAGTATGCTTCTGGGCGTAGATATGAATACGACCAGGGAGACGCCTAGGAGACTTGCACAGGTGCCAAGGGGCTGGAGGGCGATGGGATGGTATTACATCCTGCTGTTTGTGGGTGTACGTGAACAAGAGCGCAAATGGGCGGAGCGGCACGAGCAGCGTAGATGCCTGTTCCAGGTACATGAAGCCCCCTTAGACATTGTAGGTGTCCATCCGCCAACCTGATCTGCATCGTGTGGTGCTCTACGAGCTCGAACCGTCAATCTGTAGGGTGCATAGCGGGACATTATCGCGTCCCGCCACGGCCGTCAATATCCTAGCAGATTTCGCGAGACGTGGATTTGCGCACGGTACGCACCTGTTCCCATCATGGACGACCGCGATATTGTGTCGGGCGTGCCTCCCGGGCCAAACGCCGCCCGCTGTAGGTCCTGCACGTACTTTTGTGGCGACGCTGTCCATCGCGCCAGTTTGATGTCAACTTCTTGAACAGCAGCAAAGGCAGAAACAGGCCCGGAATGTACGAGATGCGACAGTGATCACGTAGGCATACGTTGCCCGTAGACTCCGAATCCCGTTAGAATAGACGATGATCCCAGGGTAGTCAACGCGACTATCGCAGGCACTTCACCGTCGAGTGCTCGCACACGCCAGCTCGCTTCAAGCTCGAACAAGACGACTCACAAGTCACCCGCTCCTCCTTCTCCCTCCGCACCATCTCCTGCGTCATCGCGAGCATCCGCGCGAGCTGCTCCTGCACGCTCGCCGTGCGCGTCCGCTCCTCCGCGTCACGCTTCTCCGCGAGCGCGCACCGTGCCGCGCACGTCGCGCTGCACACGTGGATGAGATGTCCCGTCTCGTGCACGACGTCCGTCAGCTGCTCGAGGTGCTCTTCGAGCGAGGCTGGGGGCACGGGCGGACGTGTGGGTAGTGGGCTGACACTGGGACTGAGCTCGACTGTGGACAGCTTGATGTCGGGCGAGGAGAGGGCCTCGGAAGGTTGAGAGGGCGATGAGGAGGAAGAGGAAGGTAGAGGCGGGAGAGAGCTTGGCGAGGCAGTCATTGTAGTGGTCGTGAAAATGAAAGGTTTTGCAACGTTTAACATGCGACCTCGGCGCATCTAGGGGCGCTTGCGACGGAGGGTGGGTAGATGAAATTGATCACGATACGACGTACACGATCCTACTCTACCCTCCTACCCTGCCCTGTCTCTCTGAGTCTCTCCTAAACCCTCAGAAATAGACTCTTTGATCTGCTCATCCAACAGATCAGCATCTCATCGCGATGGTGTAAAACTTCGCGAAACGTACCTATATGATGACGACCGACGAGTCATGACGATAGGAGAAAGATTGAACATCGATGGCTCGCGAAGAGCACAAGAGAGGAAAAAATTGCAAAGGTATGGGCCACGACAGCACCAGAGTAGTCTGAATCGAGTTTCGCAGGGGCGCGGACGAGCGCACCCCATGAACGCGAGCCGCGAAGTGCACTGAAGGACGGCGCACCCGCGTAAACACCTCTTGGCCCCGCGCGCGAGCGGCGGGGCCGACGAGGGCGCGAGTGCGCGCCCGATCCCTGCGCCGTATCCCAAAGTCCGCTGATGCCGCCCCTCTGCGCCGAAACGCGTCTCCGGGGCCCTCGAAGGCGGAAGCTCTCAGCCGCGTCGCCCGCCGAGACGGGCTCAGCGACGTCGACCTCCCGGGCGCGAACTGAATTTCTGGTGCGACGCTCGGTCTGTTAAGACCGGACCCGGCAAGAGTCGATCGAGAGGGATTAGAATGCTCAGACCTTAGCCCGCTCACGAGTGTGGACCGCTGGGGGGAAGCGTCCTGTGCGGTGTGAGCCTCGCGGCTTTGGGGCTGTCGTGGTTGGAGGAAAACCGTTGCTGCTTGGGCGACGGCGCAATTTATCTCGGGCGCCTTTCCTCTCATGTGATCGTGATTTGGTAGACGCTGGTGATGGCGCAGGCGCTATGGCGCACTCTGGCGTCGTTTGTGGCATGCACTCAAGTTCATGAACCTCTAGCTCTGCCGCTCAGCGTAACCGTTGCGTCGCTCTGGGCCTAATTACTACTCGTTGTGGAATACGTCTCTAGTGGATGTACCGGGGAAGACTTCGCGGATAGCGCCTCGTGCTGAGATGGGCTCAATCCGGTATTTCCACGCGCCTGAACGGTTACCTGGGGAAGACGATGCCGCCCGGGAGACAGCGCACCTCTCGCTTGGTCCAGGGCGAACACCGATGGTGCGAACCCTCGGAGAGCCCTTGGGAGACCGCTGCTGACCAATGGCGGAGCAGATCGCAGAACGCAGTGGCTGGTTATTGAGCAACTGGACTGGCGACGTGCCCGCGCAGTCGCTGGCTATTCGATGTTGGCCGGACATCGAGCAGTGATGGGCGTGTCATGGCTGTTTGCAGTTACAGCGCGATCCGTACCCTTGGCTCCTGGGTGGGACACCGTCCTCGACGTTGACGACCGCTCTCGCATCGCGCTCGGAGCACACGCTCTTCTCCGTGCTTCCCGTTCATACATAACCTCCCTCTTTCCCGCCCTGACAGAGTTTTGGCATGACCCCACCTGCCCTTCTGTGCTACCACTGACCTCTCGTCTTCCTTTCGACTATTACCATGAGCGTTCTGTTGCAATCCCTTGTCAAGGCGGCATCTTCACCACTGAGGGCGCCTCTCTGCGCCCTCGCCGAGAAGGCCGCGACAACGTAAGTTCACCCATTGGACCATCGGACGTCGTGTGCACGCTGACCTCTCCCGCGATGCACCCGTAGCCTGCTCAAAAATATCTCCAATGGCACGCTCATCATCCACACGCCGTCGCAGACCTACTGTTTTGGCGACGCGAGCAGAGCCCACGACGACTCCCCTCAGGAGTCCAGTGCGCCCAACGTCGAGCTCACCGTGCGCGACGACATGTTCTGGATCAGGCTTTGTGCTATGGGCGACCTGGGCTTTGCGGAGGGGTACATGTATGGCGAAATCGACTGCGACGACCTCGTTAACGTCTTCCTGGTACGTACTCGTGACCGGACTGGTCGCTGAGGCTTCTCTTTGTGTTTGCACCTGTACGGTGGGCGAGCCCGGAGAGAGTCTCAAGATACATAAATTGGCTACATCTACTGACGACCGCATGAATATGCGTCTCGGCAGGTTTTTCTCGCGAACAGAGCACAGCTCTCTGCTATCGACAGTTCACTATTCTCTAGGATCATGGCGCACATGCCACAACTAGGCCTTACGGCGCATATAGTCAACACCGTCGCGAACGCGAGGAAGAACATCAGCGCGCACTACGATATCAGTAACACTATGTTCATGGGTGAGCTAACACGAGTTTCACTGGGGTTGGCTGTATGCGCCCCCAACGCTTGTGTCTGGCATGCTCGGCTGGTTTCTGAACGTTGCTCGGCTCCCACAGGCTTCCTGTCAGAAGATATGACCTACTCGTGCGCCATTTTCCCGGAGCTCGACGGGGATCTGCGGCCCCACGTGCACGCCTCCGCTGCCTCCGAAGCAAGCACGCCCTCGCTCAGCGGCGCATCCACCCCAAGCACGCTCGCAGGGTCCGATACTGCGAACAACAAGGACATCGCATATGATACGGTTCATATGCCGCCTCTGTCTCCTGCCACTACGCGAAGAGAGTTGAGCGACGAAGACCTGCAGAGGAAGGAGAAGGAGGACCCGCTCGCGGCCGCGCAGTACCGCAAGCTTCGTCACATTATCCGCAAGGCGGACATCCGTCCAGGTCACAGAGTATGTCCGCCCTACTTCCCCCGGCACCATTCGTGCGCGGAACCGAATATTCATACCCATACTAATCGCTCGCACCCTCACAGGTCCTAGAAATCGGCTCAGGCTGGGGCGCGCTCGCGATCCTGATCACGTCGACAATTCCAGGCACGTCCGTCGACACGCTCACGCTCTCGACGCAGCAGGCCGCCCTCGCGCGGGCCCGCGCGGAGGCGGCGGGGCTCACGGAGCGTGTCCGTGTGCATTTGCTTGACTACCGGAACATGCCGCGCGAGTGGGAGGGCGCGTTCGACCGCGTCGTGAGCGTGGAGATGGTCGAGGCCGTCGGACCCGAGTATATGGAGGTGCGCGGGTACGCGGCGCGCGCGCATCCGTCTTGGCGTGTGCGTGCGTGCGAGTGTGAGAGTAGCTTCGCTGACGCTGTGGGCGGGTCGCAGACGTATTGGGCGAAGATCGACTGGGCGCTGAACAAGGACACGGGCGCGGGCGTTGTGCAGGGTATCACCATCCCTGAGGCGCGTGAGTGGTTTTGTCGTTTTATGACTTGACCGTTCGAAGTGTGTGCTGACTGGTGAATGACCGTTGTCGTCAGGGTTCGAGCAATACATGCGTGAGGTCGACTTCATCCGGAAATGGGTGCGTCGTTCGCAGCGCGCGCGCAGTACCGCGCCCTCCCATGTCTCTTACAACGCTGACACTCTGTCTCTTTCACCTCTTCTGTCTGTCATGTCTCACAGAGTACGTACCCATCCACCCTCATGCTCGGGGATCTCGGGATTACCCTTCATTGCTTGAGCACCCACGCTGACTCTTTTCTCTCCTTTTCCTTCCCCTTTCCCGCGCACTGCAGTATTCCCAGGCGGATTCCTCCCGACGCTCACCTTCCTCGTCGAGACGCTCACGAAAGGCTCGCGCGGGCGGCTCGTCGTCGACGCCGTGTCGAACATCGGGCCGCACTACGCGCGCACGCTTCGCGAGTGGCGGAGGCGCTTCGAGGCGCGCTTCGAGGATATCATCGTCCCTGGTGCGTCTTCTGCCGCAGATGACAATAACAATGGCGAACGGGCACTGAATGCGACTGCGAATGTTGGTGTGTGTAGCGTTGAAGGCGGAGTATCCTGGCGTGATGGATGCGGACGACGACAAGGCGCGCGAGGAGATCGAGGTCTTCAGGAGGAAGTGGATATATTACTAGTGCGTTCAACCCGTCCTCCTCATCCCCATAAGAAACCATCGCTAACATGCTGACCTCATGAAGCTGCTACTGCGAGGTCGGGTTTACCACACGCAGATTAGGAGGTGCGTTTGCTGGCATACATTCTCTACGAACCCTATGGGACCGTGATGCTAACCACTGCCTTGCAGACCACATCATCACCTTCTCGCGCGAAGGGAACGTCGAGTATGGATGTCAAGTGTATGAGTAGGCTCACCTCCCAGGATAAGCGGTCAGTCCCAGGCTCGATAGCTTTCACGGCCACCTTGCTGCACAACGCGAAGTGTCACCAGAAACTTGTTGGAGAACCCATGCAGGTAGTAGAGATACAGTAGCAATCATAATGATAGATATAAGCATACACTCCGCGCCGCTTGAGCTGCAGATTGCCCAAATGAGCCTCCCCGAACCTTCGCCGCCTTCGTTCTCCATGCAGTCCTCAGCGCTCTAGTTTCATTCGCGCTGCTTCCCCTTACCCTTCCCTTTATCCTTCCGGCTGACCAAACTCGAACTCGGTCCAGAATCCACGCTGCCCTCCCGCAGCTTCCTCGACAATTTCTCACTCAGCAGCGCGCCGAGCTTGCTCGTCAGCTCCGAGGCCGCCGCTATGTCGCCCACGGGCAGCTGCGAGCCCTCCTCGCGCAGCGCGTCGTACACGTTCCGGAGCTCGTCCAGTTGTGCCGACGCCGTCCGCGCGCGGCGCAGTGCTGGCTCGGGTTCGGGCAGGGGCACAGTCAGGTGCGAGGAAGAGTCTTCCAGGTGTAGACTTGCGGGCGCGGTGTGCATGCGGAGGGGCGAGCCGGGGCGGTGCTGGTTGCGGTGCTGGGCGCGCGGATTCGGGATGTCGTCGAACTGGAGACCATCGAGGATCATAGTGTCGTCTAGTATGCGCATTCAGCGATGAGCTCGTTGTGGATGGTCGCGGAAAGGACGTACCACTGTGCGCGGCTCCGTATTCGGCGTGCCCGCGCCCGGATGTCTTCATGTAGCTGGGAAGGAGGGAGTCGTCGTCTGCTCCCGCGTCGGACGGTTGGCTGTCTGGAACGACTTCGTCATCGTCGTCTGCAACATGCCTGAGTGATACGCCATATGCGAAGGTTGGGCGAAGAAAGCTTACCTGCAGGTCGAGGGACATCATCCTCGCATATCGGGGCTTCCCAAGCGTCGTAGTCGTCAGAGGGTTCCTCCACCGGATCTGCCAGGGCAGGGGACACTGCCCGTTTCCCCGTGGACCTCGAAGTGGTGCTCCGAGGTGTCGTCGAAAGAGCTGCGGAAGCTCTGCGCGCCTGTCCCTTATACGGCATGTCCTCTACGCCATCATCGGGTAGACCACTACGCATCTCTGGGGGAGAGTTCCGTAAGCTCTCGCCCATGACATATGTGGTAAATTTCGGCGTTCGAGGTGATGTGTCCACCCTCTGCCGTTTCAGCGGTCGGTCGAGCGGCTTTGCGGCACGCTCGTGAGCAGTCCGTGACACGATGAGAGGGCCAGCGGCCGCCCGCCTCGCGCGAATGGCATCCGTCGGTGAGCTTGGCATGAAGTCAGAGCTCGCATGGTGAGATAGTTTGTCTGGGGAGATAGAAATTGCTTCTCGACGTGCGCGCTTGCGCTTCGTAACAGATGAGAGGGGAGTTGTAGGGGATGTCGGCAGGAACGGTATCTCCGGGCTGACAACAGGGGAGGGATTGAACTGTCTTGAGGCAGCACGGGGTGTGGTACGAAGCTCAAGGATCCGGGTACGGACCTCCGCAGCTAACTTGGGCGTGATGGATTCCGACTTTACGGGAGAAATCTGCGGGAATCGGTCACCAAGGTTCCTTTAATATACATACCATCGCCTCACGGTAGGCTACGTACCTGATCGGGAGTACGGTTTGCTTGTGAATCTGTATGCGACTCGGTGTCAACGGACACGTCTTGTGACGACAGCCCCCCGAAGACGTCTTGGCAAGCTCGCAGGGCGGTCTTAATTTCCTCGGGGTAGGCGCCGCGCAGGTGTTTGAGAGAGGGCTGGATATGGGTCCAAAATTCATAGAAGACCACGGGGCCATCGCACGGGTCAGGAATGCGGATGAATGCGGAGTACAGAAAATGGGCCAGGGTGCTCAATGCGTCAGCGGTTATCGTGGTATCTCGCAGCCTCTTGAGAGCCTCGCAGTATAGTGGCATTGCCTCCAACCAGAATTAGATAGGGTCGCGCGTAAAGGATATGCTATATCTCTGACATACCGCATCGTTGTATTCTGCATTGATCAAGAGCGCGTCCTCGTCACCGATCCATTTGGCCAGACCATCGGTCAGCGCTTCAATGAATCCTATCAGGGCGCCCGCAGGACATGTTGACACAACTTGGCGAACGGCCTTCAGCATCTGAAGGGCCATGGATATGCGTTCTGGAGTATCGCAATACAGTTCGCAGAGGAACGTGTTGATGCAGCGCAAGAATGCGGAAGGCTCCTTTAGATTATCGGGCAGTCGGAGGCGATCGAGCATGTGTACAACGATGCCTGGCGCGCTGAGCAGGCTGGAGCGACTTGATTAGGGGAGCTGCGACCATGTCTAGGCAAAGAAATGACGCACTTCTCGAACTTTGTACCATCAGATAGTGCGCGTAGTAGCGCGCCGTACACGCATAAGGAGTATTCAGATTGACAAACTGCCTGGGCGACGGCTCCGTCTAGGATGAGCTTCCACATAGAAACCTCTTCTTCATCCATAGACCAGAATCTAGAAGCGTGAAGAAGCGTCAACATGGAATTCAGTTCCAGACAGGATGAGAGCAGATCCGAATGTACCTGATCGGTGTGGCTAAGAAGTCGATAGATTGCTGCCAGCAAGGTTCGGGGGTCCTTGACCGCCACTCTCTAGCGGCCATACGCCAGAGTTGGCGTTTCGTGTCCACCACGCGATGCTCTTCGTCCTCCACAACGAGACGCGCTATCAGATCAGGCACGCTCGAAGATAGCAGGGTAGAGCACAAATCGCCCCATGCGCTTCGCACCCGCTCGTCGGATAGGTCGAACGAATGGTGGAGGACAGAGGTGAGCAGCGCTTCTGCTGCGGAGCAAAGCCAATGTTCGGAGAAGACATGGCGCATGACAGTCCAGAGGCGCAGGCAGAGCATCAGAATGCGCCGCTGCAGCTCGAGAGGGGACACACGGTTTAGCTCGTGGGGTAGATCGCGCTCGAGGAGACCAGTAAGGACTGAGACAGCCCTCTTCGTGAAGTCGGGCGTGGTCGTGAGATGAGCCTGCTCTTGGGTAAGTTGTGTTTGCACAAGTAGAATACCTTGCCATGCGTGGACAAGGCCGTCCTAATTAGATGCAGCGTCATCATGCTGGGCTAGGAGGCGTACCGCATATCGACTCACCGGGATAGCAGAGGCATCTGTAGCTGTCAGCTCCCTCTCGAAAGCTGTCACCAAAATATCCATGAGGCTCCCCCAATGCGCCAAAACCTCCACCTCGTCTAGCGGGCGCACTACAGACGCATCGAGGATATTGGCGGTGCGAAGCGCGGCGGAGAATGTCCTCGATTCTGCCTTGAGGACGTGTCGTGAAAAGAGGGCTTTGACGACAATATCATTGAGAGTCCAGAGATCCTGAGACGTAGCAGACCCTTCAGGACATTGTGTTGACGCGCCAATGCCGCTAGTCAAGCGCTCCAGTAGTGCGACGCCCTCCCGGTAGACATGCACAGACGAATGCGAGATCATGT
This sequence comes from Cubamyces sp. BRFM 1775, assembly GCA_022385745.1. Classification (NCBI taxonomy): domain Eukaryota; kingdom Fungi; phylum Basidiomycota; class Agaricomycetes; order Polyporales; family Polyporaceae; genus Cubamyces; species Cubamyces sp. BRFM 1775. The sequence continues at coordinate 229,121 of MU278461.1, read as the reverse complement.
CTCGCAGGACAGAAATCGCCCACTCGATGTTCATATCGGACACAGCCTGAAAGTCATGCCCTTCACGGCCAGCTGGTCGCTTCAGCAGACCTGCGACAAGGGAAGCGCCTACACCCGCACGGAGCTCTTGTCGTACGATGTTGAAAGCAACGTCCCTCGCGCTCGAGCTGGAGTTCCCCGCTTCGTCCTGGCGGATATGGAGAAACGCCCATACGAGACATTTCCAAGCGCAAGCCATTAAGTCCATAGCAGTAGAACTCTTGCTCTTGCCGATCTGACCCACGGTTTCGAGAACGAGCTTGAGCGGTCGCGTGCCGGTGAATATACCCGGTCCTGACAGGACGGTGAGACAGCAGATGGTAGCAATCGCCCAACGCGGACCGTTGCTGATTGTATGGGTCGAGGATTTCTCTCTTGCTGCCCAAGCGATATAGTCAGGAAGGCCAGACGTAGCTGCACGCTCCGCATCTGTACGACTCTGCGACAGCTGCGAACGGATGAAGCTGTGCACCGCGGAGCGAACGTCCGAAATGAGCAGGCCTTCCGTCGACGGCGCAGTGGACAGCATGGCGAGTGTGTAACCGGATAGTGCGATCAGAGCGTCGGTACGTGTCGATGGTACCGTTGAGACCAACTGGGAGAGGATCTCTGGTAGGAGCTTCGCAAAACCACGACGTAAAATTTGCGGATAGGTGGATAGCATATGGTGTACGACCTGCTGATTGTTAGTTCGGCGTAGGATGTATTCGTATGAAGACGTACATCGCAGGCGCGTTGAGGATTACTCATGGAAGCTGCGAGATCACCGATCCAGTTCTGTATCTTCCTCTGGCTAGCCTGTACGGTGGCACTGTCCAACTGCAGTGTAGAGAATATCCATGCGGCGATACAGCGCGTCCTGTAGCTATCTGGTATCGGCAGATCAGATGATTGTGCTACGGCCAAAACATCATCAAGAATTTGCTGTAGGGCAGGATCTACACGTACGTTAGAGGCATGTAGGAGAAGTCGTGATCGCACCAACGTACTTGGGAACAGTCGATGCAGTACTGGCAAACGGAAGATGTTCGAGACTAGTTGTAAGGCGAGCTGACAGAGCATAGATATATGTTTTGCTGCAAATAATCGCTCGTCGGAGGCAGTAAAATCCGGGAACGATGTGTCGGTGAGCATGTCGAGATTAGCCACATTAGAGGTATCAGGAAGAGGATCGAAGAGAGCACGACGAATGTCTCGTTGTATGCTACGGCCTAGAAGTGCAGAATTGTGCCGTATATATCGAAGCGCATGTAGGTCGTCAGGGGTCGTGTCTTGGGAAAGGGGGACTGCAACGGCTTTAATGCGGAGCGAGAAAGTGCCGTATGCATCCAACAAGTCGTGCACTGTCGGTTCGTCGACGGGGGTCCGGTCAAGTGAGGCAATTAAGGTATCCACCGGAGAGGAGAAGTAGGACGGGATCTTAAGAAGATGAGAGTTATCTTTTGAATTTTCGGCACCTCGAGACATCGCCAGTTGGTGAATTGCTGCTGCATGAAATCATGACCACCTGGTCGAAGACTTCGTTGCAGCCGGATGGTTTGGTCCCAGGGGTAAGGCAGAGGTAGCGTAGCAAGAAACGTATAGCACCACGAGTAGGGATGCAGTACCCTCGAGTCGGGAAGACGTACTGTGGTAGTGGTGGTTTGCGTGCAAGGTGAGATAGACACGAAGACGGTGCCCACACAACAACTCAACTTACCATATCTGGCTATTCGGCCCCTGCGTCTAAACGACACTCGGCATTCTCCGATTTCAAGCGCCCGGTGTTTGCGAGCGTCCATTGCCAAGCTGCTCAGTGAGCTGAATCTTTGCTTACACCGTCATGTAGCAACATTTGCCAACGTGCAACTCGTGGTTGCGGCACGAACATCAATCGAACTACGTATGACTTTTATGGCTTGTCTGTATCTCCGAAGCTTGGTACTACAGCTCGCGTCACCCGGCATGAGCCCATGCGTCTCACACCAGTTTCCGTCGTCCGAGGGCTGGAGGAACGAATACGATCTTCGCGGCTTCATACATCAACATGTACTGCGTAATGGTACAGGTCACACAACGCACGCGCCCTTCGGAATGAAAGCCAAGGTAAACACTGCTCTCAACCAGCATCTACACTTTAGACGTCCACGGGATCAAAGCCAATATTGTCAATTGATCATCCCCGTATCATCACGCGCAACCTAATGGGCCCTGGACGAAGAACGCCCATCACGCTCGGAGGCGCTAGGCTATCAGCCATCGAAACTCACGGACAAGTTGGCCCTAGCCCTGAACTCGGTAAGAAGTACGGCGTTATCACTTAAACATCCAAAATTCGTCCGCAACGGCTGGTAGTACTGGGTGGTACTGGCAATATGAACCCTGTCGAATCAATTTTTCATGGCAGATCGCTCAAATGTTTGGGCGATACTGATACGTTCTGCGGGTAAGCCTGAGTCGACGGATTGACGCTACGCGATTACTCAACATAACCGTGACTTAGATCGTGAATTTGACCGCCAATTTCTATTTCTGAGTAGCTCCCCGAGCGACTGCGGCGCTTCCGCCGCACTCAGCTGCATCAGCACATACACTTTCCTCCATCAACAGGCGGGATATTGCGATCGTACCAGCAAATGGCAATCCCTACCCAACGGCCAAACTTGTACTTAATCAACTCCTTAACATACCCCGTGGTCGAGAAGCAGGCTGATCGCGCTCCACGAGGCTAGAACTACTACAGTAGTAATGGCGATGATGCCCCGGGAAACGACGTGTATGGCTAGCTTCTAGCAGACGTCCCCGGAACCAGGCGTTTACCAAGCCGCGCATCGGGGTCAATGTGCATCGTCACACTTGATGCGAATCTTATACGAAGAGGACGCAGCCGAGCGCCGCTGGACTACAAACGACGCGCGCGCGAGGGCGACTGCAGGATATAAACACGCTGCAAGACCCTCTCTGCGAGATACCGAGACCACCAACTCCCCCTGTTCCAACTCTTCATCCCACCCAAGTCCCTCCTTCCCGAAATGTCTTCTGTAGATTTGCTGAAGATTCCCCTCTTGCTCTCTGCCGCCGTCATTGTGCATAAGGCGACCATTGCGCCTAACCCCCCTCCCAAATCCGATGCCGTCGCGAGGTTCAAAAAGCGTGACACTATCGCCGGCATCGTGAACTGGGTGCCTACTATCAACATGGTGAGTCTCCGTCGGTGGCTGCCGTCTCGTCGTCCGTACATACATAGAGCTCAGCTTATACATACCCGTTCCAGACCTTGATCTGGTCCATCACTTTCGTAGAGGTGGCGGTGATCCTCGCGAATCGGCAAGCCGCCACCCCCGTCCTCTCCCTCCTTACCTTTGGCCGTCCCTCCCTCGCGCACAAGCTTGCTGTCTCCCCGCTCTTCGTAGCGGGATGGCTCATTGCTACGTTTGGCTCCCTCCTCCGCATCGCCTGCTTCCACCACCTCGGCCGCCAATTCACCTACAACCTCAGCATCGTCGACGGCCACAAGCTCATCACTGATGGTCCGTACGCGTTCGTGCGCCACCCGAGCTACACCGCGTGGATGGCCCTGACCATCAGCGCGATCGTCATGTTGACGGCTCCTGGCTCCTGGCTGGCGGAGTGCGGGCCTCTGCAAACGACCGTCGGACGCGCCTTGGTTGCCCTGTACTCTGTCTACAACGCCTACATCCTCATCATGCTCATCCCGAGGATGAAGAGGGAGGACGATGCGCTGAAGGCTCAGTTCGGCGAGCAATGGGTACAATGGACCAAGCGCACCCCGTGCCGGCTCATTCCCGGCATTTACTAGGTAAGCTTATCTTTTGACCCTTTCTTTGCCGGTATGGCCATGTTGATCGTTCGCAGCACTGAGTCGGACTTCGTTTTCATAGTGTTCCCACCCCAATTGCGCGTACACGAACATAGATTGGTAACGAGTGACCTGGTAAACCACTAAAATCATACTTATATCTCACGGACTCCCGCACATCTCATCAATGCTATCTACTCTTTCTTTCTTCTCCTTGTATCTGTTAAAAACAGATCCACGAACTGTGACATACAGCGAGCGACCGCCGTGCGAGCGGAACAAGGGTAAGAACGTTCGCCTATGGCCGTTCCATTGATCATACGGATACCCGCACGGAACGCTGGTTAATACGAACCCATCGGAAGCGGCTGATCCAACAGATCCTGCAGATACCATGCAAACGTCCGTTTTGGCGACAGTGCATGTTCTCACAGAGAACCTTCAGTCACGTTGACAGGAAGCATCTCATGGCCGTTTTTGGTGGATACAGCGCCTCCGCATGCTAACCATTGTGGCATACCTATACGGTGATCGCACTACCATAGCCATCCAACCACAATACCCTATGATGATTATGTCACACCATATACTCTCTAAAATACCCTTCCTTCATTCGCTTGGGGTCGCTACGAACCATGCCGTCAGCCCTCCCGCCCTCATTCCGCCCACGACGGCTTCCGCACGGTTCGAGGCTCGCGACCCCGCTAGGAACGTAATACGCTGGTTCCCGCGCGCATGCAAGGTGAGTAAGCTATGTCTTATCAACATGTGGCCGCGCGAGTGCTGACTACAGAAAACCGCCTGCAGGCGGTGGTATGGACCATCGTGTTGTGCGAAGTCGCGGCAATCCTCGCCTCGTGGAATGCGTCTACGCCCGTCTCAAAGCTCACGCTATCCCTCCTGACATTCGGCGGCCGCCCAACCCCGCTCGAGGTGTACATGTCCCCTGCGTTCATCGTCGGATGGGCCATGGTCATGTCCGGGACACTTGTGCGCGACGTGTGCTATCGCTACCTCGGCGATCAGTTCACCACCGCTCTCTCCATCACCGATGGGCACCACCTCGTCACCGAAGGCCCGTATTCTATAGTCAGACACCCGAGCTATACGGGCTGGGTCATCATCTCGACCGGACTCGTGATCACAGAGACATGCCGTGGATCGTGGGTCGCGCAGTGCGGTCTACTCGACATACTCACCGGCAAGATTGGCGTGGTGGCGTACGTAATCCTACATATTCGCATATGCACTATCGTTGTGATCAGGACCGTGGAGGAGGATGCTGCCTTGCGAGAGACATTTGGCGAAGAATGGGTGCGGTGGGCGAAGAGAACGCCGTACCGTATCTGTCCTGGTCTGTACTGAGGTTGGCCACCCTTGAAACATCGACTTCACGCATACACCATGTCAGCTGTCCTGTATCGACCGTGTCATATAGTCTGTGGAATGCCGATCCGTGTCGGCGGGAAATGCACACCCCGCTCAGTGCGATATCACCGGGGGCCAACATCTCGGACGCACTTCCAAGATCAGGTAAAAGCCCGTTCCGGAGTTCTCAGGGTATGATAGCACCGGTTATCTTCGCTGCTCGCCGTATGTGCTGCAAGACATATTCTTCGCACGCTGTCATCGACTTTGCCAACAGAGCGCGCGCGTTGATGAGGCCGCAGCCTTCGCTTAGGTAGAACTTCAGGAAGATAACTGCGCATCGACCACCAGGCGAAGAGATATGCATAATGGATGCCTTGGGAAAGTGTCGGGCTTGAAGTGAGGTGCGTACTTCCGTCGCCAGAGTGAGACCAATGGAGCTCAGTGCCAACGATAGTCACCAGGAGAACAGTGCGCGGGGCGCGCGCGCGGACTTGACATGTACAGAACCGCTCCATCTGACTGCTACGCCCCCAGTACGTCTCCTTCGCGCGCCCTAAAACAGGGGTTAGAAGCATAATCGTGACAGATTGATCGACGCCGAGGTTGAAGCGACCGCGTACCACATAAATACCCTGCAATCCTGAGTCCTACACCTCTGTTGCATCGTCTTCGTCTCGGGGGCCACTCAGGCTACTAGTGAGTGCGACGGACCGTCAGCAGCAGGAATCCCCAACCATGTCGCTCCTCAAAATCCCCATGCTATTGGTGCTTTTTATGGCACACCACATCGCATATTCCTCCCCGAACTCCTTCGTACCTCGAAGCGCGTCAGACAAGGGCTCCACTGTTACCGGGTGCGTGCGGGTGCTGCGTCCACCATGGGTTCGCAAGGTGTCAAAGGTAAGGGTCAGTCCAGGTGGTGAGTTACGAAAGGACTGAACGTCCATTGACAGATCGCAATGCGTGCCGTCATACTGTGCGAGATCCTCACCATCCTCGCCGCGTGCTTCCCGAGCCCAGCCTCGACCTACGCGTTGTCCATACTGGACCGCGGTATCACGACCGGCGGCGCAGCTCAACACATCCGTATCACCCCGGGCTTCTTTATTGGCTCCGCGGTAGCGATGAGCGGCGGTCTCCTCCGGTTGGCCTGCTACCGCACGCTCGGACAATACTTCACCTACGAGATCACCATCCGCAAAGACCATCGCCTTGTCACGAGCGGTCCATACTCGATTGTTCGGCATCCGAGCTATCTGGCCTCGCTCTTGGTCGTCGTAGGGAACATCTCGTGTTTCCTTGGCTCAGGTTCGTGGCTGCGCGAGAGCGGGATTCTTCGGGAGCCGTTGGGCAAGGCGTTCGTGGTCCTGTGGGTGGCTGATATGCTGTGGGTGCCGACGGTGATGATCCTATTCAGGGTGAGGGTGGAGGACGGATTGCTGAAAAAGGAGTTCGGGCGTGAGTGGGAGGAATGGGCCGAGAGAACGCCGTACGCACTGCTTCCTGGGGTCTTCTAGGCGATAACGGGGGTCCCGAGTGATATAGAAGTCCGAAGTCATCACAGCTCCATCACCAATGACAAGATGTGAGTGTTCTCAAAGTGAGTATATGCTATGACGAAGAATTGTGAGAGTACGTCACTAGTCCCCGGTGCCATCGCGGTCACATGGGAATGATGTCGGGCAACTGTGGGGGCCATTAGCTATAGTAGTTCGAGCTTGCTGTACCGTAGTATATGGACGAAGGTCACGATTGAGTTGGAAATTGGATGAAAGCTGGGCATGGCTCTTGAAATTCACGCTTGCGTGGTACCTTGCTCTAGGAATCTCGGGCTGAGGTGGGCTAACTCTAAGGGAGGGGATCATCGTATGAACCCTACCCGTTCGTGAACGACACCGCAGGACCAGTATCTGAGGATTTGCATCAAGGTCAGTAAGTGGCAAATCGTAGCTAAATAAACACACCCTTACGGCGTGTTCACGCTTTTCGCCTCTTTTCGCGAATGATTGTGGCTGACGTTGGAACTTGGTACTTACGCTCAGACGCCCGCACTGCGGGACTCACGCCACAACGCTGGCGCTTAATCGCTCCGCGCCTAGACCATCGATCGACAAGAGGCTCATGTACTATGTCCACCACGACCACTATCCTACGCTATCCACCGCATTAGCAAATGAAAAAAGATACAAAGACCTCGGAAAAATAGTATATCGACTTCTGGCCTATCGTACCGGTCCACTTAGTCCGAATCAGTAGGCCACGCTGTTTCTTGGGCGCTCAAAATGGATGACACCCCTTAGCACCTCGTACGTCCTACGGTGTGTTTGCATTCCATATACGCGAACGGCGCCCTGGAAACGCGCCTACTCCCTCAATAAGTCAGGTCCGGTGAGCTCCTCGGGACGCCAAATTCATGCTGAGTTCCCGTCCCTTCGGCTCCCAGAACTAGTTAGTCCAAAACTTCCCACTGCGGCCTGTCCGCTTCTCGCGGGATTCGCAGACACATCCTTCTCAAGTAGGTGTGACTGCAAACTAGGCGGCCTCCGACTGATAGCATCGTGCTTCGCCGCTGGACTAGTGGCATGCTCGTGCCGTATCCAAGAGGGATGCCTGTCCTAGATGAACCCTGTAGAGCAGTACGGGCGCCGCTCGGGCACCCCTCGATACGGCTCGGCCATGTTCAGAGCAGAGGCACAGGGTTATACCGGGAGCTCAAAAGGAGGCATCCACTTCGACGCACAATATCCTTAGCCCGACCTCGAATTCTTTAGTACGATGCCTACCGCTATGACAACTCTCGCGAAAATACCGCTGTTGCTCGTCGCAGCGTACTCCAACTTCATCACTTTCACCCCTCCGAACCCGCGTTCTGCCCCTGACGAGCAGGGCAAGTACTCGACGGTCAAGTACATCGTGCGCCAGGTTCGCCCGCCGTGGGTGCGCGCCCTGGAGAAGGTGCGGCCGTCCAATATGATCCTACGAAACTTGGCAGCTGACCGACCGTTGCGTAGACCATAACCCAAAGCTTCATCCTTTTCGAGGTCGTCACTATCCTCGCCACATGTGCCCCCTCTTACCTCGCCGACCGCATGCTCCCTATGCTGGGCTGGCGCTCCCCCGCCTCTGCCCTGGGCGTGCATCTCACCCCAACCTTCCTGCTCGGCGCCTTGCTCTGCGGCATCGGGGGCATCATGCGCATCCTCTGCTACCGTGCCCTCGGGCGACACTTCACCTTCGAGCTCTCCCTCCGCAAGGACCACAAGCTCGTGACGGACGGCCCGTACGCAATCGTGCGCCACCCGAGCTACACCGCGCTCATCATGGTCACTGTCGGCACGCTGCTCTGCCTCACAGGTAGCGGGTCGTGGTTGGCGGAGAGCGGCGTCATGAGCACGCTCGTTGGCAGACTGCTCGTCGTCGCGTGGGCGGCGGAGGTGGTGTGGATCCCCATCGTGATGATTTTGCGGGTGGGTACCGAGGATGAGATTTTGCGGAAGGAGTTCAAGGAGGAGTGGGAGGCGTGGTCGAAGAGAACGCCGTACAAGTTGATTCCCGGTGTGGTTTGAGGTTGTGTATTTGTCTATTACCTACCGCTACTCCTCGATACTCTTCTGTCGTGTTGTGCGAGTACAATGAACGGCCAAATTCCACATACTACACTCAGCTTAGGATAGATGATATGATACAAATTAGTGCATGTACTCCTATAGACGAGACCCGTATACTACTTTTGACCATATGAGCAAACCTGCCCGACAAGGTGATGCAACAGAACACAACCCAGACGATACGCACAACCCCCCTTAGTCGCTATCAAGCACGTACACACTACTCTTGATCCTCCCATCGGGATCCGGCTCCATAAAGCGCAACTGGTTCTCGTTGAGGTGCGCAGTACCCGTCCCCTTCCCCCTGGTCTTCTTGCGGCGGACGCGGCGCTCAGCCGTGCCTTCTCGGCTCCCATCGCCCCGGTCACTCTCCACCCCATCTCCATCTCCTTCAGCGTCCTCGGTCGTCACCCCCAGGCTCTTCGAACGACCTCGAGGCTTCCGCTTCCGTTTCAGGGTCGGCTTTTGCGTAGCACCGTCGACGAGCACGGCTTGGGACGCGCCGGCCTTTCCGCCGGCATCTCCTACACCTGAAGTCGCAGCAGCAGTAACAACAGGGGTGCCCTTCCCCCCGAAGCGCAGCCATAACGCGTTCTGCTCCGTCTGTTCAACGAGGCGGTCTTCCTTGTCGATGGTCTCGTCTTCCAGCAACTCCGCGACGAGCGCGCTTTCGTCGATGGCCTCTGGCAGAAGTTCGTCGGCAGGAATGGGGTTGGAAGAGGCGAAGATAGCGCCGGATGGCGGCCATGGCATGTAGATAGCAGGATCGGGGGCGTGCGTTGCATTGCTGCGTTGCGTGTTGGAGGATGGAGGGTTGACGAAAGGAGCAAAGACGGTACGTAGGAGGGAGAGGGGCGGCAAAGCTGGTTCGCCGTTCTCTACTTCGTCAGCGGGCCTCTCCGAATCATCAAACTGTTCCGGCTGTTGTTGAGGAGACTCTGCAGGAGAAGGGTCGTCGTTATCCTGGGCATCGTTTTCGCTCTCATCGTTATTCGCTTCCGGATTGCCATCGCCGTCATCCTGGTCGAAGGATAGCTTCTTGAGAAGTCCAGCGAAGTGTGCGCGCTTGTCGAACGAGTCTGCACCCAAGAGCGCCAGAGCGTGCTTCACATTAGTCGCAGAGACGTTCTGTGAATGAATGAGTTACTGACGGAGTGAACGCGACACATCGCATTCCTCACCTGATTCTCCTTCATGTGCCAAACCTTGGTCTGGAGCTTGGCGATACGTTCTTGCTCTCGCGAGACGATCGCACGCTCCATGACCTCAGCGACAAACTGTACGACGATGGCGTGGAGGAGCTTAATCGTGTCTACCGATATCTGGGACCCGACCTCAGCGGAGACGTCATGTAACTGATTGTAAGTCCTACATCAAACAGTCAGCACTGAAGGGGGCATGGAGGGAAGGTGCGACTTACTGCATCATCTTCCCGACGGACTGCAGGTGGAACAAGCCAACGCCTTCTTCGTGAAGCCGCTGAGCATTGATCCCGATGGACGCAAACTGCACCTGGCGCTTGTACGGGCGCGTCATGCCAGATATGTGCGGATGACGGGCTTCACCGCTGGACTCTACTCCAGAAGCAGGCGTGCCATGCGGCCCCGGGGCTGATGCCTGGGGAGCGGGGTCGACAATCATGGTGGAACTCTCCGCGACAACCTGCGACTCGGCCTCCGCAGTATCGTCCTTGCGAGCCGAACGCTGCTTCGGTTTCCGCCCGGGCTTCAGCCGACCGGTGTTCTCGTTGACGACCCCGCCGGTGGCCTGAGCGCGTTTTCGGCGCATGTAGAGACGCTTCTTATATCGGCGACGCGACGCGGGGGACATGGACGCCACATCCTCCTCGCGTTGCTCATCGTCGTCCATATCAAACAAGCCTGCAGTACTGCTAGGCGCAGAAGGCACCGAGAACCCAGATGTCGTCGTGACAGGATGCGAAGCAATAGAGAATGGGGACGACACCGGCTTGGAGGGCGTTGACAACCCTTGCGAAACTTCAGCGGGATTGGCAATCGGGGTGGTCGGTAGAGGCGTGGACGAGAACGCGACTTCCGGCTCAGGTGTATGGGAGGTAGGAGTGATCGGCGCACTGCAAGATATCTCCAAGAGCTGTGGATCAATGAGTGTCTCACTGATGACGTTCGTAGGCTGGTCAGCAGGCTGGGGAACGAGCTGCCCGTTGCCTTCGTCAGTCTTGCCATTCACCGCGCCGTCCGGGGGAAGGACTCCAAGGGCGTTCACTTCATCCGGATCAGCATGGCCATCCTCTTCCTCCCTCAGCATCCTATCAAGGGCAGCTAGGCTCACTTGATCCAACGACTGCCACATGTCTTCTACTTTCCAAACGTGCCGAGCGGTTTGAAGCCACGCATCGAACTCTTTCCGCCTCTCCTTCTCTGCCGCTCTGTCCCGGTCGTTGTGACCCTTGCCTTTCCTAGCACGAACGGCGCTTCGACGAGTCCGAACCTCCTCTTCGCGTGCTTCGACGACAAGCGAGCGTTCGGAGAGGGCGTCCGCAGCCGCGAGGACAGCAGCCATGGCTTCTTCGCGTTGGATCCAGTCGTCGGAGACCTCGACAGCTATTGGAAGCTGCTTGCGAGGGATTTTGTAGTCGATACGTTTCTTCTCCTGGCCGATATACACGGTAGTGCGCGAGGCCTCACGCGTCGTCTGTTCGAGTAGCGCGAGGTAGACACAGACGTCAGGAACAGTCTTCGTCTTCACCTCTTCGGCGATCAGGTCAGGTCTAAGGCGAGAGTGCACTGCGAGGGCGCGGAAAAAAGCATCCTTCTCCGCGGCCGTCCAGAAGGCGTTTGGGGGAAAATGCGAAGCCGGGGGAGGTTCCGAGCCATCTCTTCCAGCGAGGTGAGCTCGAAAGTCGTCAAGAGACTCGGAGTAGAGGGCAAGATATGTGGAATCGACGTCTGGAGTTCCGTCCTCGTCGTCAAGATTAGGCATGGAGGTAATGAAGGTCAAGATAAGCTGACATCTCTCCTTGACTGACGCAAGAGCGTGTCAAGAGGATAGCTGCGAGGGAGACACGAGAATCAAGCAGGGTCGAGGAGAGAAGCACTGCAGCGCGAAGACGCCGACCTTGCCCATGCAAAATGTGACGAAGGGACAAGCGCCCATAATACCCGCGGAGCGTCCGTTGTCCCTGCCGAAGCATCCGCCACAGCAGAACGCTAAGCCTCGGCTATAGGCCACAGCCCGCGCACAAGTACTCTCACAGACTCAGCATACTACTCCTGGGCACAAACTACAGGCTTTGTGCACGCAATTGGATGATGACAGCTTCGCTGGTGTGCGTGTGCTAAAGGTTCTTGTAGACGGGACTTCGTATGATCGCCGTGTTCGGGGCTCTTTGTCGACTGCTATACTTGCCCGAGTCTAGTGCCACATTGTCCTCCGCAAAGGCTTTGCCCTGTAAACAAAGGAGTTGGCCACGCCACGCCATCATATCATTTACAGACTTAAATACCATGCTGCCAGGGTCGATGTCGTCTCCTGCTTCACCGTGTACATATCGCTCTTGGTTAGTCCTACCGTCAACTGCCGCTGTCTGGAGCCTGAGACCACTGCTCATCTCTTCTCGTAGCCATACGAAGCATCATGAACGCTTTTTCACGTATCATTGCGCGCCCCTTCTTCGCCCCGCAGCGCCCACTAGACGTGAAGACCGATGATGCTATGGTGCCACAGGCTTTTCCGCAACCTGTGTACACTGAACATCGATCGCCCGGGGTCGATAACAATGATCTGCTGCAGAAACTCGTGAGTTGCCTTCGCGATTCATTGCAAGGATGCTGCACGGTTGCTCACAAGATAGTAGTCTGCAGCACGGATATCTACCTGGGAGGATGAACACAAGAACAAAACGAAGCCCTGTGGAGACTCCGGGAACCCCTACCTGACGGAGGGCTTCGTCAAACCCTTCCCGAGGTTGTTTGCCCTTGCGCGTACAGACAGCTTGCGTTCTTTGCCATCGTTGTGCAGCGACGACGGCCACACCGAGTCAACTCGGTCCATCTCTCCGGTTGTATTTCTTCAGTCACCTCCACCTACCGGGAGCTCCACCATGGCCGTCCTGGGATCTCCGGGGTTCATGACTGGCTTCGGCGACGAGTTTGACCACCCCGAGGACGATCCCGACTTCGTGCGCAACGAGCTGCGGAAGAGCCGGTCGCTGAGGCGTCAAGCGCGGATGCGCGATGGTGACTTCCGCCTCACGGACGACGAGCGAGACTTCAGCGTGACCAACGAGCCTGTCGCCCCTCCCCGCCCTCCGCGTATCAGGCCCGTGAACAAGAACGTTGCACATATGCGTGGTGGCAACGGTGGGGGTACGGGTGCGACGAAGAAATACTCGCGGCTCAACCAACGCGTGAAGGCCCCGCCTGCCTTGAACACGGCAGCTATCAGAGCGTACGCATTGTTATCAAAGCTCATGCGCGGGACGTACGACATCGAGGTTCGGGACGTCGATGGCTCCACGATCTCGGACATCGATTCCGGGTTTGAGGCAGACGACGAGGGAGACTTCGACTTGCCCGACAACACCGTCAAGCCTCAAGCTTCGTTTTACTCCCCGAACAAGGCTGCAGGACCGTCCGTGACAACAGACGATACAGACACGGGACGTGTTGCTGGCTGCGCGCAGGCTCCAGCGAAGAGGACGTACGCCGCTGTTGTCTCTGCGACCTCCGAGACCAGCTCTGTTCCGGTCACGGCTGGGTCAGTGAAACTCGAACATGCTCAGAAGGCCGCAGATTGGTCGGACATGTTCGCACAGAAAGGCCCATTTGTGGAGATTCTCGACCTGTGAGTCCGAGGTTGCATGGGTTGAAGTGGAGAGACACGCGGACTTGAACGACATTTTCACGATTGGCCTATGAAATCCCGTACGTGGTATCTTGTATCCTTACGCCTTCGCGCAAAACTCTGTAGCATATTCTCCCGTCACTCTGTACTATTGCATGTTGATTAAGACTTACTGGCCGTTCTCATTGATTGCTTGAGTGGCGAGATCGTGCGCCGCGCGGCTTCAAGTAAACGGCGCACTGCCAATAGTGCGTGTACGCTCACCAGCAGGTATGTGCCTGCCAGCGCTCTCTATTTCCTGTCTAGATGGAGTCCCGCATTTCGCAGCCATGCTCGATGAGATGCATGTGTATGTGCATGCCACGGCAGGGTAGCCGTCGGATGTGTGCATGAAAGAGGCGTCATACACATATAGGCGCCAGAAGTAAGTGCGGAAAGGAAAGGATGTTGCATGGGCGCCTATTACATAGCACTCCTTGCGGAGAACCTCGACAACCACCGGCGACTACAGTGTCGTCCTACTTTACCTCTACCACTTTCACGTCAGCTACCAGTACTCAATAGTATCTGAAGATGGCGGCTAAGGACAAACCCAACAAGCTGGCGTTCTTGTCGATGCCTGCGCCGGCATCTTATGTGGCGGGCCTTGGTCGAGGGTAAGCGCTTCCGCATACCAGGTTCTGAAGAGCCGTATAGCTGACAATGTTGCAGTGCATCTGGATTTACGACACGTTCGGATATCGGTCCTGCTCGTGAGGGACCTTCTGCAGAGGCTATTGCGTGAGTACACTTCTATCATACTGCATCAACGACGAATACTGACAAGCGATACGCAGGGAGGCGCAGGCGAGGCGAGGCGAGGAGCCAGACATTGACCCCGAACAATTCCAAGACCCCGATAACGAATATGGTCTCTTTGCTGGGACGACCTACGAAGCGGACGATGAAGAGGCGGACAGAATATATGAGTTGGTGGATAAGAACATGGACGCGCGGCGACGAGCTCGGAGGTACGTCATAGGCTGTTATATCAGTTTCGTCTTGTGGACCTTACCGACACCGGACTCTACAGAGAAGCACGAGAGAACGAGGAGCTGGCCAAACATCGAGCCGAACGACCAAAGATCCAGCAGCAGTTCGCCGACCTGAAGCGCGGCCTCGCGGTCGTCACAGACGAAGAATGGGAGAACATTCCTGAGGTGGGCAATCTCACGAGGAAAAAGCGTAAAAGGGACGAGAGGTCATTCGTTGTATCCGACAGCGTCATTGTCGGAGACAGGGCTAGGACCGAGTATGAGACCTCGCTGGACTCCCGACAACAAGCGGTGCGTTTTTACTGTTATTTTTATGCTTGGCTGTTGAATCTTACAACGAATCTTACAACGTGGGTTATAGGCCGGTGGCTTTGAGACTCCTGCGGAGAATGGCACGATCACGAACTTTGCGGAGATGAGCCAGGCTCGTGACAAGATCCTTTCGCTCAAGCTGGACCAGGTCAGTACCCTTAGCAACTATCGTTTTGAACTTCTCACTCACGTTCATGCAGGTTTCCGGCACAGCGACCTCGACCGGTCTGCAGACGTCGATAGATCCCAAAGGTTACCTCACTTCGCTCGATAGCGTTGTGCTCAAGACAGATGCTGAGATTGGTGACATCAAGCGGGCACGCATGCTTTTTGACTCACTCGTCAAGTCCAACCCGAAACATGCCCCTGGATGGATCGCCGCAGCACGACTGGAGGAGCATGCTGGCAGGATGGTGGCCGCACGCAAGATGATCAAGCAGGGCTGCGAGCAATGTCCCAAGAACGAGGATGTCTGGCTGGAGGCTGCGCGGTTGCATGTAAGTTATTGCTGTCTACAGAAGAGAAGACTGCTGATCGCTGCGTCCGTCAGAACAACGACGATGCGAAGGTCATCTTGGCAAACGCCGTGCAACATGTCGGACAGAGCGTCAAGATCTGGCTGGCTGCGGCCGACCTGGAGCACGATGTCAAAGCGAAGAAGCGAGTCTTGAGGAAAGGTAAAGTGTCCATCACTTGATTTTACCCTACCCTAGCTTACCGTACCCCGCAGCTCTCGAACACATCCCGAACTCCGTTCGGCTATGGAAGGAGACGGTCAACCTGGAGTCCTCTGCAGTCGACGCTCGGATTCTGCTCTCCCGTGCAGTCGAGGTCATCCCTCAATCTGTCGAACTCTGGCTTGCCCTTGCGCGCCTGGAGACGCCCGACAAGGCGAAGGCGGTTCTCAACAAGGCACGCAAGGCTGTCCCGACGAGCCACGAGATATGGATCGCCGCCGGCCGCCTGCTCGAACAGGAGGCGTACGCGACCGAGAAACCCGCAGAGCAGCGAGACAAGGAGCTCGCCGCGGTCGACAAGACAATCGAGGCCGGCGTGCGCGAGCTCCGGCGCCATCAAGTGCTCCTTACGCGTGAGCAGTGGTTGAAGGAGGCGGAGCGATGCGAGAATGAGGGGGCGATCCGGACGTGTGAGGCGATCATCAAGGCCACGATTGCTATGGATGTTGAGGAGGAGGACCGATTCGACACCTGGACGGGCGATGCTGAGGCGGCGGAGGCTAAGGGCAACATTGGTGCAGCAAGGGCGATCCTCGCGTATGCGCTTAGGGTCTTCCCTGACAAGAAGAGCCTCTGGCGCAAGGCAGCCGACCTCGAGAAGGCACATGGAACAAAGTCAGTATCTCCGTGTACATTCACCAACATTCATAAACCTGATGATTTTCTTCCCAGGGAATCACTGAACGCTATTCTCGAACGGGCGGTGCATCACTGTCCGCAGGCAGAGGTTCTCTGGCTCATGTGGGCGAAGGAGAAGTGGATGGCAGGCGACGTGCCTGCGGCTCGCGAGGTCCTGGAGCGCGCGTTCGTGGCCAATTCGGAGAGCGAGCAAATCTGGCTTGCTGCTGTGAAGTTGGAGGCCGAGAACGGCGAGCGAGATGTCGCGAGAGAGCTCCTCGTCCGCGCTCGAACCGTTGCAGATACCGAGCGGGTGAGTTATGACCCACACCGTCCTTGCCATCGAGTTCATTTTGATTTGTGTGTTCTTTCCACTGTAGATTTGGATGAAGTCCGCTGTGTTCGAGCGGCAGCAAGGTCAATTATCCACTGCGCTGGAAACCTTGGCTACTGCTATCAAGAAATACCCCAAGTTCGCCAAGCTGTACATGATCCAAGGGCAGATCCACCAACAACAGGGCGACCTCGCTGCGGCGCGTGCCTCCTACGCTGCAGGCATCAAGGCCTGTCCGAAGGACGTCAATCTCTGGATCCTCGCGAGCAGGCTTGAAGAAGCAGATGGCAAGAGCATCAAAGCGCGGGCGTTGCTCGACAAGGCGCGATTGGCGAACCCAGGAAGTGATGTCCTCTGGGCAGAAGCAGTCGGCGTCGAGGAACGCTCCGGAGGCGCTGCTCAGGCGAAGACGGTTCTCGCAAGAGGTGCGTTGGACGTTTCTGCTCGAAATAGCGTGGCCTGATATGGCGCGGTTTGCTGATGCTGACCACACACTCAATCATTGCAGGGTTGCAGGAGTGCCCGTCATCAGGCTTGCTGTGGTCAATGGCGATTTGGGCCGAACCCCGGCCGACCCGCAAGGCCCGTTCGGCTGATGCCCTGCGCAAGGCGGGCAACGACCCATGGGTGCTCTGCAGCGTCGCGCGCCTGCTCTGGGCGGAGCGCAAGATCGAAAAGGCACGGCACTGGTTCGAGCGCGCCGTCGCGGCGAACGAGAACCCGAGTGACACCTGGGGCGATATCTGGGCGTGGTGGCTCAAGTTCGAGCGGCAGCACGGAACGGCGGTGAGTGATGTCGGCACGCGCGGAGGCACTGCGAGCTTGTCACTGACAGATGATCTGTGTGCTTTTCCTTGTTCTCGCCGCCAGGAGCACCAGGAGGAGGTCATCAAGAAGGCGGTCGCTGCCGAGCCGCGATACGGCCCTACGTGGCAGCCAATCGCGAAGGACCTTGCGAACACTCGCAAGAGTACGAAGGAGATCCTCGAACTCGTGGCGAACGCGTTGCATTGAGTGTTGGGGGTGTGGGTGTGGGGATGCCATCTTTGCTCTCTGCTTGGTGTGTAAGATTATGATTTGGTGTATCTGATGCGGGCTCGTTTATCAAAGAGATGCTGCGCACTTGAAGCTGGGCAGACGTGAGTAGACGGCCTTTGGCTGCGGCGTACTGCCGCGTAGGACGCTATTGGCTGTTTCTTACCGTCGCCGTTATTCTGGGAGGCGGTGGTAGAGCTGTTGGGCTGACCGTAAGTCTGCGTTCCACGGTGCCGATCTGTGTGTATTTGCTACGTATCTCCTTCCGGAATCCATGTGTCTCCGATTGAATGCAAGGCAAGGCACCGACCCAACCGTCGGTCCCGATGGAATTTAGACGAGGTGTTCATAACGACAGCTTCCACGGATGTCTATCTGTGGGCAAGAGCGTGTTGAGTATACTTGGTGGTAGCTATAAACGAACGAGCGTGCCCTGTCGTCTTGGCCAATCTTGGCTGCGACCGGAGGACGACAAGAGATCTGGGCTTTTGCAAGATGGGACTGGTGATGGCAGTGCGATAGATGGAAGGGCCAATGGAGAGCTCGGACGACAATAACCGGCGTCTGGATGTCTGATGAGTTGGTTACCAGACTGTTACCACCGCGCGTACCGCCCCGCTGGGTTGCTCGCTCGGGCGCAAGGGGCAGGGGTAGAAATACGATGAGGTGCAGTGCGGGCGCACACTTGTGACCTCCCTGTCGCGCACTGGTCGAAGGAAGGGCCGCACGGTCTCAGGATCCTCTTTCTCTCGCTATCTGGTATAAATTATCTTTCTCTTGCTTCATTCTGCGCAGGTCGCCCGCTATTTGTTGTCTTCACGATGTATACGTCTAGCTGGTGTGCCTCTGTTCTCGGCCTAGGCTTCCTCGTCCTCCCTGCGCTCGTCGCAGCTGTCCCGCTTCCTGCCACTGGTCGGACGCTCTCCAGGAAAGGCGCCGTGGTCCTTCCGTTCATCAAGCACAAGCACTCGCGCGGATTGCTTGCAAGAGATGGTGATGACGATGGAGACGTCCTTGGCGGAAGTGTGGGCCTTGGTGACAGTGCAGATCTGTGAGTACTGTGTGGTTTGGCATGTTGGACGTTGCGGGAAAGGCGGGAGGCTAATGGTATGTGGCATGGGCTAGTTTCTACACTGTCGCCGTGACGGTCGGAGACTCGACCACCGCCGTCAACCTTGGTGAGTTTCCTTACAAACTTTATGACACCGTCACGAAGACCTCATGAATCTAATGCGGGTGTATAGACACTGGTTCCAGCGACCTATGGGTCATGTCCACGGAGTGCCATACGACGCAATGTCAAGCGTCTGCTGCACAGCCGTACGATGTCACCAAGACGTTCCGTCCCACTGGCAACTCCGTCAACCTCAAGTATGGTGATTCGGTCACCGGGACGCACGCGAGCGGGCCTGTCGGTCGCGACACGGTCACGCTCGCTGCGTTGACGATGGAGAACCAGCCGCTTGCGGCGGTTAACGACACCGACAACTCCGCGGTTTCCAATGGTGGTGCAGGTATCCTCGGTCTCGGCTTCCCCGGTCAGAGGTACTGTATCATCGATATCTCTAATCTATAGGGGGCGATACTGATCGCTAACGACCTCTAGCTTCGTCCAAGCTGCTGCTATCAACGCGCAGGTATGTCTGAACCTGCACCCGACGGAGACCGCTTCTGATCACGATTATGATACTAGTTCAAAAACACTCAGGGTACAGACACTTTCATCGAACAGACTGCAACCGATGGCCCATTGGTCTCGCGCCTGATCATGGCCGACATGATTGACGAGCCGTTGTTCGCGATCACCCTGCAGCGCGACACCATCGACGTTTCCGGTGAGGGGCAGATTACCATTGGTCAGCTCCCGGACGGCGTCGACAACTCCAGCATCACCTGGGTTCCCGTCCGTCTGTACGACGCTGCGGACGGTGGTGTCGCCGCTCCATCCTTCGCTCCCAGCGAGGTGTATCCTCTGTGAGTCTGCACGTCTCGCAGCGGTATGTGGGTTCAACTAATCAGACCTTCCACAGTCGTTGGGAGGTCGAGCTTGATGGCGTTTATCTTGACGGCAAGAAGTTGCCCGACTCGAAGCAACAGGCGAACGGTATCAAGACGCCCTCACTCTCCGCGCTCATTGACACCGTAAGTTCAATACGCCACGCCACTGCCGGACATGTTCTCATCCCCAAACGCCTCAGGGTAACTCCCTCATCCGTGGGCCCTCTGATATTGTGAACGACATCCTCACCAAGGTCTCGCCCGCATACGCCTCCGACCCGACCGCGCAGCCGATCTTGCCGTGCGACGCAGGCCACAACCTCACCTTCCAGATTGGCGGCAAGTTCTTCCCTGTCGATCCGCGCGACTTTGTGTCGCAGAACGCGCAGGGCGACGCGACGAACTGCGTCGCGAACAACGTCGTGAGCACGGACCCGCCCGGTGTCGGCGCGCTCTTCAGCTGGAACCTCGGCGACCCGTTCCTGAAGAGCAACATGGTCGTCTTCTACTACGGCAACCTCACGCACCCCTCTGTTGACCCGCCCCGCATGGGCTTCCTCTCGCTTGTCCCCCAGAACGCGGACCAGCTCCTGGACCAGGCTGTAGAGGAGGCGCAAAAGGACGGTGGCTCCTTCGAGAGTAAGTTTAGCCTCCCCAGGGAATAACTCGCCTTACTTATGCGGACATCGTACAGCCAAAGTAGACTCCGCGCCCACGTCGAGCAGTCTCATTACCGAGGAGGAGTCTTCGACGGCCGCTGGCTCGCAACCTACATCGACAACATCTTCACCTTCTACTAACGTCGCGGCACATCCGGACAGCATCACCGCCTCTGCCTCCGCGCCGTCACAGTCGGCGACACAGTCCCAGACGACCTCTGGCTCGCTGTCGCACCGTCTGCCCGACGGCCACGGCGCGTGGTACCTGTTCCTGCTCCCGACGCTCTCATTGCTGGGCTCGCTGTGCATTCTGTGAATGGACTATCACTAGCTCGCTTTCGCATTTATTGGTTGTTTTGGGTTTTCTTTTTCGTTCGCGTTACTCTCATTTGCTTCCGAGTGGACTCTTCACACACGCACTTCGCGCATGGACACGCATGGACACGGGGTGCTCTGCCGTCAATAGTGCTGTTCCTATTGTACCTATGCCTTTTAGTGGGAGAAAGGATCCATAACATCAGATCGTGGTTACGAAGTACAGCGAGAGCCTTTGGCGGGGGGAGACGGGTAAGTTGTTAGTATGCGACACGGATACT
The DNA here is from genome assembly GCA_022385745.1 of Cubamyces sp. BRFM 1775. Classification (NCBI taxonomy): domain Eukaryota; kingdom Fungi; phylum Basidiomycota; class Agaricomycetes; order Polyporales; family Polyporaceae; genus Cubamyces; species Cubamyces sp. BRFM 1775. The sequence continues at coordinate 208,157 of MU278461.1, read as the reverse complement.
GTGTGCGACTCACTGCGCAAGGCTCAGCCTACAGAGGCCATACATGAGAGCACACCGGATGATGATTATGATGATGGCTGTGCATATCCCTTGGGCAAAGATCCCCGACCATCTCCGTTGCGCCCAACAACTTTGACTTGATGATACTCTCCAGGCATGCGAAGAGGTGAGCTCGGTAGTCTTCTGAAGCTTGCGCCATGCTGCGCATCTTCTGTGGTCCGGGGTGGCCCTCCAGCCATATCAACATGTGGCAATGAGGAGTTCCTCGCGCCTGAGCTTCGGTGATGGTGCCGTAGTACGCGGTACATTTTCCGAAGAGTCCTTTCTCAGGCTTGCCAAACCGCAACACGATGTCGAAGAATGCTGAGGTGATTGTATGGAAGAGCCCAGAGTCTGGTTCAAGAGTGACCTCAGTCGTCAAACGACCAGTCTCTCCGCCTCCATCTGTTGCGAGAAGCGCTAACGATTCGTACATAGTTGACGAGGAGGAGGAGGAAGAGCTTGAGTCAGCAGTAGCGAAATCTCCGATAAGTCCGCCACGTCGTCCAGACAGTGTAAGTTGTTCGCTAGGCGCAGCTCGTCAGAACGGATTACTGATATTGAGGCATTCATATCGTCAGTGAGCAGAGCAGCGAGACTCACCGTACTAAAACACCGCATCGTCTATCGCAGCCAATTCAGACCCCTCGACGATGTGCTGAGAAGCTACCCACGAAACGTAGGAGCTCTCCTGCTGCCAGCCCCGCCCGCCACTTCCCTGAGTACGAGGCCCCTTCCTCCTTCTCTCTCACGCGCCGCTGGAGGAAGAATGAGAGTCCGCGGAAGAAGCCAAGGCTAGTACCAAAGCACCAGGGGTGGTGATTCCGCGGTTCAACCATGCAAAGTATCGCTCATCGCGCACGCCAGGTCGACTCCCTCGAGGTCATCCAGCCCTGTCAATGACGAGCACCGAGCCCGAAATGACACGGAGTCGTTTCTACTGCGGTCGGCATCTCGAGCCTGAGAGCTGTCGTACCACTGGCACGATCCAGCCGTGGAACACGAGCGCAGTGCTAACCGCGACCGTCCTTCTCAGGTGCAGTCCGCTTTCAAATCCGCTATGGAATTCGTCACTCAACCTTCCATTCAACAGGCCTCCACGTCTCAACCGAGACTGTCCCACCGTGCGCTACTGGCAATCACTGCACCCGTCTAGGCTCCGTCGAGGATGCTGCTGTGAAAAGCAGACGCCTCGCAGGGATCCCAGTGGGCCATTCACTGCGACGCTCTCCGACCCCGCACTCCCGAGATTTTCCGTCAGCCGGAAGCAGATGGGGAGCATCTACGGCGGTAGCCTCATGCGCATCTGCACTCAATCGTCTGGCCGCAACTTCCTCTATCCGGGGATAGACATGAACCCGTTCCTGCCCCGCCAGGCAAAACGTCCAGCGCTCCTCATCCGCTCTTACGACGATGCGCGATGGATGGATGGCGTGCAGACCGTCTTCAACGCGGGGGTGTGCCCGGGAGAGTAATGTGGCCAGTATCGCCTCAGCCGTGCCGAGGCGCTGACTGCACAGGGGTTCCGCGCGTTATCGTCTAAGGGAGGTCTCCGCAGTGTATGCTCCGCTTGAGGGAGTACTCGAGTACTCATCCTCCGCCTAAGGTAGGAATTTGGAAGTGGATAGACGCTCTGGTGAACGAACCGAAGTTCAAGGACGTCCGGGTCCGGGTCGCGACACGGCGCGGTCATTCGCGAGAGGCTACTTATCAAAAGGACGAGGCTGTGGTGAAGGACAGGGGAAACGCCTACAAGGGCCACGGTATCTCGGAGCAGGACATCATCAGAGCCTACGATCTCGGACGGCGAGAAGAGGTGAGTGGCGCCGCGTGTTCAGGTTGGAGGTCTCACATACGATCGACCGTTCCCAGAGGCTACTTATGTGGAAGATGGAGTGTGGAAACTTCGATGAGGAGTTCGTAAAGGACCTGGTAGACAAGCTCCGGGGTTGGGGGAGTATGTGCTCAAGTTGTGAGGATGGTTGGCGTGTGGCACAGGAGAAGTTATGTATCATCCATCCGCTCATGGCGGCCACTCAATGGCGTCTGTTTGGACACCTACCTCGGATACTTCTGCATCTTGCGATGTTCGGCGTACGGAGTGAGCGAACGCGGCGGCGCCCAAGCTCAAACCGCTCGCCCCACGCCCGATCTTCTCCCTGAATCTCAGCCCTAAAGCCCAGACATTGGTGCTTGTTTGGACGACGATACTGATGCTCAAACGCATACGACCTGTTGACGGTCTGGTACGGGAGCCAATCTGGATATATTGGTACATGGAACGCGATGTGAGGGCCGAGAGCAATCCAAGAGAATGACAATCCGAGTACATTGAACGGTGCTGCACATCGGACCATTCCTGCATTCCTGCAGTCAGTCTGGTCCTGGGTGCAGAAACGAGCGGCCGTGACCATCTAGCTGCCATTCAGAGGCGGCAAGATAAGCGGAAGTACGCACTTCACAGCGACATTGCCCAAGCGCACTCACCAGGCATCGCACGTCCCGGCTGAGAAGCCGGAACCTTCCTCCTAGCATGCCCGTAGCCAAAGAGGGACGTGGTGCGCACTGTCGCCGCACGCCTACGGTAAACCCGGCATCTATCACTGTCCGTAGCTGGACTTCCGTGCTAGCCCATTCTCAGCTGGTCGTCTCGTAACGCGCTCGGGGGTATACCACTCACCCGCGACAGAAAGCCCGCAGCGTGCCTTGCCCCATGTGCAGAGCCCTTTAATACGCGGGAAACGCTGTCAGGCTCTCGGGATGTGGCGTTGGGGGCGAGATCTATGCTGCCGGCAACTTTACGAGGTTGGATTAGGTACGCATCGTACCCTTGACATCGCCCCGCGGATTAACGTCCGATCAGAGTGGCACGCAAACAGGACATTTGGAATCGCGCGAGGTGGGAGTCAGGTCTATAGACCAATCGTCCATTTCAAAGTCGATTTGACAACAAGGCATACCGTCGGAACATGGTCCCGCGCGCTGCGCAGACGGAGTAGAGCAATCATGCATTGACTGCCGGCAATATCGCCGACTCGGAGAGTTGTCGAGATGCGTACGACCCTGAGTATCGTGATCATTTGCTATCGACCCTGTGGTAAAGAAGTAATGATTGAGTCGAAGGTGCGAGAAGCGAGCAAGACTTGGCACACTTACATTTCCGCCTTTGCGCTACAGTCAAGGAAGAAAATTAGCAGCGCGAGGTTCTAAAACGAAGCGCATTGCCATGATACTTTGACCATTGGGCTCGCGGTGGGAGCGTGCAGTGACGGGACAGCTAGGCCTAGCTAGGCCTTAACTCGTACAATCCAATCATCCGCCACACCAGGCATGAGCTTTGCCGTCAAAATCGCAACGCGATCACTTTCATGCTTGCAAGTAGGATGGGGGGAAGGAACCACCGGGACTCGCATGATTCGAGGCTGCAAGATACTGGGATGACATCAATGCACACTACCAACTAGATCTGTACAGTAGCAAGTCATGTCGTTTGCCGGTTTGCGCGGTAGCACCGCCCTGCAGCTACGTATGTGTGATTTTCAAGCAAGAGCCAAAGGGTCCATTCGAGATAGAGGTGGCGGGATGAAAACAAGTTGGCGGCGAAACGAGCGCCGGAAGTCAGTCTAGTCACCGTCGCCACGTGTCTGGACCTACAACTCTCCTCTCTCCTCCGCCGACTCGGACGTCCCAATTTTCAGACCCCTCGGGCCAACACACATCAGAACACTTTGCCCGGTGTTTACAATGAGAATCCCCGGTAGGGGCACGTACGGTCTTCTTAGTTCTGACAACGCCACACTTTAGGAGGCGAGCGCCGAGGATACTACGGTGACTATACCCAGGCCGGTATAGCGAGAACTCAAAAGTCGAACAAAACGCTTCGTTTCTTGTCTCGTCCCGTGCGGGCGATGTAGCCGTCGGCGACCACCCGCCGGGTTTGACGACATCATCCTGATCTGCTTGTAGCGCGGAGAACAAGGGCCTGAGCTTGAACGCAGATCGGATAACCCTCGCGGAGGCATAACGTGCAAAATCCCAAGAGCCAGCTAGGACAGATCGGGCGCGTTGTCTCATCATTGACGTAACGATACGCCTTGTGTGTTGTTGTTGAGTAAGGGATTGACTATACCCTCTGCGTGCAGTGTATTGTCTGTGATAACATCAGGGTTTCGGCCGTTCGGCCTGCTACTGGATGTAGCAAGCGTGAAGAGATGAGATGAGCAAGCAGCTTGTCGCAAATGATATGTGAGCCGGAAGGCGTACCGAGCCTTTTGTCCCTGGTCGTCGAGCATGTGGCTTTTCCGGATCCACGAAGAGCTCCGAGGTGGCGTCGTTGTCGTCCAGCTCACTCAAGGTGCGCATGGTATCAGATTAATCGTCCGGATATGTCGACATGCCGGCGCAAGCAGCAGACGTTCATCTAACGTAAACAGTGCACGATACGGCGGGCTCCTGCAGGCGGTCGCGGATATCTCTTGATATCCATCGCGATGCGTATGGACTATCTGAGACATGAACGCCGCTCCCATGATCCTCGACTTATTCGCAATGACCGTCTGGAGCCATAGGCAGAAGCTCAAGACTCGAGTATCCATGCTCGTCATCTCGGTGCATTCGGATATCCAGCATCGGTCCGGAGGTTGCCCTATCGTCAGTGTCGTGGTGGCCTTCCATACAATTCAGATCTCGAGTCCGCGCCTGCCACCTAGAAACGGCCGACGCAAGCTGTTGCCGCACGAAGCTGAACAAAAGAGGCCCTCGTGATGCCGACACGCAAGATGAACTACCACACACGTACCGAACGACCACCCTATCGCTCACACGCCGCCATGCTCCAAGGACGCGTTCCATCCTCGGTGTCGAGTCAATGAGAGGCTCCAGATCATAGGTTCAATACTCGATAGTGCCCGATAGAAATCCATGACAATGTCCCCTGACCCATTTGGAACGGTCGTGCAGCGCATGGCAGAGAGGTTTCCTCAACGCGTCCGCACCGGCGGGGGCCTTGTGCTATATGCCTGTGCGACTGCAGGGTATAGCCCAATACGGACGACGCAAGTCAAGAACTGACGAATCGCGTCCTCACAATGGGTGCAGAAACCTTGACATTATCTGGGGACCCGTCATCGTGAGTCGATTGGGAACGGATAGTCAGTCTTGGCCATTACCAGAGCACGTCTTAAGAGACACACTCACCCTCTTCGATGTAGAGAATCATCGAATCCGTACATCGCGCAATTGGTTCCCTTTCACCTTAGCGTCGTACATTCCATTCGTTGAGAAAGTAGGTGGCCTCAGCATCAAGAGGCAACCTATAGGCAAGACTTACAAAAGTTGGATGCGGGGTAACTGACTTTTTGACGTCGCGGGCCACCACGTGCCGCCCGGGCCGATCATCCTCAGCCAATCAGGGCCTCCCAATCGCCTTGGGTTATGGCAACGCGGTCGTATTGACCGTACTTAGTAGTTGCCATCCATGTTCTCTCGTCGTTGACAAGCCACACGAAAGTACTATGTCCGCGCGAGAGCCGCGTCCCGACGGAACATACGCCTTCACATGATAATTCCCATCTTAGTGGAAGACGCTCCCAGATTGGGCGGCCGGGCGTACCACCTGATTGACGTGCAAGAGAAGCGACCGCAGTTCCTCGTCCAACTCTCTCAGCCTGCGTATGAACCTCGGAGGTATTGCGACCCGGCCTATGGCATGACCTTGCCAGTGCGGCGCAGCACGCGACAGGCAAGTCATCTCGCCATACACACACTTGCCGCAGTCATACGCGGACTGAAAGACAGGACCTACCCACAGACGTCAAGAACCGGGCGAAGTTCACTGTGAAGAAGCACCGAGGCCGTTCCCGTCCTGCTCGAGACGGTGCACGAAAGGGGACCCAAGCCCTGAAATGGAGATGGCATGCCTCGTCGGGCTCTCCAGTGCCGTCTCGCGCTCGTTATGGGCATATCTATCTGTGCCGAATCCGCACACCCTCTAGGCCCCGGTCGGTGCGGAGTGAGTTCGAGCGGCAGGTGTCTCGCCGTGGAGCAAGGATGTCCTTCCGTGAGCCACCAAGGCCGATACAGATATGGACCGTACCTAGAGGCCCTCGATTCGATCTGCGAGCCCAGACAAACCTCAAACAAGGAAATCCGTATACCTCTTGCATGGCTCCTATCCTGATACAGCGCAACGCCGCCTTCCCATAGCCATAGCATGGCCGACGGCACAGCAGTGCGGAGTCCATCTCAGTGCAGTGCGCGTCAAAGCCATGGCAGCTCGGACTCGGACTTGAAGCACCACCATCTCGCCGACGCCGCATCTAGTCCGCAGATTTGAAGCTGCATCGACCAACCAATGATGGCTGATCCAGCTAAGTACTTGTCCTCTGAAACTCGAGCCTTGTCTGCACGCAGTTCTGACAAGTTCGAGTCGGGCAGGTGCGCGACGGCGATGCGGTACGATAGCATTACCTCCGCGATGGGCACCAGTCAGCGTTCGCAACACCTGATATGCCTATACCTAAGTGCTCGCTGCAACATGCTCATCATACATGTGATGGTAGCGGGGTCACGTCGAACATGATTTACAACATGTCCCTGCTCCTGGAGCCCCGCGCCGGCTCAGCGTCCGTCCCGCGCGCACCATCTGGCCATCCTGACAAGGTCGGTCGATACGGCGCGTCGGTGCGGGGAATTTCTCCAAGTAGCACTCAGCGGGTGCATTACACAGCCTGCCAATGCTGCGCCCCTGCCCGCCAGCGCAAACCTCGGAGCAATCTGTTGCCTCCCGCGGGGCCTATCAAAGCGCACACGGCCGTCGTCGTTCGGGCGTCCGTTAGTGCAAGAGAGCTCGGGGATCTCCTGCTGCTTTGCAAGTCAGTGAGTGCTAACCATCTACGTGCAATCTGGTTAATGACCTGTGCATGCTAGCGTACCTACCTGAACTCCGCGGATGATGAACGCTAGTAACCGGCTGATGCGCTTGGTAGGATCCCATATGCATAGTGCAAGCGCGTACCATATGATAAGGCGCGCCCCCGCATTCTGCGTATGATTTGACCAGTGATATGACATACGTACGACTGACAAATCACCAGATAGAGTCCCCGAGGCACGCACGAATCCTCCTTCCGAGCGATTGCTGGTAACGACGCACGGGAACCAGGGACGGTTGCCATCTCGCGCGCGCTGCGCTGGCGAATCTTCCACACGCGCCTACTTACAGTACATGGCACCGTACCCGACCCAACGCCAACGCCAGCGCGGTGACCGCCCGGAGATGTCCTTGTCTGGGGAGCAGCGAGCCATTTGCGCGGCGCAGCTTGGCGCGCGGTCATCAAGGTTGCTGCTGCAGCTCAGGCTCTAGCGCCACGAAGCCTCAGGAGCTCGGGCCCGGGCGCCTGCAATCTAATAGTATCGTGGATTCGAAGTCCGCGACCCCATCATCCATGTCGCCCAACTCGTCCCGTCCCAGCCATCGAATGTGCCCAGTGCTCACAAGGCGGCGGTGCGTGCGGGGCTTCGCGTGCTGACATGCTCAACGCCGGTGTGCACTTCGGGCTTCGCGAGCGTAAGTGCTTGGTGCTTGGTGCCTCGGGCCTTACTCAGGGCCTGTCAGGAGTTGGGACTCGGAAGAGCTTCGAGGTGGCTTGTGGCAGCTCCGAGTCGTGGCAGCCCGAGCCATCAAGTGATGCTGCGAAGCCCACTTCGGTCGGCCGAAGCGGGCTGCTCCGCGGGGAACAGGAACGCAAGAACGCGAGTAATTTGCCCGCGCCACAAGCACGAGCCGGGCGCAGAGAGACGGCTTAGAAGCACTGGACCTGTAGCAGGCCCGAGGGAGAAGCACGTCGAGGATGTCCGGAGACCGAGACGCAACGCCCCGCGTAGCGCCGCACGCCGACTGTCCACCGACTTCTGTCCTCCCTCCTCTGTCGTGCATCGCAAGTTATGATTCGCTGCACTAAAGGCGTCGCGCGCGACATTGAACTTGGCGATCTGGCAAGTGTCACACTTCAATGAACAGCCAGCACTGACCGGAAGCATAGTACGACGCAGCGCCAGGCCGTTGATCCTGGAGCCTATGCACCTTTATGGGGATAGTCGTCGACCAGCGTCTTGTGGCGACCCCGCGCGCTGTTCCCCGGGTGCGATGCGCGGTGCGCGCTGAGCGATGTGCAATGTCGAAATGGAGCAGGCAACTTCCGAGCGTCGCCATCCCAGCCTGCCTTCGTCGTCGTCTCATCCCCGGTCGCGCGCGGGATGGCTCGAAGCTCGTGCGTCGTGATGGGTGATCACTCAGCGTGATGCATCCTCACCCACCCACCCACCCACCGCCATCTGCAGGCGCGCCGTCCGAGTCGGAGATGAGCGCGAACCGCTTGCTATAGCAGCTGCCCCGTTGAGCCGTCGTGCGTACGCGTAGGCGGCGTAGTTACAGTGGGATCGCCATCATCGTACCGTAAACGTATAAACGTGTGTGCATCATCGGCATCATCATTAACGTTACAGTGGGATTTGACTGCCAGACGCGCGTAGAATCAGTCACCAGTGGAAGCGCACGGGAAGGGCAGGGGCACCGGCCTGAGGGGCAAGAGAGGAGCAGGGGAGCCGGGGAGTGCCTGGGGAGCGCAGCGCCGACACCGCTCGTTGAGTGCGCGAAGCGTACGGCGGGCGGCTCGCGGGGAGGAGAAGCTCGAGGGACGCATAGAGCATAGAGTTCCTGGCATCCTGCTCTCCACAGAGACACCGCGACAAGAGATTGCGATGGCCATCGGACCGCCCGGGAAGAGAAGCCTGAGGGGGCGGGCTCGCACCCGCACCCGCAGATGCTCCTGTTGCTCCTGCTGCTGTGGCTGTTGCCGCCCTGGGAATCGGATCGTGCGCATGCATCAGTGGCCAAAGTGGCCAAAGTGGTTGCTCCCAGTGAGAACGCAGGACGTAGGACATAGGACATAGATGATAGAAGGGAAGTACATGCTACACGCGTGATCCGGGATCCATAATCCAGGATCCGGGACGGCACGCTCGGTATCGATATCGAGAGCAGAGAGCGTAGCGTGCGTCCGTGCACAAGCTCGCCCGTTGCCAAGCTTGAGATAGAGGTGACAGAGATAGACGGGGCACAGGGAAGTGTACATGTGGAAGGAGAGGTGGTGTGGGCCGTAGGTTGGAGTGCCGGGCACGGTGCACCACACAGCACGCGTACGTAGGGCCGACCGGGGACGCGCCATGTGGGACACCGGGGCGGCTGAGCCCGAGGCTGCGAGGCTGCGAAGCTCAGGCTCAGAGTCCGTGCCCCGACTAGTCGTTGAACTTGGACCGTGTGGTTCTTGTGATAGAGTACGGGTGGGTGCCTCGGGAGCTCCATATGCCATGCAATATGGGGGGCGTCTTCGGACATTAATAAATCCACGTGCTCGCACTCGAGCACTCGACATACGGACTCCGACTCCGACTCAATTGCTAACTCGGACACAGACTCGGAGCGAGTCTGACCATTGGAAACTCATCGACTGCAACACTCCGACTCGTCAGTCACGTCTTGATCACTCAAGCTTCTTCGCCCAGGGACTGGAGCGAAGTGTACGACATATTAATGTTCAATACGGGATATGATTTGTATAGCCAATTTACTTATTCCAGTAACTATCGCGAGTTACTAAGTAGTAATAGCCAACGAACTACTACACTATTATAATATTGGTAATAGCACACCACGGGAACTCGGAAACCAGGCTTTTGACGGCGCATTAACTAGATTGTCGTCTTGAGTGGCAACAGCATGGTGAGAGATCTCCTTTACGAAGGCAAACTGGATGGTTTCCAAGAGGTAGGTGCAGCACCACAAGAGATCGGCCGCATGAAGCCTGATGCCTGAGGCCTCTTAGGCAGCCACCGGCAACTTGAAGTTCAACAGTCAGAAGATATAACGGATGACATCCCCGATACGAAGAACTTTAATGGTGAAGATACACAGCTTGACTGTTGCAAGGCATAGGAGCAAAGTCGTAGTATCTACTTTGGAAGGATACCCGGGCCTGGCATAGCGTAGTACTACCAAAGTAACAGTAGCTTTCCAGACGTTGGCCTGATTTAGCACGCTGGTTGCCAAAGTCCCGTTTAGGCAACCCCTCTGCGCCGATCCCGTCCTCTGCCATGGGTTCTTGTACTAGACTTCATTCATGGGACGAGATGCCCTTGGCATCCAGAACATATCATAAAGCCTGTACGTGGTGTAGAGTCCCTTCGGGAGTGTAAGTAGCCTTCCCGATTGGGGGTATCTCCGGGCTGATATATTACATAATATTCTATAGAAATGACACCTGACAAAATGTCGAGGGCGCAGTGAGCGTCGGATCTGTTGAGTACTGAGTACTAGTGTGAGTACATGTGTGCCGAGTATTGTTTGAGTGCAAGTGCTGAGCACTGAGTACTGAGTGCGAGTGCTGAGTGCGAGTGCCGAGTGCTAAGCGCTGGGTGCGAGTGCTAAGCGCCGTGCACCGAGTGGGAGTAAATGTCACGTGGTGAGTCCAGTGCTGAGCCCGAATGTCGAGTCGGAGTGCCGAGTAAGAGCTAGCATTAAATACGAGTGCTAAGTCCAAGTAGGTTATGTCTACCCAGTTCTTTTTGTCCGCGGGAACCCCTCATAATGCAATGCTATGCCATGGCGTGCCGGACGGCTCGAACGCCATGCGCTGCGCTGGACACTGGTATTGGCAGGTCCTCGGTGTCATGCGACGAGACTCGGACTCGGAGACAGAGCTTCGTCGTTCAAACCTAGTCAAACTTGCAAGACGCAAGACAAGTGTTGTCGTCGGACGTCTAACTGAACCTGAACTCAACGAGTTTGATCGTGTTCGAGTGTTCGAGTGTTTGATTGTCCATGTCCTGCCTCGCTGCCCGACATATCAGCGCATCAGCTTCTCGCCGCCGTGGTTGGCAACTTGGCACACGAAATAGAGGGAGAGTTCGATGTAGTACCTACTAAGTTAGATTTCATCTCGTTTCAGCCTCGGTGCTTGAGCGTTCGAGCCTGAGCGATCAACACTCAAGTCAGGTCGTGTGCCACATCGCACATCGACATCTCCAGGACGGCGATCGCGGACCACTCAGATGTGCCTGGCAAAGCATCGTTTCGCAGAAGGTCAGCAGCAGCAGCAGGGGGTACGGTCATATCGCGCTATCATCGCGCATTCGAAGAAGCACCTCCACACCCAGGGGCGAAAGGGGAAGCACTCACACTCACACTCACATTCATCACACCCACGCTCACGCTCACGCTCATTTCATCCATAGCCACCAGTGGCAGCACACGCCGGTACCGGGCATTGCAGGAGCCCCTGCCAGGCCAGGGCGAGTGCCATCTCTGTATGTCGGCAGGGCAGGCCGTGCGCGGGTCCACTGTACTTAATTGTGCTCAGGCCGCGGGACCGGAGTCGAGCATATAGAGCATATAGGCCTCCGAGTCGGGCCTGAGCCTGAGGGCTGAGGGGTGTACCCACGCCGCACTGGCACTCGGGCGCGGCAATCGTCGGTCCTGAAGCACCTGATTCAATCCACCTTGCGTGCGTGAGCGATACCCTCCCCTTGCAAGGGGGGGGGGCGGTCGTCAGAAGTCCGTAGTAAGCAAGCCTCGTCGCCAAGACCGGTAGGTATCGGCGTCGGTACCAGAATACCAGAATCCAGATAAGCAGCAGAGCTGAGAGCCCTCAGGCAGCCTCAGGCATGCGGCAGCATCCATCAGGCACCGTCACGATTGCTCGGGAGGGGGGCATTCAGCTGCAGGCTCCAGGTGACGCATCAACAGACGTCCTGGCACCCGCCATCGTCGGAGGAGGACGCCGACCAAACCGCGCTCTTGATGACACCACACATCAGTGGCTCCGACGCGAGGGGCTGGGACGTGTGCTTGGACTGGGACTTGTGCTTGAATTGGGAGTCGGACGCATGGACAGAGAAGGGGAAGGCGCCGTCATGACGGATGGCGGGAGCTCAAATCCTCGTTCCTTGCAAGTTGCGCTGGTGGGTGATGCCCGCCGGCGGGTGATGCGTGATGGCTATGCGCTGTTCAGCACTGGCGTCGGCATTCAGCGCTGCTGGAACGCCAGCTACCCATTCATTCATTCATGACATTGCACTTTGCACATTGCAAAGCCGAGGAGGAGTCAAGTCAACCAACGAGTCAGCCTCGTGCATATTTGACACGTCGGGGGATCGTCTGTCAGCAAGTAACGTGAACGTCAACTTTCAACCTTCATGAGCGCATAAGCAAGGGGAAGACTTGCGATTGGAAGGGGGGGGGGGGGG